>JAQMYF010000015.1:7044181-7063534 GCA_030014195.1 Neosilurus mollespiculum
GTGTACCCTGCCCTCGCCCAGAGTCGGCTGAGATGGGTGCCAGCCTCCCCGCGACCCTAATTAGGATTAAGCGGTTCGGAAAATGAATGAATGAATGAATGCCCATGATTAATTATAAGAATGAATACAACCCTTTTGGACAATGTGCCTGACATGGCGACCATTTTCTGCTAACTAGTTAGCAGGAGTGGATTTGGACATACCTAAATTACACTTGTGCCATGCGCTCCAGTCTATGTACTTAGATTAGCAGTATAGAGCCTGCACGATCAAAACTATAAAGATATAAGACAAAAAGAACAGAGAAAATAATACTCAGAGTTGCCCATAATTGCCTGCAAAAAATGGACACGTCTGCATCTTCTCATGTTTTGAGATGAATTTGTCACAAAAGTATTTGAAAGGCTGGATACCACTACTTGTAGAAGTATCTCGTGGTACCTCTCGTTCTTTCTCTCGCTGATGGATTTTAGCATGCTGTATTTGGCTTTAATTCAGTTCTGTCAAATCTGTGATATAATAATTGTGTTTACATGATAATTATCTGATTTTGGCAGTTATTAAATTACCAAATGTTCATGTACACATCATACTAGGATATCTTTAGCACAATAATCAACTCACTGAGTATATTTATCCCATTAATCTGTTTCCTTTTGTTTTATCTCTACCTGTGCATATGCACACACATCTAGCTCATCTTGGAATCAAAACAGAGATGGAAGGCAGGGCATTTATTTATGTATCTTCAACTTTGGCAGAGATATTGTGATCGCTGGTGTTTGTTTGTTGCTTTTGTGTTTGTCAGCTTGTCTGTGAACAAAACGCTGACCACACTCATGCACGGATTTTCACCAAACATGGTGGGGACGCTACTCTACCTGAGTCCCACAGATGATTTGATTTTGGAATGTCTGGTTCAAAGGGGAAAGGTCAGCACAAGGTCACAAAGTTTTTAAGATTGAGCATGTATAATATCGAATTAAGTGTTGATCGGTACACTATTAGTATAGAACACGACTTTCAAATTAGATTTTTTTTCAATGCCCTTGACCTTGAGTGTCCTTGAAAGGTGAAAATTAAGGTCAAAGAATTTTGAGCAATTATAACTGATAGACATACCATTTCTAGTGTGCACTCGTATATGGATTTTCAAATGAGACAATTACTTTTGAGGTTATATGACCACAACCATCATGTAGAAAACCTTAGTTTTTTCGCTGATTTGGTCATGACTATGTATATAAAACACATTTTAAGACAAGTACATGATTATATAATGGTAGACACATCTGTCTTACAGCAAGAAGGTCCTCTGTTCAAGTCCCGGGCTCAGGTGCTTCTGTGTGGAATTTGCATGTCCTCGCTGTGCTTGTGTGGGCTTCCTCTGGGTACTCCAGTTTCCTCTCACAGTCCAAAGTCATGCACATTAAGCCAATTGGCTGTTCCAAAAAGTAAGTAAGGATGATTTTGTGTGTGTTTTGGCCCTGCAATAATCTGGCAAACTGTTCAGGGTGTACCCCACCTTCGCCCAGTGTTAGCTGAGATACCGCCACCCTAAGAGGAATAAGCAGTTCAGCATATGAGTGAGTAAGTGAGCAAATACCCTCAGTGAGCAATGTGGTACAGAACAGTTTTCAAGAGAAATAATAAGAGGCTGGTAAGAAAACAATTATTTATATCTGGTATAAAGGAATTAATAACAGAGATGAAACAATTTACTGCCCCACATTAAATAAACAAAGAAACAAATGAATAAATATCCAACAGCTTCCACTGTATTCATTATTCTCAGTTGTTATACAAGCTTAGCACACCCATAATACTGTATTAATATGTGTTACAGTCTGACAAAAACAATTAATTTTGTTAATAAACAGATTTCATAATGACACAGAAAATAAATGAGGATTAGGAATGTCGACGATACAATGTTTTATGCCGCTTTAAAGGATTTCTAAAGATTAGACAGCCCTGAAATCCTACAGATATTGACTCCTATGCAATTTGGCGCATTGAACAGGGAAAAAAATGCTTCAGTAGCAATGTGCATCAGTGTATTTGTTTCTATTAGTCTCTATGCTGTGCTGTCTGTGAATTAGAGAGCTGCAGAGGAGATGCTGTGGATTCCATCGGTGAAGAGCTCTGTCTTCGTGGCAGATCGCTGTCATTGATGGAGCTGAGTAATTTGGACTGTGCGGGGATCGACGGAGAGGCTGTAAATTGGAAAGCAAACACGGGGCTTTAAAGCAATACTTTTAGTCTGCTACCTAACTGTCTTTTTCTCATCAAATCTGTACAAAATTGACACATTTTAAGGCTATGAGATCTTTGCTCTCTTAATGGACTGGATCGATCACTGTAGTCACTGAATGACTGTTTTTGTTGTACACGTTTGAGGCATTCGGGCTGCAAACATGCGGTTTGCATTCATAGCCTTATTGCTCTGTCCTCAAACTGCTTCTGATCCCCCACAGAGGAGGCAGAGCTGATACAATTGACGGTCCTCTTCAGCATGTGTGCCTTGTCTTCAGTACTGTAACATCATGTTATGCATTGCATGCAATTTCTACGACAGTGCTTTTGAATTCTCGACTCTGATTAGTCACATTGAAGCTGTTGATTCATTTTTTATAGTAGCTGCCTTGAAAGAAATTCTGGCTATAAGACAACACACAAGTTTTTATTGATGCACTTGTTGTATATTTCAAAACGCTATTTCAAGTATTCAAGTATGTTGTGTATTTCAAACAGATTTTCCATATCATTTCTGCCTAGTAAGACTCAATCATCTCTCACTCACTCATTTTGCAAACGCCTTAATCCTATTATGGTTGCGGCGTGGCTGGAGCCAACACTGCGCGAAGGCGAGGTACACCCTGAACAGCTCACCAGACCGTTGCAGGTCCAACCCACACTCAACTATTCACACTTACATCTACACCTAGGGGCAATTTGGAACAGCCAATGAAATAAACAGCCGATTAATTAATGTTTCTGCCCTTCGATGGCCTGGCGAGCTGTCCAGGGTTTACTCGGCTCTCGCCCAGAGTCGGCTGAGATGGGCGCCAGCCTCCCCGCGACCCTAATTTGGATTAAGCGGTTCAGAAAATGAATGAATGAATACATATGAGTGCAATAATATTACCCTGTGATTTGCTTTTCAGCCCAAACTAATGCCAGAGCTGCTAATCAACTTTCTGACCGATCACATTAGACAATCCAATGTATACTACTTTGGAATATAAGCATAAAATGAGATTTTAATGGTTTATTTCGATTTCTAAATCATGATGCTGATGAGGTCCGAGAACTGTGCAACAGTGTTTAACTCACTTTAAGTATACTACACAGAACTAAAACAAGATTTTTATAGTCAGGTGCTTACAGGATGGGATCGTATATGGGTCACCTTGACCTTGTTTCAAGGTCACGTTTTCTATATTCAGTTTGTCAAGGCTTGTTAGTGGGATAATTTTGAAAGGAAGTGACATAGGGTCACCAAATTTGGTGGATGGGTTCTCCTCAAGAAGGTCTCAACTGGGATCGTATTTGGGTGCTTTTGACCTTGTTACAAGGTCACGTCAGTCAAGTAAGTGATTTTTTTTTTTTTTTTAATATTAGGCTTTTCAATGCTTGTCAGTGCAATAACTCTAAAAAGCCTTTAAAAAGGCAGGTTAGGTGAGCTCTGTGCATCAAGCCAAGCTAAACACTGTGTAGCTAATGTAGTTTAACCTTCTCGTTCAGAGTTTAGTACATACTACATGGGAATGTAAGTAAACCAGTTAAGTTTCTTTGGTATATTTTTTCCATTTTAAAGCATGATAATGGTAATGCCACTGGCTTAAAGCGATGGTGACAAACTGTGTATGTTCATCATTTTAATTCAAGCATTTATCCACTCAGAATAATGTTTTTTATTTGATTGTGAGATTGTGGCATAGTCAGATCACGTCATTCCTGTGTAGTATATACAAAAAAATAAAGAAATAAATAAATAAAACAAAAAAGATTAAAAAAAAAAAAAAGTAAGGGTAAATGGAAAAAAGGTTTAAGGTAATCGTTTTTTTTTTTAATGTTTGCAAATAATGATGATAAAACTGTATTGAATAAAGTGTGCAAATAATAATTTGGTTATCTTTAATTATTTATTATTATTATTATTATTATTATTTATTCTCATTTACCTTTGAAATGTAGGAGGACCCATCAGGATTAAGTGGTTCTCAAGTGAGAATGAGTGTTGAATCGCGTTGAGTTGAAACAAATTATCTAGAATTAAGCCACATCACAATACAGTTGAATCATATTGCATCACATTCGTAGCTGCTTCCATTAACATGCATGAACGTATGGAATCAATGTTATTGTCACTATAGAAATGACAATTTAATAAATATGAGGGGGCAGTGGTGGCCTGGTGGAAGGTGGATTACTGATCCTAAGGTTGGGAGTTCAAGCCCTTCTATCAACGGGTTCTCACTGCTGCCCCCCCCAGTGCAGCTAACTGGGTTATCAAAGGCCGGCCATGTCTCCCACTGTCTATGGTGAGAGGCATGTAAAAGAACCATTGCTGATTTTTAAGAGTAGGCTGCATAGCCATCAGCGTGTTTCTGCCCTGCGATGGCCTGGCGAGCTGTCCAGGGTGTACTCCGTCCTCGCCCAGAGTCGGCTGAGATGGGTGCCAGGCTCCCCGCGACCCTAATTAGGATTAAGTGGTTCTGAAAATGAATGAATGAATACATATGAGTGCAATAATATTACCCTATGATTTGCTTTTCAGCCCGAACTAATGTCAGAGTTGCTAATCAACTTTCTGACCGATCACATTAGACAATTCAACAGTACTGGGGTATAATACTTCCTATTATTTGGAACAAGGTCGCCTCTCTGTGTAGACAAAAGCAGGCTGGTGTACATGGTAAAGCACTGTAATCTGCTGCTGAAGCTCATCTGAGCTGAAGGACTAGTGTCAGCTTTTGTGAGCTCTGGTGCCAGCGGATATTCATTATAGGGAGAGAAATTGCTTTGTGAACACACTGTGTGAAGGCTGAAGCAGATTCATGGTGGATGTGAACAGAAACTGAGGAAGGAAATATCACACACCCACTCCCACTCTCATTCCATCTAATGCCATTATAATTTTTTTTTTTTTTTTTTTCTGTTTACTGACCATATGAGACAGTACTGTCAGCAGGTTCCCTGCAGAGATATTACCCAAAGCTACATCCTTCAATCACAGCCAGTGTCACATCTCTCTAACGCCCGCAGTCAGGAGTTCCCAATGCTTTGTTAGGGTATCTTTTTGTTTTCATATACCATCTAAAGATTTTTAAACTGAAGCAATCTACAAGGACCTGTTGAGAATTTTTAAATCTGTCCGTGTAAAAAATTTAATAAAACACGAGTAATCCCTTGTTTTTAACCGCCTTAATTTATACTCAAGGTCCAATAAAGATTTAGAGCTCTCCCTACTTAAAGGTGACTCACTAAGTAGTTACAGGGATTACTGTGAATAATTTAAGCTCTTTTGGCTGCTCTGTGGATTGAAAGAGGAGACTTATTTAGAATTGAAATGCAACCGTTCATTTTAAATGCAGCTCCCAGCACCAGCATGGAGCGCTCCCATGTTTTATTAAGAGGTGTGCTGTGTTTTCCAAGATCTTTCTGCCTGAAAGGTGCAGCTCCCAGCCCTGACTGTGAGATCCGGGTAATACGCTACACATCTTCACAGATAAAAATGCCTTCAGGTATCCACAGCTAAGCCACACTAATGGCAAGGCTTTACTTTGAAATGAATGCCAGGTGACAAGGAAGCTGTCGCTCTCTGACACACACACACACACACACACACACACACACACACACAGAGCTCAGTGAATTTCATATTCTTGAATTGTTTTTTCTTATTGCTCTGTGATGTCTGAGAATTAGATTTATGAGAATTCTTCATAATTCGAGTTTTATGTAATTTTTTTTAATATGACTAATCTCTCACTTATTCTTATTTGCCACTTACCGCTGAATCTTTCTAGGGTCGCGGGGAGGCTGGAGCCTATCTCAGCCAACACTGGGCTACGGCAGGGTACACCCTGTACAGCTCACCAGACCACTGCATGGCCAGCACACACCGTTCACACTCATTCTCACACCTAGGGGCAATTTGGAACATTCAGTCAGCCGACTGTGCATGTCTTTGGACTGTGGGAGGAAACCGGAGTACCCGGCGAAAACCCATGCAAACACAGAAAAACCTTCAAACTCCATACAGAAATGCCCCGAGCTTGGGACTCAAACCCAGGGCCTTCTTGCTTTGAGGTGGATGTGTTAACCACTGACTAACGCCCCATGACTAATCAGGTGGAGACAAACTATTTTCTTTAACAGCAGTTTTGTCAGTAATGGTGAATTGTGACATGAAATGAAACTAAATTGTTGTACTATATTATTGTAATGTATCGTATTCATAAAGCGGAAGCAATAACATCATTTTTACATCAGTTAAAAAATGTACAAATCAATATTTAATGTTAAATTACTCATTCCCTTACTAGGCAGCCCTGTTCATAGGCCTAAATCATAATAATAATAATCACCTCACTGTACATTATCTCTTACTTATCTTAAATAGAAAGTGACGGAATGGCTGTTTATAGCTGCTATAAAGGTGATGATAATATGGTTAAATAACATTGCAATGAGTGAGTGAGAGAGACAGAGAGAGAGAGAGAGAGAGAGAGAGAGAGAGAGAGAGAGAGAGAGAGAGAGAATTGCTTTTCAGGATATTTTCAAGGGAGAAACAGGAGAGACAGCTGATGGAGCATGATAATAGGTGGAACTTTGATGCTCTGTATTACTTTCACCATACTGTTAGCAGCATTTCATTTTTATTAAGCTGCAGCCAGTATTTTTATCAGTAGGCAAGGAAAAAGTCCTGTTTGTTTTGTTAGAATAACTGTATGGCTAGTGATGAAAAAAAACCCTGTAGATTTGACCGATTCATCTAGACAGTGAGTCATCTTTCTCTTGTTATTCAAATGTATGCATTATCAGTTAACATGCAGTATCTGATTCTCGTCCTCAATATAGAGTACAGTATGAGGATTTTGAGCAGTTCTCAATCCTCTGTAATGAAGAGTATTAAAACACTGCATGATTCTTAGCCTCGATTCAGAACGATGTCAGGACTCCTTGTTGAGTTTTCATCTCGACTCACTTTGTGTGATTCTCTTATTTAAGAAAGTTCGCCATTATTTATGAGTGCTATCGAATATTGTCTTGTGAAGTGAACTATCAGAAGATGTAACGTAACCTTCATTATCACTCACTCACTCATTTGTCGAACCGCTTAATCCCACCAGGGTCACAAGGAGGCTGGAGCCTATCTCAGCCCACAATGGGCGAAGGCAGTGTACATTTTGAACAGCTCGCCAGACCATCGCTGGGGCAACACACACACACACACACACACACACACACACACACACTCACACACACACACACACGCACATGTAACATTTCACACTCACACCTAGGGGAAATTTGGAACAGCCAATTCACTGTTACCCAGAAAAAACTCATGCAAGTTCAGGGAGAACATGCAAGCTAGAATAGAAACGCCAAAGCCTGGGAGTACCCAGGACTTCCTTCCAACTTTTATCATGACTTTTTATACATACCACTACTTCTGAAATAAAATTTCAAAAAAGCCTTGTTGATTTGAAATGAATTGGAATAGAGCCGAAGGGTCATGCATGTAATTGTGTTTGAAGTTCTCCGACCAAGTGGAGTAGCACCAGGATGCCTGGCTCACTTAGATTTACAAGAATGACCAGAGGCCTGCTGCAAAAGAGTGGAAAAATGTTTAAATATGTTAGCAATGTGTGCTCTAATTTCAAAATTTGTGAAAGCAATTCAAAGTCAAAATAGTAAATCGTGGCAAATAACACAGTCAGTACAACTGGAGCAAAGGAAATGCAATAGCTGATCCTCTGAAAGTGAAAAGTGATGTGAAGTGAAAGTGGCTAGTTCTCATTTTGTTGATGGTTTATTTATTTATTTAATTTTATTTAGAATTTTATCAGGTTCTCTAGGTTTCATTAACTGCATCTATGAACTGCCTGCATAGTAATTTACCAGTAATTACTTTCATACATTTGGGAATATGAGGAGTATCAGTATTATTGCAACAGTTGAAAATCTGCTAAAGAATGAACCCTGTTTCTTCAATATCCAATTTTTGACTATTTTGTTACTTGTGATAATTTTGGCAAATTTAATACACATGATTGAAATATATTCATAGTGCAGGCTTCATGAGTTGCTTTTATTTGATTCTCAGAATACTTTGAAGGAAATTCGAATGAGATAAAATATGACTGAACAGACTGGGTGTCGTGGGGTACACAGCCCAGCTCCGCCCTCCAGCAGAGCACTTCTGGGTTTACAAGGCAGAAGAAATGCAGCCCAAATATAACGTATCCCAAGAGGCTCAGTCAGTGGTGCAGAAGCAGAAATAAACAGCCTCACATGCAGACAGTAGAGTCGATCATTTATGGACACTATATAGGTGTTCAGGGCTCTCTCTCTCTCTCTCTCTCTCTCTCTCTCTCTCTCTCTCTCCTTGTTTTGTTCTTTGTTTTCTTGGTTTTGTGGTTACTTAACTGAGTTCTATAGTAAATGAAGTTTCAGTTCTGCATCCCTGTCTTCACCTTTTCCTTTGGTGACAGACTCCTTTGCAGCTCCACCAAGTAGGTTATGTTTTACCCTTGGTTTGTGTGTATTTGTTTGTTTGTTAGCAGAGTAATACAAAAAGTTATGTGCTGATTTTTATGAATTTTCTGCCAAAGGTGGAGCTTTGGACAAGGAAGGCTCATAAGATTTTGGAAATGATCCAGATCAAATTCTGCATCCAGGAATTTTTGTAAAGGATTCTTTACCAATGCTAAATGTTTTGTGTTTAACATTGTGAGAGGATGATTTTCTTTTCTGAATTTTTTTGTTTTTGTTTTTGTTTTTTTGTTGTTTTTTGGCTTGGCAGAGGTTTGCACTACTCTGAGTGCTCTTTTTTTATTTCTGTCTTATGAACAATTAAATGCATTTTGTCTGTATAGAACTACATCTTGCAATGGGCAGTGCTTTATTTTTGCAATTAAAATATATTGCTTGTTCAATAGTTAAGATCTGTTGAAAAGCAATATATTTTAATTGCAAAAGTAAATTTCTGTTCATTGCAAATAGTAATAATAATTTAAAAAAAACCTGCATTTCACCCATTTTTTTAAATTCAATTTATTTATTTATTTTTAAAATTTATTTCTTGGGCCAACTGATCAATTGCATCAATTACAAATATTATGTGTCAAATGATTGACACATAATAAGCTCTGTAGCAAGGCCTGGGATGTCATTTTATCTGGAAATCAGTTGAAATGCCCCAATTCCACAACAACTTTCTGAAGTTGATGTTGAAGACTTAAACGTAGTACTGAAATTCTATAGTATGTATAAAATGTTCTGTAGTTTGTTGTGATCATACTCAGTGTGCTATCTGTACATTGTAACTATATGGATTGCACAGAATACAACCTAGTAAAAACCTTTTTTTCATTCAACTCTACATAATCAATATGTATGTCACAGTGAGGCTGCATTTGTTTCTAAAATGTATTTCTTAATTTATGTCCCGCAGGTGTTTCAGCGCAGAGAGGACGGTTCTGTAAACTTCTTCAGGGACTGGGCCGCGTACCGTGAAGGCTTTGGGAAGATCACAGGGGAGCACTGGCTTGGTAAGGCAATGTTTTAGTATATTTTACATATTTTAGAGTGCCTTTCAAAAAATAAGCATCAAGTTAGCTTCGATCCAAACGTAAACATGGAGTTCATTATCAGTAATTACACCTTAAAGGCTGAATCAAGCGTTCTTAATTTGCAGTCATGTTATGTCTGGGACTTTACTCAGCCATTGACGTAAATCGAGTAATTTTAGGGGAATTGTGTAAAGAACAGCACTCTGAATAAATAAGTAGTGATGTCATCACCAAGACCGGCTGTAATTATTACATTTGAACTGGGAAGTCAGAATTCCAAGTAAGAAATGTCAACTAGAATTCCGCCTGAAGTCGGATTTCTGACACAGAAAGTGGGTAGAAACCTATGAATCATGACTCCAAAATCCAAGATGGCTGTTTGAACACATCACCATTAAGTGAAAGCTGATTATGATCATTAATATGATTATTAGCACCATCTACCTTATTTGCGTCTCAATAAATTAGTTGTACACACAGTACAGCCCAGCATTTATCTGTGGTTTGTATTGCTATGGGTATGTAACCCCAAAATAACATACAATGCATTAAATCAACTGATTGCTAACACTGTCTAAATCACAATAAAGGTTTTCCAAAAGGCCTAAAGGCATCTTTCTTGGTTTTCCTGCTTGTATTGCAATGCCTTCAACCAAGGTGTGATTTAATTCTCAGCTTTTCTGATGTACATTGTGTTCAGTATACCATCTGTGATTTATTTTGTAGAGAATTAAGAAAAGAGTGACATATTATAGAATATGTTGATGTAGCACTGTGACAGAAACAGATGGTGGTGGGTACAGAGATAGCTATGAAGACAGATTTGAGAGACCCCAGTAGGGAGAGGTACAAAATCTACTCTTCCTCACACCTTCTTGACAGTATATTCTTTTCACTTTCTTGCACGGAAGTGTGTGTGTGTGTGTGTGTGTGTGTGTGTTACTATCAGATACAACTAATATACTCCAATCTGCCGTAATATTAACACCTCCTGAAATGACTGCAGCTTGGGTAGCCCCATACACAGTAAGCTTCTATGCACTATGTGTTCTGACGCCTTTCTATCATAGCTAACATTAACTGTTTCAGCAGTTCATGCTACAGTAATGCTTTGGTGGGATCAGATCAGTTGTACTATTCTTTACTCCCCACATGCATCGACGAGCCTTGGGCACCCATGACCCTTTTGGCAGTTGACTTGTTGTCCTTTCTTGGTCCACCTTTGGTAGGTACTTACCATTGCATACCAGGAACACCCCACAAGACCTGCTGTTTTGGAGATGAATAGACCCAGTCATTTAGCCATCACAAAGTGGACCTTGTCAAAGTCATTCAGATCCTTACACTTGTTAATATTTCCTGCTTTCAACACATCAACTGCAAGAACTGACTCTTCACTTTGTAACTAATACATCCCACTCCTTGACAGGTGCCACTGTAACAAGATAATCATTGTTGTTCACTTACATTTACATTTATGCTCATTTGGCAGAAGCCTTTATCCAGAGCGACTTCATATTGCATTTGTACAACTGAGCAGTTTAGGGTTAAGGGCCCAACAGTGGTGAAAGAGTTGGTACTGGGGCTTGAACCTGGCACTTGTCAACGGTCATAATGTTATGGCTGATTGGTGTGTGCAAGACTTACAGTATTTTTTTTCATTTACATCAAGGCTTCCTCTACATCAGGGGTGTCATCTCATTTTCACTGATGGCCACATCACTAAATTTAAAGATGATCGAGGGTCAAATAATCACTGAACATCTAAAAATCTTCATGGCAACATGACTCGTTTAGGCACTTTTCCTCCTTTACTTTATTCACTTGCATTTTTTGAAAACACCCAACAGTGACAAGCTAGTATACAATCTTTCTTGAGTCATGAATGGCTAGTTGTTTACTTTAAATAGGCTGCTGCCACCTAGTGGATGGATGATGAATTACGTTTCATGGTAATGGTCGATGCAAAGAATGTTTGATAATCATAATCTTTAAAAGCTCACAGGGGCCATAGAAAATGAGTTGGCGGGGCCTTGAGTTTGACACCTGTGCTCTACATTATCAGAACCACTGATAGTCACACAGATGGTAATTTTTGAGGCAAAGTGGGTCCATTTCAGAGAAAAACCCAGGTAGGTTTTTATATGGTACTGTTCGAATAAAATGTAATTATCGGTTGGACTTCATTATCAGCAAATATGCCTTAAAAGTTCAAGTCTAAAGCAGGTCTCATTAATTTCCTGTCATGTCATGGCTGGTACTTTACTCAGCCATTACCATTAATTAAATATTATTTTAAGAGATTTATGTTAGAGAACAACAGTGTGAATAAATGACTACTGATGTCACAACCAAGACAGATTGCCTGTAATTAACATCCTCGAGTTCCTGTAGAGAAGTAAGAAAAGAGTAACATATAGAACACTTTGATGTAGCACCATGGCAGAAACAGATGGCGGTGCGTGCAGGGATAGCTATGATGAGAGATATGAGATACCCCAGTAGGGAGAGGTGCGAAAACTAATCTTCCATGGTATTCCCTGATAATATATTCCTTTCCTTTTTTATGCACAAATTTCGGTGTGTTTCTGACTATCTCTAATGATCAGATACAATTAATATATGCAAGATCTATAGGGAGTTTTTTTTACATTTACTGCAAGGCTGCCTCTACTTTATCAGGACCACAGTATCGAGAAAATCACCCATTTTCTAATGCAGAATGCTTCCATTTCAGGGATGAATCTAGTTTCTTTTTTATTCTGTACTGTCCAAGGGAAACATGTGCACATGCTCTTGAGACTAAGGCACCAGTAATGTGGAATGACAGTCCTGCCACCGAATGTCATCTCCCTGCGATTGTTGACGTTTATTAGAAAAGGAATGATATTTCCCACGGCAGGTTATAAAGGAGCCCGGCCTGTGACTCTGACCCCTGGTCTAGGAAACTGTCTGATATTTGTTTGGATGCCCAGTAATATGCTTCCTGCTGTGAGCTAAAGAACAGAATGCTTCTGCCTGACGGTGGAGCTCTAGGATGCGACTGCTGTTTATGAAGATGAGTCTGAAGCTCCTCTGATCTCTGATCAATAAGACACGAGGAAGCTGAGCACAATTAACCTATGAGTTCAAAGAGATGAGCTGGAGGGGAGAAAATAAAGAATACACGGGTATGAAGATAAGGGAATGGAAAAAGAGAGAGTGTAGAGGCCACACTGCCTTCAGCAAAGACAAACTTCTAACAGAGTACGATGGTTGAAAGGGCTTAACAGTTAAAGGTATACATTACATCAGGAAATATAAAGATAGATAAGACTGTGGAATGTAAGCATTAAAAAAATTAAAAAATAAAATAATAATAATTTAAGTATCTTGCATGTCTGTTCATTAATAGGGAAAAAATGTAGAAGGAGATTGAAAGGTGGATTCGTGCCCTCACCTATGGCCACGAGCTCTGGACAGTGACTGAAAAAACAAGATCTTGGGTGCATACAGCGGAAATGAGTTTCCTCTGAAGAGTGTCTAGGTTGAGCCTTAGAGACAGGGTAAGCAGTGCAGACATTTTGGAGGGACTCAGAGAAGAACGCTTGCTTCTTCTCATTAAAATGACCCAGTTGAGGTGTTTCAGGCATTTGGCTAGAAGGAAGCGACCTCGGGGCAGACCTGTGGCATGATGAAGAGATTATATGTCTCGGCTAAATTGGGAATGCCTCGGGATCTTCCCGGATGAGGTGGAGTCATGGGCCTCTCCTACCATCAACCCAGACCTGAATAATCAGCAGAAAATAATAATTAATGAATGATAATAATAATAATAATAATAATAATAATAATAATAATAATAATAATAATAATAATAAGGGATAAGCGATGCATCAGTATATGAAACTCATTGATAATGGCACTAATATTGAAACGAATAACCTTCTTCATATTCAATTACCTTCTTGGCAGTCAGATGTGGCTTGGAACATTTAGTTTTTTTTCTGTTTTCATTCATGTTATGAGCACAACATGTTGTGCATTGCGACACTGATCATGACTCATGAGCAGACCCTGGTCAGTGAGGCAAAAGGACAAGCATGTCATATGCTCAGTGCTCCTAGCACCAAAGTGCATTCATACACAACACTGCCTCTGCATACATGGTTGAGTGCTCCACATGTATCAGACGGTATTTGTACATTTTTTGCAGGTATAAGGAAATTAGCACAGTATCAGGCAAGGACCTGATACCAATATGGTTACTGATGCCTTCTTAATCTTAATAATAATAATAATAATAATAATAAAAATAATAATAATAATAATAATAATAATAATAATAAATAATATGTAGTGTATCATTTAACTGTTAAGTGTTAAGTTAACTGTTGGTTGAGTTTTAGTAATAAATGTATGCTATTAAATAACACTAGTACTAGTGATATTAACCTCAGGCCTGCGATGGCCTGGCGAGCTGTCCAGGGTGTCCTCTGCCCTCGCCCAGTGTCGGCTGAGATGGCAGCCGGCCTCCCCGTAACCCTAATTAGGATTAAGCGGTTGAGAAAATGAATGAATGAATGAATGAATGAATAAACCTCAGGCTTCCACACAATGCAATATGTTATTCATAGTCTTTTATCAGAATCTACTGATGTTGAGAAGGAGAGTTATAAAGTTGGCCATTAAACCTACCCTGACACTATTTAATAGCCTATGTGTTATCACTTCATTTTTCAGTTTTGTGTCTCTTCACAATAACGATAACAAGACCGTGGAAGAAAGATCTTGCACATGAGCAAGAAATTGGCAGTGCAACACAGTTCTGTAGAGAGTGGAAAAGTCAGGGATCAAGTGTTAAGAAACAAAAGAAGGCATACGATTTCAAAAAAATAAAGATAAAACTAGCCTATTGCATTTCTCTTTCTCTTGCTCTCTCTCTCTCTCTCTCTCTCTCTCTCTCTCTTTCTTTCTCTATTGTTCTCACATACACATAGAAAACACAGAGAAAGACAAAGAGAGTGAAAGATTACATATGACCTGTTTGGAGTTAGTTTACGGCAGTGGTGGCTTAGTGGTTAAGGCGATGGGTTACTGATCAGAAGGTCAGTGGTTCAATCCCCACTATCACCACTGTTGGGCCATTGAGTAAGGCACTTAACACTCAATTTCTCAGTTGTATAAAAATGATAATTCTAAGTCGCTCTGGATAAGAGAGGCAGCCAAATGCTGTAAATGAAAGTTTATAACTTACTGATTTGTCATTATGATAAAATGATAATTCTCACTCACCTCAAAGTGGTGTTGTTTACTAATATTGTCGCACCCGGTGCAGACGCACTCCGGACCATTGCAGGACAAATTACAATGCCTACAGTGTCAATGACCCCTGCACCAAGCATGATGATACACATTCCTACCTTGAGGTGAGAGCATGAAACTATCATCACAAGAAAAGGACGGCCATCAGCATAGACATGGAGAGTGAAAAATATGTTAGGTTTAAGTTACTGCAGTCATGTTGAATGTAATGTGTGTAAGTGGCTATGCTAGTTGTATTTCTCCTGAAATCATACACTTTCTTCTTTCTTCTGTTCTTCTGTTGGCTACCATGTAACGCATCGACAAGCTGCATGACTATCAACCTGGAGATCACAAGTTCGAATCCGGGTTGATGCCACAACCATCCCTGTGAAAATGGCATCAACCCGAAATCATGTGGGAAAAAAAGGCCCACTTGATCTCAGACTTTTCCACTTTTTATGAACCAATGTTGCGCTGCCAAGTTATCACACATGTGCAAGATCGTTCCTGTGGTCATGCAGTCTCGTTATTGTTATTGTTTATGTAAACAGATGCAGAATGAAAACAAGATGTAAAACAGGTGAATAAGAGATACTAAGCCCGTGAGCTGGGGTGGTTTCACCTGGAAACCTTTGTATTCAGGCACAGTGAACTGATAAGAAAGATCAATCACAGAATATTCAGCCATCAGACTTACAGGTGAATCAATTTACTAGTGTGTTTACACATCAGTTTACATACATTTACTTCTTGCCCATCTCAGCCAACTCTGGGCGAGGGCAGAGTACACCCTGGACAGCTCGCCATGCCATCAACACGCTGACGGCTATGCAGCCTACTCTTTACAGCAATGGTTCTTTTACATGCCTCTCACCACAGACAGTGAGAGACATGGCTGGCCTTTGATAACCCAGTTAGCTGCAATGGGGGGACAGCAGTGACATCCCGTTAATTGTGGGGCTTAAACCCCCGACCTTGGGATCAGTAATCCAGCACCCTACCACCGGGCCACCACTGCCCGACAGTTGTCAGTCATACACTATCAATAGCTTTGACTGAACTAACTGGATGTCACTGTAAAACCTCATACAGAAATCTCAATCAGTTTTTAAGCGTATAACTGGTAAAGTATTCACTATTTTTAAGGATCTTGGAGATAAAGGCTTAGCATAACATTGTTCTGTAATTGAATTATTTTTAGTGGTCTGGTTTAGTTAACTTAATTCTTAATTAACGATTAGGTCAATGGCAGTTGAAAAGCTTTTGGTGATTTTGAAGAGGAGATTAGTTGCCTCTCCTTGATCTTCTCTTATATTGAAAGATGAAAAGACACTTCTTAAAGCTCTTAATCTGAAACCTGATCTGTTATCGTGAAATCCGGGGCAATCCTGAATCGGAAGGCTTTGAATTAAACAAAAAAGGCCAGGTTGCACGCCTCTGACAAACTCTTTGACAAGTTCAGAGGTCATAGAGTCATCTCCTCTGTTTCCAACTGAAGCAGAAGTATCTTCTGACCTTCCGATTATATGTTTATGCTCAGAAATGTCTGGTGAAGGAGATGGTATTGGAGCTGCTACAGAAAGTGTTCATGCATTAATGAAACTGATAAAACACCTCAGCATATTGAAGAAAGTGACACCTCTTTGCTTATTAGCGACTACACTGAGTCTCCAGTAGCATCTCAGTAGTGGTCCTGTCACCCTTCTTGTGAGATTAAACAACAACATTCAGCCGTGTGATTTCATTATCCACTGTGAATGTGTTATATCATCTCAGAGTCTTTAAAATTGCCTTTATACTCAGTTAGATGGGTTTATGAACTTGTAGATTATAAGGATGCCTTAGATGAAGTCAATTGCACTCAAAGGAATAAATAAACTTGGGTGTACGTGACTTAAAGAAATGTTATCCATTGGAGGTGTGAAGAAATCATCACTTCCTTAGACCCCCCAAGCGAAAGCTTGAATGTACTGCTGGATTCTATGTTATGCTTGCACAACTGTTTAATTAACTCAGGTGAAAAAATAATAACTAATAAAATTTCAAAGGAGATCTTCAAAAGCTTAATTTAGTGGATAAATTGAATAAAAAGAATTCCTGTTAATGAGTGTTTTCCTGTAAGGTCAGATTGAAAGGCGCACCCCAGAGTTCTTTACCATATATTGAAAAGGAACATGACCTTGGGTGGGTGGTGTTACATTGGGCCATGATTTCTGTTGGACCTATGAAAATCTGCGTAGGTACATTGCTCTGGTAAGTGAGTGCAGCAGTCGACTAGATGTTGTCTGATTCGTTCAGCGCTTGAGCAAGGTTAAGGCAACTGTCAATACCTAGGTAGAAGTCAAATGTATGACAAGGAAATTATTCATTCATTCATTTTCTAAGCCACTTCATCCTAATTAGGGTCGCGGGGAGGCTGGCGCCCATCTCAGCCGACTCTGGGTGAAGTCGAGGTAACCCTGGAAAGCTCACCAGGTCATCGCAGGGCCAACACACACACAGCCATTCACACTCACAGCTGGGGAGATTTGGAACAGCCAAATAGCCTAATGTGCATGTCTTTGGACTGTGGGAGGAAACCGGAGTACCTGGAAGAAACCCGCACAAGCACGGGGAGAACATGCAAACTCCACACAGAAACGCCCGAGCTCAGGAATCCAACACAGGCCTTCTTGCTGCGAGACAGACGTGCCAACCACTGCGCCACCGTGCCGCCACAAGGAAATTATGTTTGTTAATAAAACCTCTCATGCCTGGATGAGATGATTTTATGTAGCCATGTCATTTAGCCTTTCCTGATGAAGACATTAATACTTGCGATCTTTAAAACACTCTAGAATGACTTCGGCTAATATTTCTGCCATGAGCTGCAGTGTTCTTTATCACATGTTATATGAGCTACCATCTATACCGTCTTTGCATATACAGGATATATGTATGTATATGTGTACATATAGGTATGTGTATATATGTGTATGTAGGTATATGCACATATATAGCTTAGTGTAGTCAGTTGTGTACTTTTTTATAATTGCTGCTAAACTGATTTTCATTGTTCATGCAACAGTTGACAATAAAGATCGCTTTATCTCTACTCATCTCTTTATCTTTATCTTAATTGTTGCTTGAGAAAGTGTTTTTAATTGTTTCTGCATATTTTTATATTCCTTTTTCATGAATTTCTATTAAAGCTCATTTTTATGTTAAGTAAAAAAACAGCAACAATTTATTCATTTATTCATTAATTCGCCGAACCACTTAATTCTACTAGGGCAGAGTGAAGGCTGGAGCCTATCTCAGCTGACTCTGCTCAAAAGCATGGTACACCCAGAACACCTCGCCAATAGATCACTGGTCCAACACACATACAACCATTCACACTTACACCAAGGGGCAATCTGAAACAGCCAATTCGCCTAATATGCATATATTTGGACTGTGGGAGGAAACTGGACTACTCCACACAGAAAATCTAACCTTCTTGCTATATGGCGGATGTGCCAATTACTGCACCACTGTGCCACCCCAACAACAACTTGTTGATTAGAAATGTGCAAGTTGTTGTTGGGGTGGCACAGTGGTGCAGTGATTGGCACATCCGCCATATAGCAAGAAGGTTAGATTTTCTGTGTGGAGTAGTCCAGTTAATACAATACACACCTGTGCTCATCAAAGCGAATACAGTCGCACATTTCAGACAAAACACACATGTACTCCTCAAAGGGAACACACCTACATATTTCAGACAAAACACACCTGTACTCATCAAAGGGAACACACCTACACATTTCAGACAAAACACACCTGTACTCATCAAAGCGAATATACCCGCACATTTCAGACAAAACACACCTACACATTCCAGACAAAACAAACATGTACTCCTCAAAGGGAACACACCTACACATTTCACACAAAACACACCTGTACTCATCAAAGAGAACACACCTACACATTTTGAACAAAACACACCTACACATTCCAGACAAAACACACCTTTACTCCTCAAAGAGGACAGGCCTACACATTCCAGAGAAAACACACCTGTACTCATCAAAGAGAACACACCTACACATTCCAGACACAACACACATGTACTCCTCAAAGAGAACACACCTACACATTTCAAACAAAACACACCAGTACTCATCAAAGAGAACACACCTACACATTCCAGACACAACACACATGTACTCCTCAAAGAGAACACACCTACACATTTCAAACAAAACACACCTACACATTCCAGACAAAACAC
>JAQMYF010000015.1:7071415-7087871 GCA_030014195.1 Neosilurus mollespiculum
TTCAAGTTTATTTGTCATATACAGGTAACAATAAAACATCACTACCGGCAATGAAATTCTTGGACTCAGAGCCCCCTTAGCACTCCTACTGCACTGAAGAAACAAATATTGCACATAAATTTAACATTAAGATAAAAATACAAGTAAGAATAAAACTATATAAGTGAAAGGAGTCAATATATATATATATATATATATATATATATATATATATATATGTACATCATTGAATTCAATGCGATGAATATACTTTGTAGTAAGTATGACATTTGTAAGACAGCTCTGTGAAGTCAGTCCAAATTAAAAAGGAAAATAATTGTGATGAGTTCCAGGTGCTGATGAGCCAAATCACCTATAGAAACAAGCTGTTACTGAACCTAACAGCAACAGCCTAGAAATTCTGTTATCTTTTGCCAGACAGCAGGGGGTTACAGAGAGGGGGTGGAGTAATAGAGAGATCACTAAGAGCTTAGCAGAAATTTGCTTTTATCTTTCTAATCATGCTAATTACACCCAATGTGATAATGAATCATTTAATTATGAATACTTGGTTGTTGATTATTTATGTAGCAGAAAAGAATAATGAGAATGGGGTGCAATTTTCCTCTCGTGTGTCTAAATGGATCCTCTTGGTCTGTTAATCCAGTAGTAAAACAAGTTTCATCAAATGTTAAACTATTAAACATATAATACAATACTATAATGTACTGTACTTTAAAGTCTGAAGCTTTGAATTGACTTCTTGGTTTAACTGTGCAGTGAAATCTGTCTGACTGAATTATTGTTTGGACGGCACAAATCTCAGTGACATGTCACTGGGAAGTTTACTGAGGCAGAACTAAAAAGGTGTCAAAGTCCATAGTAGGGGTCATATCACAGCAAAACAGCTCGAGTGAAACAAATCTATAACCGCAAGCCTAGAAAACAGGAGATAGAAGAGACACGAAGCTAGGGTTGGTTTCATTGGAGGTGTAAAATATGGCAGTATTTTACAATAACAGACGAAAACACAGAGGATTTGCAAGTTAAGAAGAGGACGGTAAGGTGTACATAGGTGGATGTCATTTGGTATGGAAGTAATGACAACATGGCTTAGATGAATGGATGGATGGATGGTTGGATGGATTTAACAGATGCATTATGAAAGGATGGATAGATAAATGATTAGATGGGTGGTAGGATTAGATGTTTGGATGGATTGATGGATGGATGGATGGACAGACTGAATGGATTTATGGATGGATGGATGGCTGGATGGATGTATTGAACGGATGCATTGTTGGCAGGATGGATAGATAAATGATTAGATGGGTGGTTATGTATGTATGTATTTATGTATGTATGGATGGATGGATGGATGGGTTGGATAGATGGGTGGATGTTTGGATGGATGCATTGTTGGAAGGATAAATAGAAAATGAGTAGATGAGTGGTTGTTTGTATGTATGGATGGATGGATGGACTGAATAGATAAAAGGCTGTATGGATGGATGGGTTGGATAGATGGGTGGGTGTTTGGACAGATAGATGGATAGGTTGGAAAGATGGGTAAATGTTTGAATGGATGGATGGATGGAGGGATGGATGAACTGATGCATGGATGGAAAGACTAAATGGATAAATGGATGGTTATATGGCTTGGATAAATCGGTGGGTGTTTGGATGGATTGATGGATGGGTTGCTTGGATAGATGGGTGGATGTTTATATGAACAGATGGATAGGGTGGTAAGGTTGGTGGGTGTTTGGGTGGATGGTGTCGAATATTACAGTTTTTTTTTTTATGTATATGATAGTACCTTTTTGCTCATAAATAATCATGGAAGACAGGGCCTTGTGGATTATATGTGTATAGTTTGATGAAGCTTATATTACATTTCAGCAGGTAGCGTCATAAGCACAACACTACTGCAGTCCCCACTGAGTTATCATGTACCATGCACGCAGTGGTAGTTTTAAAGTGGTCTTTATCTGTGATATATCTACAATCCGGATGTTCCTGAATAAACCATGACTTCGTTCAACATCCACAAAGCATTTCATTAATCCTCACTCTTATTGTCTAAACCGCCGATTTATCTTTCTCCACTGGATAATACTGAGACACTCCACTCGCATTAATGTCTTCCAGTTTTATGCAGATGCCGAGAATGGTAATGAAAAACATACTTGTCTTTTTTCTGCTTGAGTGGAAGTCTTTGTTGTTTTTATCCAGATGTTGTGGTGCTATTCTCAAAGCTCAACAGTACTTTGTGCTGAGAAATGTGATGTATAAATTAAGTGAAAGCCAACACCATGCAGCACTTACAAAATATGCCTTGCAAAAAGTAAAATTAGCTAATGTGTCAGGCTCATTCACCAAAGAACTAATTCTTACATTTATTTTGCAGATGCCAAGTGGGTTGCTGTGAAATATGAGCCCTATTTTTCAGATATCTAGCTGCAGTTTGGAATGAGGATTTTCATTTTTTTTTTTTTTTCCCTTTTAAAAACCAATTAATTTCATATTCTGTGCCACCTTCTGGATGCGCCACATGTTTCTTGGTCCTAGAGAGGTGATTTGGTTAGCTGGACGTGAAAGCACTAATGAAAAGTAGTGTGGATGATATGACACTATTTGGAGGGAACGAGCAGAACCCAGATGGAGAGGGTAAAAGAGTGCAAAAAAGTTACATAGAGAAACCGATGGATTAAAACTGCTTATAGAGATATGAAGCAGACCCTGTGATCGTCTGTTCAGACCCCGCAATAAACTGTTTAGGGTGTACCCCGGCCCTTCCCCAGAGTCAGCTGGGATTGGCTAAAGCCCCCCATGACCCTAATAAAGAATGAAGCCATTTGGAAAAACAAATGATGAGATGTGAAGCATCTGAGTAATGTAGAAGAATGTTAAGTATGGAAATGCCTGCTAGGAGGAGAAGAGGAAGGCCAAAGAGGAGATTTTATGATGTGGTGAAGGAGGACATGCAGGTGATCGGAGTGATGGAGAGGGATGCAGAGGACAGAGTGAGATGACCCATATATAGGGTTATTTTTTTTTGTCAATCATTGTTTCCATTTAGGGGACAGTGGTGGATTACTGATCCCAAGGTAGGGCGTTCAAGCCCCACTGTCAACAGGTTGTCACTGCAAACCCCCCATTTTCTTTACTTGGCACCATCATTACTGGTGGCCAGCAGGCAAAACTGTGTGCTAAGCTAACAGGCGCTTTCATCAAGTATTTAATGGTAGGGATGTAGCGTATATTTTTTAATTTTCAAGAATTTGAATAAAATAATGCTGAATAAAAATGCTTTTTTTTTCTTTGTAAGTCTGAGTGTTCTGTGCCTCACGAGCTATTAGTGCAATGTGGCAAGATGACAGCGTAAAGCCATTTGATTTAGTCCCGGCACATGAGTACTGCCTCCTTAATTATCTAGCGGTTTCCAGCCAATTATTATGCAAAAGGGTTTTATAGATAAGGGGAAGATATCATTTGGTAAATTGGGCCTAAGGCCAAGTTTTTTCGCACCCCTCAGGAGATCTGGCTTCTGCTAGTGCCACAAACTGCTGCTGTTGTGTTAGCGGCTATCTTCAGGCTTGATTTTCTCTCCCTGGGAGGCTTTCATTCATGGACTGCTGTCGGTATGCTCACCCATTTCCTTTCAACATGGTTTGATCATGTGGTAAATGCTAAACAAATGTTCTGTTTTAGATAATTACCAGTACAGTAACTGAAGCACCACAGATTCTCCCTGTCCTGCAGTAAATAAATGCAGCTTGATGGAAAGCTAACTGTAACTGATCTTTTTAAGTTATTACGTTTATTCTTGGTGTTAATTTAATATTCTGTGTACTGTATAGATTGTAGGCTGCAGTTTTGCCTGTTTTGCGCGCGTGTGTGGTCTCGTGTGACTTTTTGGTACAAGTGTCATATCAGAGTGCATCCATTTCATTCTTTCATTCATTCATTCATTTTCTAAGCCACTTAATCCTAATTAGGGTCGCGGGGAGGCTGGCGCCCATCTCAGCCATCTCTGGGTGAGGGCGCAGTACACCCTGAACAGCACGCCAGACCATTGCAGGGCCAACACATACGACCATTCACACACACACACTCTCACACCTAGGGGCGATTTGGAACAGCCAATTACCCTACTATACATGTTTTTAGACTGTGGAAGGAAACTGGAGTACCAGGAGAAAACACATGCAAGCATGGGGGAAAACATGCAAACTCTGCACAAAAACACCCGAGCCCAGGAATCAAACTAAACTGAAAAAAACTGGCATTGTGGTGCAGTGCTAACCACTGCACCACAATGCCACCTGCATCCATTTCATTTGAGATATTGATAAACTCCTCTGGTGGCTTATTTATATGATTTTTGTAATAAATTTCTCTTCATTGGACACACATCTTGTGCTTCCACCTGTGAATCAAACTTGGGTTGCCTCTTTGGGTAATAGTAACAGGAAAATCATCCATTTCTCTGGGTGCAGTTCCCACAGTGGTGTAATCGAACTGCAGATAATTTTGGTACTACCTTTTCTTACCACCTCCTCCTGCCACACTCATAACTAGAAATTGTGAAATAACTGTTAAATACTTATTGTTTATATTCAAGTAGGACCATGTGAAATTAACGGTGGAATCAAGTGTGTGTGTGCATGTGTGTGTGTGTGTGTGTGCATGTGTGCATGTGTGCCAGTGTCAAAAAGCTAACCTGTCTGCAACATGTCAATCACATGCCAGGTGTTTCAAAATCGTGTGTGTGTGTGTGTGTGTGTGTGTGTGTGTGCGCACCAAGCTTTTATCACCTTTCTCTCCTCCTCTCTCTTCATCTCTCCTCTCTCTGTCGCTGTGTGACAAAGTGAGAGAAACACCTCCACACATGAGACACTTTTCCCAAAAGCTCACCCACGAGCAGCCACACAGACGAAGGACTGTGATTAAAAATTAATGACCCGGTTTTGTTGCATGAAGAGAAAAGGAGAGCTGACTGTCACACTGCTCCCCTGCAAAACATGTACACACTGTACACACCTCTTATTTAAAAAGAACACTTTTTTTTTTTTTAAACACTCACATAATTAGCCATTTTCCACAGATGCGGTGCCAGTGCCGAATCTAGGTCGATCACACTTCGCATTTCCATGTGTTTCAACCCGAAAAAGGTGGTGCAGGTGCCAGCAAGCTGCACCTGTCATGGCCCGACAAAACAGCTGGTCCCAAACTTGGAAGTCTATCTTAAAGATGATTTAAAAAAAAAAAAAAAAAAAAACCCTTAAATAATAATATAATTAAAAAGTAAGTTTAAATAAATAAATAAATAATATCAAAAAAAAAAATATCAAAGTATATACTACAAAGGAACATAAAAAGCACAGTAAAACATTAGTTTTTTTTTTTTATGTATGTTATCCATGACAGGGCGACACAGTGTGTCATAGATTTAAGCACATCCACCTCACAGCAAGAAGGTCTGGGTTCAGGTGTGAATCCACTGTTAGGATTTACTCCCACAGTCCAAAGCAATGCACATTAGGCCAATTGATTGTTCCATAATGATCCTAAGTGTGTTTTTGATTGGTAGTGTGTTGTCCTGCAATAGTCTGTCACACAGTTCAGAGTATACCCCACCTTCGCCAAGTGTTTGCTGAGATGTGCTCCAGCCTCCCCGCGACCCTAATTAGGATTAAGCAGCTCAGCAAATGAGTGAGTGAGTGAGTAAGTGAGTGAATAACTATGGCAGACTCACTCGGGTGAGCTCTGTGTGCCCTGAACCAAGCTAAGTGGTTACTAGGCCAAAATTTAGAATGAAAGTGTTTCATTTCAACTTATTTTAAAAAATTAGGAATTTTTCACCAAACATGACTTTATTGGCCTGGTCCATGGATCTCCTGAACTTTACCCACCCCCTCTGAGGAACAGGCCTCAGGGGAAAAGTTGTCATACACGGAGGTGTGGCCAGGAGGCGAGACTCGCTTCTAACCTTAAGTTTAGTGTATGAATCAAGCAGAAATACAAGAAAACCAGACTAAAAACAGATTTAAATGGTTCATTTTCCATTTTAAAGTATGATCATGATGACCATGCATGCTCCAAGTGACCATGACAAACTATGAGTGTCTGCCATTTTGATTCATGCAGTATTCACGTAATGATTTTTAATCCTGAGTTAGTGGACCACTCAGATTGCACAATTCATGTGTAGTATATTGTAATTATAAATAGTGGATAATAACTTCATAGATTATCTACAATAACTTGTGTGCAAGGACACGGTGGTGCATGAGCAAGCACTGTCAACTGACAGCAAGCAGGTTCTGAGCTTTTCTGCATGGAGTTTACATGTTCTCCTTATGCTTGTAAGGGTTTCCTCCAAGTTCACCAGTTTCCTCCAACAGTCCACAGACATGCAGACTAGATCAAGTAGCTGCACTTAATTGTCTGCAGGAGTGAACGTGAGTGTGAAAGGCTGTCTTTCTTTCTGTGTTAACCGCACAGTGATTGTTAGGGGTTGCCACAACCTCTCCAGGGTGCACCCCAACTCTTCCCCAATGTCAGCTGGGATTGATTCCCATGTGAAATCGAGCAAATAACTTTCTTTCTCCACCATGTTTCATGTCTTTTGTTCAAAATGGCATGATGGTTTCCATGATCTCATGCATTTGACTTTGAAAGATTTTGGCTTTGAAAGGTGGACAGATTCAGGTAGCGACTGGAGGAGAGTGCAGTGAAAAGCTATGCATGGCTTAAGGTGGGGTTAAAGTTCATCACAGAGCCCTGAGGAAGTGCTATTTGTGCGTGCTTTACCACAGTTTGACATGTGAAATCGAGCAAATAACTTCCTTTATATTTACTTCTCTCTCCTTTTTTGTCTCTCTTTTATTTTTATTTTTTAAATCAGTCAGAGACACAATCTGAAGCTGCATTACAGGTAAATAGACACACAGGCTACCATATCCACCTCATAGCACAAAGCTCCTGGGCTCAAGGCCGCGGTGTTCTCTTCATGCTTCCGTGGGTTTCCTTCGGGTGCTCCTGTTTCCTCCCACAGTCCAAGACATGCACATTAGGCTGATTGGCTGTTTTAAATTGTCCCTAGGTTTGAGTGTGAATGGTTGTGTGTATGTTGGCCCAGTGATGGTCTGGTGAGCGATTCAGGGTGTACCCTGTCCTTGTCCAGTGTTGGCTGAGATAGTCTCCAGTCTCCTCATAGCCCTAATAGGGGTATGCGTTTATAGACCCAGTATTAAGTTCAAGTCCCACTATCACTGAGTGATAACAAATGTTATCCATTAATGGCATTTTGCCCATAAACAGCAAAATATCCCAGACTTCCACCACAGAATATTCAGTTCTCAAACCTTTCAAAATGTGGACCGGTTTTCAAAAGATGGAAAAGATGGATGTGCGACAGCACCGGCACTGGTGGTAGGGTGCTGGCGTACTGATTGGTTGGGGGTTCAAGCCCCACTATCACCAAGTGGTCACTAGATTTATTACTAAAACTCAATCTACAGTTAACTTTAAATGATATGCTACATATTATTATTATTATTATTATTATTATTATTATTATTAGTAGTAGTAGTAGTAGTAGTAGTAGTAGTAGTAGTAGTAGTAGTAGTAGTAGTAGTAGTAGTAGTAGTAAGAATAATTAGGCATCAAGGGGCAGTGGTGGACTGGTGGTAGGGTGCTGTATTACTGATCCCAAGGTTGGAGGTTCAAGCCCCATTATCAATGGGTTGTCACTGCTGTTCCCCCAGTGCAGTTAACTGGTTTATCAAAGGCCAGGCATGTAAAAGAACCATCTTTGCTATCGTAAAGAGTAGGCCGTTGGTGTTGGTGTTTCTGCCCTGCGATGACCTGGCGAGTTGTCCAGGGTGAACTTTGCCCTCGCCCAGAGTTGGCTGAGATGGGCGAAAGCCTCCCCACAGCCCTGATTAGGATCAAGCAGTGCTGAAAATGAATAAAATGAGTTACACCATAGCCTAAGACTCAGTAGGTGTCTTCATTTTACAGACAGTAACTTTCATTCACAAGTTAATCAGATCCACACAGAGTGATTTGCAATGATCTTATAAGATGAAACTTCATAGTCTTTATATGGTTTTACTTTAAAAAAATGTGTTAAAATGTGTAAACATGATAAAATCTAAGTACTTTTACTGTAATTATTGTGATTACACCCAAACATTAATCTTTAGTTTTGAGTCTTATTTGTGTTTGAGTTTCTTGTGAGAATAAATTAGACCTCCAAACAAATGAACTGTTTAAACATCAGCAGCATGGATGCTGTTCAAATATTTGCTACATTTGGATAATAAATCAATGGAGCTCTGCATTCTTTTATTCAGGTAAGCCCCCGGCTATGAGCGCTCTCACTGGCGAAGCTTCAGGCAAAGAGATCTGTATGATCTTCAAATACATACCATTATTTTATCTGTTTTATGAAACCAGAATGGAATTGAATGCTTGGAGAGGTATGCGGGTATATGAATTTAGGCCGTATGCTATTAAGTTGACATTTTACAGGTAGTTTAGTGTTGACTCATATTTATTTATTCTTATATGTTGATGAATGTAAAGAATTCACCAAATGGTAATCTTGATAAATGTGATTTTTTTTAATAATCTTTTATAACTGACATTATCAAACAGTAAATATCATGCTACATGATCATTGCTAGTAAAATTACATGCACTAAATCTTACTAACGTTTACCCTTTAGTTTTCTCTACAAATATTCTTCTGTAAACCCTTAAATTTATAATCATGAGACAGGACTGAATTATATTCAAGTTCCGATAAATTTGTAATTTCAGTAACAGGTTTTGCAATTGACTACATACACTACCAGTTAAAAATATATTTTAAAAAAGGCCTCCATTATTTATTTATTTCATTATTTTTAGGTTTCACTTTGTCCAGTAAATGATCTGAATAGGAACACAGGCAGCAGCATGTCAGAACTACTTAGGAAGGAAAGTTATGGTCGACTGGGGCCTAACTGTGTTCTTCTTGTACCTTTGAGGGTTTCCTCTGGGTTTTCCAGCTTCTGTGCACAGAATAAAAGCATGCACATTTGGTCAACTAGCTACTCTAGATTGCTCATAGGTGTCAATGTTAGTGTGAATGGTAACTTGTGACTGAGTTAGCCCAACAATAGACTGCTGACGTGTCCAGGGCGTACTCTTCCTCTCTCCTGAAGTTACCTGGGATTGGCTCCAGTTTTCCCACAACCCTACCAGATAAGTAGTTTTGATATTGGATGGATCATCAACATGTTATTTAGTCAATATTCCATTTTATGATTGTGAATAACTAGGCAAGAATGCTCCCCCAACCCCCCCCCCCGGAAAGCTGACTGGAGTTCTTTGGAGTGTTGCTTCCTTGAGCTTTCTCCTAAAGTAGATGCTCAGGGTCAGATTGCGGTGTAAAATCTGCCATGAAGTGCTGAGAAAAGTTCAGCAGTAGAGCTGTCAGAAAGCCCAGGACTAAATGCAAGTTGAGTATGCAAATGAAGTTCTTATTAAACAAATGCTCATGTCAGAACTGCAAGTAAACAGTGGAGAGCATGTGAATGCAGCTGATATTCTATTTTTAATTACTCTTTGGCGTTAATGAAAAGATTTATGCAGAATAAGGTACTTTTAAAAATGTTAATTCAATTCTGAGTGTTTCCTGTTGTTGTCTGCAGCATCTGTAACATTTAGCAAACTGTTAGTCTCACAAAACTGTGGATGTGTGGAAACTGATGGATGTGTTCATGCCGTATAACCAGTGTTCCTAAACCTGCATAAATTAAAATCAGGCTAAATTACACACATGTCCATAGCATGACTATGGATGTTCTTTCTTAGATTGCCTTAAGTTCACACCCAGCGAATGACCTGAAAAGGAATGAAGGTAAGCGGTATTGTCAAAACTACCATAGAGGAAAAGAACAGAAAAAGAAGGCTTCAAATCATGGAATTGGAGCACAGTCTCCAAACTTAACGCTCATCAAGCTGGTTTGGAATGAAGTGGCCAGAAGGATGAAGGCAAAGCAATCAACAAGTGCAACACATTTGTGGGAAATTCTGCACCAGTGTTGGGAAGAACTTCTAGAACAATATTTATATTATCACAAATGTGCTCAGTGTGTTCAGCTGTAATATCTGCAAAAGGTGGCTGCTTTATTGAGATAAAAATTAGCTCATATTTAGTTAAATAGAACAATTTCACAGCTTTAGCTGTTGATTCCAAGTGTTTTCTTCTATGCTTTAACTTGAAACTGGAAAAATGGGGATGTATAAACTTTTAACCAGCAGTGTGTGTGTGTGTGTGTGTGTGTGTGTGTGTGTGTGTGTGTGTGCATGTATATTTATTTATTTATTTGTTTGTTTGTTTGTTTATTTATTTATACACATCCTTGTAAGTTGTGGTAGTAAAACTTGTCTGAACAGTGTCAGTTTCAGTAAATCAAACAAGGACAATCCAAACAGAATAATTTCATAACTTCTTATGCTTTTATTTACCTCCAACATTTGTTATTACATACTTTCATTTAAGTACACAGAGATCTTTACAGTAGAATTCATGATTATTTTGTCAATAAAAGTATATTCAGTATAGAGTTTACATCTGTATTGACAATTTCATGTATTTAAAAAACCCAACAATAAAAAAAAAAATAAATAAATAAATAAATAAATAAAAAAAACAACATGCACCTGGCAGTGGTGTATACACATTTCTGAGCAGAGCACTAGTTTGCACCTGCTTTTGGGAGTTGGACAAAATCACATACGATTATGCTGCAGGATAATTTCCCTAATAGTTAAAAGTTTGGTATATTGAGTGGAAATATATATTCAGTCTGACTTCCCATTTTAAATTGCCAATTTCCTACAAAATGTGCTTCATTTGGCTAATTATGTTTGAAAATTTGTGCAAACGCCTTCATACATCTCATGCTCATCTAGCTTATTGCATTCCTTAAGTGCTTCTTGAGCATAGATTTCTGGAAATTCTTTTAATCCTAGATGAATGTAATATTTGCCATTATAGCTCTAAGATCTGGATACTAAGCAGTTTCCGCCTGTTTTGTACCTAACACACAGTTATTCCTAAATATGAAAAACAGCTTTGCACATCTCAATACTTTAAAAGGAATCATTAAGCTCTTCTCAGGGTTAAAAAATACAGAATAACTTGTGCTCCCTATGTCAAAATGTTAACCAATTAAAAAGGAAAGTGAGAGTCTGTACCGAGGCAATTATACGTAAGTGAAGGTTAAAAAGTGTCCATGTTTAAATGCATCCAATTATTACCAAGTAAAAGTACTAGAGGGTTATGGTCATGATTTATTTTATGTTATTAACTACACCACAATGGGCTTTTTATAAAAGATAGAAGCTAGAGCTGTACTGTAGACCAGACATCAGTAGATCAGTCCCTATTATTCTTATATAACAATCTAATCACATTAACATGAGACGATCAGGTTTAATCAAATTTTAGTTATATTAGGACATTCATATAGCGTATTAGCTGCTTTAATTGTCCAACATGCGATGAGCGAATTTATCAGTGAAAAATTGGTTTACTTTGACAATATCCCCTTAAATTATGCATTCAAATTATCAAGGGTGTTCTGTCAAAACCTCATATGTCAAGATTTTTTGGTTTCAGGCACATTCAAGGTTTTGACAGAACATCCTCGTTATGTTTTACATTTATGGCATCCACTCTTACCCAGAGATTCTTACATTTATCATTTCTTATACAAGTGAGCAATTGTAGGTTAAGGGTCTTGCTTAAGAGCATAATAGTGGCAGCATGTTGGTACTGGGGCTTGAACCCCCAACCTTTGGATCAATAACCCAGAGTCGTAACCACTGTGCCACTGCCTACCGATGAGCTTTATTATTTTAGCTCTTTAAACCACCATGTTAATTCATGTTTAATTTGAATAATACCCTTACTTCTTCTTCTTCTTCTTCTCGAGTCAATAAACAGAAGAACCATGGCTCATGGGAGCCAGATGGGATGCACTTCTTCGGGTTGATGGATACCTTGTTTGGTGCATACTGGAGGTGGGCCAACAAGAGGTCCATCCATTGGTAATGAGGGCTATTGTTGAGGGCCTAGACAGAGTGTCTAGTCTTAAGTCTCTTAGGTGCAACCTGAACAGGCTCTGTCTTAAAAACTGCCTTGTGTCCTGCCTACTGATAAAGATCATTATTTTGCAATGTATTTAATAAACCAAAATAGCACTCAGTTTATCATATCAAGCATTTGGAACATCTTACTAGGGTTGGAGGATTTTTCAGCTGACTCTGGGCAAAGGCAAAGTACAGTCTTAACGGCTTGCCAATTCATCACAATGCCAACACACACTCAACCATTCACCTTGACACTTAGGGGTGATTTGGAACATGTCTTTGGAGTGTGGGAAGAAACTGGAGTACCCGTAGGAAACCCGAGAAAGCATGAGGAGAACATGCAAACTCTACACAGAAATCACTGAGCCCGGGACTCGAACTCAGGACCTTTTTACTGTGAGGCAGACGTGCTAAACAATACACCACTGTTCTGTCAGAGCATATCATATTATATATATATATATATATATATATATATATATATATATATATATATTTATTTTTTTTTTGTGTGACAACAGCTGTCCATAATGAAGCTGGTAAAGTCTAAAGTCATGAGATTGTAATGTCCATGCAGTGTCATTTACTGCTATTTAATGATGCATTTTAAAGATAAGCTGACTTGTTAGGTTTAGTTTTTCATCCCTCTAAATAAGCAATAAGATGCTCTCTCTCTCCTCCTGTCTTCTGAAAGGAAAAATCTATAAAGGGACAATACTGTTAATTCATTAATTGTATCATATTTGTCTGTTTAATATTGCCCTTAAAAAGGAGTTGTTGGTTTTTTTTTAATAGTGTGTTAAGTACAAACTCCCACTACACATGTGTAATGAATGATTTTTGCAGTATCTATGAAGATAGGCATAATTATTTCACTCTGGTGTAAAGTGAATGCTGATACAGTTTCCTAAATTAAATTCCGACTGTGCACACTGAACATACCCTCATGTTTGTTACCATTATTTTCCTTATCAATTAGTGTTAATGCATCTAAATAAGGAAACAGCATCAAAAAATACTGTATAGTAGTCCACAATGGCAAATCAGTGATGAATTCACAAATACACCATTCCTGGTTACAGGTTTGTTGTTGTCATTACCTTGAGGTATTATAATTAGCCCTAGGGGTGCATTAATGTCGGTTATACCTTGAAGAACAGAAATGGGCTCCTACTGTACCTATATTTCTGAAAGTGAACTGAATGTAATTTTTCTCCGTGCAAGTTCATGTTCACTGCCAGCCAGCTCAATATAAATCAAATTCAATTACTTGCAACTTTTTGTTAATAATTTAGGTTCCATCATCTGACTTACTCTTGTTTTTCAGGTCTGAAGCGGATTCATGCTCTAACCATTCAGGCTAATTATGAGTTGAGGATTGACCTGGAGGACTTTGAGAACAGCACTTCCTTTGCGCAATATGGATCCTTCGGTGTGGGATTGTTCTCTGTTGACCCAGATGAGGACGGCTACACGTTAAGCATAGCGGACTACTCAGGAACTGCCGGTGGGTTCTTTAATATTCAGCAAGTATGGCCGTATCACACTGTGAATCTCTTAGGTTTATGGGGAATGAGGGGGTTTTCAGAGTTGTATTGTACTACAGTGCTTTATGGAGTCGTATTCTCAAGATTCATGCTGCAATACAGAAATGTAGATCACCCTTTTCCCTTTTTTTCCTCTCTCTGAAGCTAAGGCTTCAATTTTAGGCCAACCTTTACTGCGCCCTAATTGTAAAAAATGGGTTACCTTTATGTCATCAGGTTGTAGCCATTCAGATGTGGCATTATCCTGTGAGATCAACCAAACACTGGCTAAACAAATGCACCAGTGGAGAAACCTTTATCCTACTCAGTTGTGTTTTATAATAAAATCAACTTAATGTTAATTTGACAATTATGATTTGAGATCTATTCAGAAACCGTAAAAAAAAATATTTTGAGCACATTGTATAATAAGATACAGTAATATGACTTTTGTATAAACAGAAATAGTGTATGTTTCATAATCTAATTATGAGTAATATGTCTAAAAGTAAATTAATTGTTTACTTCCTATTTGTGTACCTTCCTTCAAAGTGAGATGGAAGGCAAGCCCTCCAAACTCTCCTGCTTCGCATGAACACGTACATATATAAAAACCATTTGTGACCTGCTCCAGCATAAAACGGATTAAGTAGAAAATGTGACATACTGAGATATTGATATATTTGGAAAGAGAGTTTAATGTGGTTCAAATGAGGTATAATACATGATTATAACATGAAAACTGACTGAGTTACATCACATTAAGGATTCTTTAACATTGCGCAATAGGGCAAGGAAGCAGAAACTATCCATAATGCCCCGGGAGAAAAAAATACAGAGCTCAAAAATAATTGCGGAACAGGCCACAAGGGGGCGCCATAATTATACATTATCTGCCACTATAACCCATGTGAAGAACAGATTCCACTACCTTGGTGGAGGTCTGCATTCTCTGAGTGCATTTCTTGTCTCGGTTGAGCCCACACCTTGATTAGCTCTGCTTAGTAAATCTGACCCTTAGTGAACTTTACTGTGTCTCCTGCATAGGAGAGTGGACACATAGAAATCTCTTTAGGTCATCTCATGTCTGTCATAGTCTGGTGTCCCCGAAGTCTTCCATCGGCATCACAATTTTTTCTATTCACCACTCCTCCTGAGTTATTCATTGGAATTCAACCAAACTTGGTCAGTAACTTTAATATAGCCCATGAATATGCAATTTAGTTTTTTCTTTTTTCCCCCAAAAGGTTAGCTTTTTTTTTTTTTTTTTTTTTTTTTTTTTTTTTTTTTTTTTTTTTTTAATGGGGGTATTAAACCATTCTATTTACAACTTTCCCTGAACCGTTCATTGGAGTTCAACCAAACTTGGTCAGAAACTTTGATATAACCAATGGCTACTTAGTATACTATTCTAGTATACTTGAATAAAATTAATTTTCATAAGGGAAAGAAAGTGCTGAAATGGAATTCAGAATAATATATTATTATTCCACTCAAACAAAATCTGTTCAGTGAATTTCAAATAGTAGGTGGTTTTGCGCTACAGCAGCTCACCCTCTGTTCCTTGCTTTCTTATTTCATTTGACGCAACTTTAGCCTGAGGCCTTTTGGAATAATATTTTTCTTTCTGAAGGAAAAGTTGAACAATGTGTGCATAAACGTCACTACCTATTAATGCAGTGTCTCCTCTGACTTACCCTTAAAAGGCCTGGTGTAAACTTTAGTTCTAGTAAAGTTGGCTGATGGACTCCAGATAAACAGAATTTCAAAGTCTGAGTAGATCAGGCATAAATCAGAACTGCCATGAAAATTAGCACTTTGATTTAAAGTTTCCTATCCTGTAATTACAGAACAAAATAAAGAGTATATTCTGCTTATCTCAGTGCGGTAGAAAACTTTACCTACATTGCCCTCAGGTTCTTTGCCAAGCATTAATTGCTTTTCTGAAATCAATCTGTCCCAGGTTCCTGTCCTCTGCCTCTGGCCTCCTCACCAGGTCGGACTCACCGGGAGGAGCAGCGATAATGGGACAGTGTGACACGTCTATGGCATGTCATAAAGGTGGACAGTTTACTAATTATTGGAGACAAACAAACGCCTTATAAATATAAATCAGGGAGGGAAAGAAAGCAGTTTCTGCTCCGCTCTAATTAACCAGAACACCTTCGGGTTTCTGCAGCACAATATAATGCAGTGTCTCCTATTGGGGTGAGTGCTTTACAGTACTCACTTTGGGTTTTTTTTTTTTTTTTTAAATCAAATTACTGTTTTATAAATTGTCCTATGGGACATGTCTCCAAGGCAAAATGCATCATCTTTAAAAAAAAAAAACCTTTCTAAAATGATTATTATTATTCATTCATTCATTTTCTAAGCCACTTAATCTTAATTAGGGTCACAGGGAAGCTGGCACCCATCTCAGCCAACTCTGGGGTACACCCTGGACAGCTTGCCAGGCCGTCGCAGGGCAAACACTCACACAACCATTCACACTCACACCTAGGTTACAGGTCTACTTGGCGACAGGCTAGATCGCAGAATGCTTGGTAAGCTACACTAGCTCTCTGTGACGGCACAAGACGATCTGGCAACGGGACAGGGGAAACGGGGGCCTTTTACCCACAAGAGGCAATGGTGAACAGGTGGAAATAATCAGGGCGGGGCAGACAATCACAGCACACAAAGGGGGAAGTCAGGTGACCTGGAACGAGAGGAGAGCCAGAACAGATCACTGTTTTAACTTTGGATGGATGCCATTGTCTAAATGCTGTGTTCTTCCCGCCCACTCCTGA
>JAQMYF010000015.1:7123330-7133399 GCA_030014195.1 Neosilurus mollespiculum
CGCCCGAGCTGGGAATCGAACCCAGGACCTTCTTGCTGTGAGGCGGACGTGCTAACCACTGCACCACCGTGCCGCCCCACCTTTGACATATAATATTTTGTAAATTTTATTATATTATATTATATATTGTATATTATATATTATATTATATGTTAATTAATCCCTTCACCCATCAGTGATCATAATGATTTTAAGGTTATGACTGTCTGGTGTAAAGTGATTAAAATTCATGAGGTGAAATGTTTAATAAGTACAATAAATTGATCAGTGGCAAATTACTTTAGTAACCAAGACACAATATACTTCAGAACATGTTCTTATTGTGAAAATAATCAACGCTGGGGTGGTAAGAATAACCTTTTCTATGCATATGTCCCCCTCACATTACCCTATTGGTTATTAGTTTCCTATAAATGTATGTACTGTAATGATCTATTCTATATAAAGCTATAACATAATTTGTCAGCATGTGCTTGATTTTTACAGAGAAGAATAAGAGAAAACAAGAATCTCTTGCTAATGAATCTATTTCAAAGAGCAAGTGAATTTTGTTAGTGGGAGCTGTGTTAATCAAGCACGGTGTATAATTCTGTTCCCTTTTCCTCCATAAAACCACAAGCTGACGTTAGACATTTTCACTGTTTTTTCTTTATCGAGTTTGTTCCAGCAACCCCATTTACTTTGGAGGTGACACAAGGGGGTCATAAGTGCAGCCATTTCGAAAGATCCAGCATTAATCAGCAGTGGCTGAGCGGTGGCACTTTTAATTTCCCAGCATAAGAATAAATTAAATATAAAAAGACATGCTTTGGTTGTTCCGCTGAAACTGAAAGGCAGTCAGTTAGAGAGTCTTATAAGACAGCGAATGAAAGGGATCAAAGAAAGCAGAAAGCATATGGAGAACTTTAACATGTGAAGTGAATTATATGATATGAAATGATTATCTAAATGAAAAAGCGAACTGAAGTGTGAGAAGGACGTCACTGAAAGAATATTATTCATATACACTCCACACGCCACCGTTTTTCACTCCAGTCTCATTCTACTGCATCTGTAGCATATTGTCATCACCATAGGCAATAATTTTAACACATTGTCCAGTAGAACTTTAAAATAAGGTCAGAAAACGTGTTGACTCAATTCTCTTACAGTCAGAAACAAACGTGGCATGATGATTAATAATGCAAATTAGTAATGATCAAAACACGATGGAATGTGGCGTTATAGGAATATGATAAATATTATGAGGAAATAGGAGCCTTCACTAAGCCATACAGCTTAAGGACACATCATCCCCTGCTGGGTGTGCTGTACTAACACTTCCAAAAAATAGGATTTTTCCACGTTAAATTTAAATTGCTGCCAAATACACATCAGATCTGGATGAAACCTGGTCTGATATCCAGGCTTCTACATAGCAGATGGCATTTTAATCACATGTGTTTTGAGAAATTTCACCAGTTATAAGAAATAAGAAATAGCTGCATAGCTGCATTACATTCTGGAATGCTGAGTCCAACAATAGCTGTCTTTTCTACTTTCACACTAAATTTGTCTTTAATATGACTTTAAAGGTCACTGGAAAATGGTGAGTGAGAAAAGAAGCTCTTTTGTTTTGAGGAGGTAAGAGCGAAACCTGACTGTTATCCCCATGTGTGAAAATTTTTCACTTGTTAAATGCCATTGTAAATGTGCTAGAAATTTCCCCCATGACTTCACACAACCACTGACCTCTCAGGGGAATAATGAAAATACAAGACAGATGTAAAATAAATTCAGAAACATGTACACAAAACCCATCACAAATATTCAATATAAACACGTTTAATGTGTTTAAATTGTAGTTTACTTTATTTAATGAGTTTTTATATTCAAAATGACATGAAACTGTGTTGCCATTAGTGAAGGTAATGTTAAGAGTTGAGGGGATTTTGTGTCATCCACAATACGAACTGTTCCCTTAAATCCAAAAATAAATATACACACAGTGGTAGGGGAAAGCTGTGGCTTTATTTTATTTTATTTTATTTTTTAAGGAGAGAGATAAAAATATAAGCATAGCAGAACATGAGTTCAACAGAGTTACAGTTGGCAGCTACTGTATTTGTCTGGATTTTTCTTAAAAATATATTTTAGTATTATGTATACTTAAGTTCAATGTCTCCTGCAGTGATAAGAGCTCATGAGATTTAGACTTCTGCAGCATCCATTTGATCACCAGTGAAGCTTTGGACTTGTGATTACCCCTAACAGGAGCTGCTTGACCCCCAGTATGTCTCTCTATACTTATTCCTTGTTTTTCCCAAGACTGCATTCACTGGTTGATCTACACTCAGCAACAACTTTATAAGGAACGCAATACTAGTGCTTAGTAGGACCAAGTTTCACTCTTAGCCTCAGTTCTTCATGGCATACACTGAATCTGGCTTTTTACTACATCCCAAAAGTACTTTATGACATTTAGATCTGTTGCCTGTGGAGGCCAATGAAGCACACTGAACCCACTGACATGTTTATTGAACTGGTTTGGGATGACTTGTGCCTTGTGACATTATTGTGCTGAATTAGCTATTATAGGATGAGTAAATTGTGGCTATAAAGGGATGTATTTGATTGCCAATACTCGAGACCAATCAATGTTCGATTGGTATTAAGAGGCCAATGTGTGCCAAGAATACATTGCACACATTATTACACCATCACCGCAACCAGCAGCAGCGGCAGCACTATGTGCTGACACAAGGCAGACTGGGTCCAGGAATTCATGCTATAGATGCCAGATTCTGAACCAACCATCTGCATGTCACAGCAAAAATCCAAGTTAAGGTAGGTGAGCCCGTGTGCAATGTAGCCTCAGACTGTTCTTGCCTGACAGGTGAGAAACGCATCTTGGTTTTCTGCTGTTGGAGCCCCACCTTCCTCAAGGAAAATGTGTTGTGCATTCTGAGATGCATTTCTGATCACCATGGTTTTAGAGTGGTGATTTTAGGTACTATGACCTTCTTTTGATCTTCTCATTCGATTACTCTCATGAGGTTTATGCCAACATTGTTGTCATTTAATAAAGGATTTTATTATTATTATTATTATTATTATTATTACATAAATTTGCATAATCTCCAGACTGTATGACATGTGAGTGGAAAAGCCCAAGAGATAGTCAGTTTCTGAAATATTAAAACCAGCCCATCTGACACCATTCTGATGTTTGATGCCAACATGCACTAAATCTCATGAGCTCTAGCGGAATGCTTTTATATATTGCATTGCTGCTTGATGATTGGTTGATTGATCAGCAGGTTTATAAGCATTCTTAATAAAGTCACCTATGAGTGCATGATTCTAATGAAAGCACTATATCTAGGCTACCTGTGGTGTTGACCATGCATGGTTTTGCTTTTGCAGAATACAGTCGTGTGGCTTGTGTTTGACCCTATGCATTATAAATCACTAAGTATGAACTTCAGCAGAATTCAATTAATGCTTCAATGATGTGTTAATTAATTAAACAGAGAATAGATTTCCTATTGCCACGTTGTTAGCTCGGGGCACTTTTTCACACAATGTGAGCTCTGGCACTGTGAGTAGATTTAAACTGGCTGATGGGTTTTCTGAAAACAGAGAGATACAGCAAAAGGCTGAAGAGTGAGCGGTTCAGCTTAGGATAAGGCAGTGACACAACTAATGTCTGCATCCAAATAATGCAATAAAAGTGTGAAACTAAGATGAATTTTTCTTCAGGAGATAGCATGTTTTGTAAGCCAGAGTTTAGAATGAACAGCAGGAGCACAATCAATTTGCAGTGTTCACCCACCATGAATAGGAGTGGAATAAAAAAACAAAAAAAAAAAAAAACAAAAAAAACCACATATCACAAAATTACAAAGCCTAACACTCACCAAGTCTCCTCTTATTCACTCCAGGCTGGTTGATGAATAACAAAACTCTGTTTTCTTCCTAAGCAGAATGCATGGAATATATGCAGCCTATTACCACAACACAGTCCATCACTAAGCCAACAAACGGATCCATTCATACGTACACTCACACCAAGAGGTAATTTGGAAAAGCCAATTAACCTAATGTGCATGTCTTTGTAGTGTGGGAACCCACAAAAGCATGCATAGAACATACAATTGCACAATTCCATACAATTCTTTCACCCCGCCCGAGACACGAATCCAGGACCTTCTGGCTATGAAGTGAATGTGCTAATGAATTCTGTGCTTAACATCTAAGTAATTTGTTTAATTAAGGTGGCATGGTGGTGCAGTCAAGACAAAACTCAGTATTTATTGTGTTTTCAGTATATAGTTTGACCTTTTTGGACATTTTATTATCAGGCAGTCTTGATGCCATTGATTTTACATATTACGCATGTGTTCCAAATTGTTTGTAGCTGTTCCTTAAGTCTATTTGATCATTATGTGATCAATTTGTGAATTAATTAAATGCCATATTTGTTCAAGTGGATTCAAATATGGAATCCTCGCCAGTCCATTCTTTCCACTGCCCTGAGTGTGCGTATGTGTGTGTGTGTGTGTGTGTGTGTGTGTGTGTGTGTTGGCTCTGTGATGATCGGTCAAGCTGTTCAGGATGTAACCTGCCTTCACCCATTGTCGGCTGAGATAGGCTCCAGCCTCCCCAGCCTCCTTATTCCCTAATGGTAGTAAACAGTTCGGCATGTGATTGAGAGGCATATTTTTGGTGAGAGAGGTGCTAATTTATCATCAGTTAAAAAATAAATAAATAAAATCATATCAAATCAAAAACTATTCTTATACTTTCTCACACTTAAGATTAAAAATAAATATTAAAATAGAAGTGTTCATACATTTCTGCTTTGAACAGCGTGGAAATTTTGAAGCAGTAATTCAACTTTTACCAGAGATTTATTTAGATGAGTTACATGTGTAAAGAATTTTGATATATTTTCCAAGTCTGGAGGATTCACAAGGGAATCCACAATAGAAGAGTAGTACATAGACATAAAAATATAATGTGAACTTTGTCAAATATTAACTGTAACTGCACTGGTTGAAACTCAAAAAGTCATGGATGATTGATGATATGCAATACATATAACTTTTTTTTCCCAAAAAAAGTCTTCTTCTCGCCCATATCGATTGATTTTTGAGCAGCATTTCATGAAGAAGAATTATTCATGAATTTAATCAGATATTCAACTGCTATTCCAGACACTGACAGGCATGAGGGGGAATCCATAATGAGGTTAAAACCCAGAATGGCATTACAACCCAAAGCAGAACCTTCCTGTTAATACCACTTTAAATCATTTCACAGCCGTGCAGCTATCACAGCCATAGGTAATTTAACATGTAATGCATGCATGTAGTATACTTACAGAATTCATACATTATAAACTATGAACTTTGTTGAAATTAAAAAAAAAAGTGAAGATTTATTGTCATATCATTTCATGCCTGCCTAATAGTTGACTTTAGCATTTATCACAGATCTGTAATTCACATCTGCTTTCTTTCTAATAAAAACAACCTTCAATATAATATCAATTATCAAGAAAACATCACAATTTTAAATTTCACAATATGACCTGGATCAAACGCAAAGATTCCTGGAACAAACTAAAAAAGTCATGTCATAAAAACCTATAAATTGGGAACCATGCCATATTTACTGTAAATTTTTGATTACCACCTTTTTCCATTGTATTGCTATTATTATTATTATTATTATTATTATTATTATTATTATTAATATTATTACTTATACATTATACAGTATATACAATACATTCCACCTCACAAATTTAGTGTGTCTGGTTCCATCCTGAGCTCCTCATATTATCCATGTTGGGGGCAATGGTGACTCAGTGGTTAAGGCTCTGGTTTACTGACCAGGAGATCAATGGTTAAACCCTAGTACCACCAAGCTGTCTCTGTTGGGCCACTCTGTGTGTGTGTGTGTGTGTGTGTGTGTGTGTGTGTGTGTGTGTGTGTGTATAAGCATGCATGTAATAGATTGGCATCTTGGATATTTTTCGACCACACACCCAGTGTTCCCAGGATAGTCCCCAGATCCATTAAAAATCTGAGATCTGTAATTTTTCATTAGAACGCAGTCTTCAGTCCTCTCATCTTCGCATGATGGTCACAGTGCTGAGCCTCTTCATATTTCATCTGTCAGCTGCTTATCTGACTCTGAGGATAATTCCGACTCTGAGGATGCACATACCACGGGAAGCAGGAAAACAGACAGAAGACAACAGGATACAAACCAGCTGATTCTAACTAAACGGTCTGTGTCAGCTGAAGGGTGATTGGGGTACAACAGCAGCCATGAAATTAAATAAATAACTTTTTTGTTTAAGTTTTTATTTAGATATAATAATTCTGTACTATATTAAACATGAAGTTTAACTCTAATATTAAAACTCTACATTTATACAAGGGTGACACAGTGGCGTAGTGGTTAGCACGTCTGCCTCACAGCAAGAAGGTCCTGGGATTGAGTCCCAGGCTTGGATCGGGCATTTGTGTGTGGTACTTATGTGGATTTTTTCAAGTACTCCAATTCTTATTACTCTGTGCTCTTTACAAATGATTGAACAAAGTGACTGACAATTTACTGTTTCAGTCTGTTTGGTTGCTGCAAGAAAAAGTATAGCTGTAAGCCGTATCTCTGTATATCTGCTCCTCATCACATGGTGAGACACACTTAGAGAATTCAGAGCAAACAATGTCCTGTTTCAAACACTTGCCCTGAATAAACACAACACTTAGACAAGCTGATAATTCACACATTTGTAGGCTACATGAATATTTCTATATTTCAAGCAAAAAAAAAAAAAATTATAATAATTTAAACAAACCAATTATTCTCATACACTTCCTAAGCCTCAGTCCTCTGCTATCTCTTGCAATGTTCATTACAAGCCCAGTTCATTCCCTGTGAGTCTGTATAAGTTGTGTATGTCATCCATGTGTTTGCCTCTAGGGATAAACTGTCCCAATTTTGTCTGCTTTCTTTGGATGATAGAGGAAGTGGCTTTTTTCCCCCCTCAACTGCTGTTTTAACCACTTCTTGTGCTGTGCTGACAACCAGCTTTAATAAACATAATCGACATTGTGCTGTGCTATGCAACCTGATTTAATAGACATTTTAGACTGAATCCTACATCATGGTAAGTACTAGTGGTGGAGGTAGATAAATCTGTAAATTCATTGACTGGCACCCCATCAGGGTCTGTTCCCACCATCATTCCCACTGTTCCAGTCAGAGCAGCCCTTGGTCTTAGACAGCCATCAAATCAAAGAAGGTCCTTCCTAGTAATGATCAAATGTTCACATGCATAGGAGAGCTAGAAGCACCAGCAAAGGTGGTCTCAGAAGCAAACATTTGGTCACAGGAAGGAGTTCTGGTCTAGATTTGATCCAAATTTCTCACTCATAACCTCTGTCCCTACCAGAGGTAGACATTCCACATTTCCAATCCAGTTTCCATTGTAAAGGTTCAGACCATTTATGATTAGTGCTTGCCAGCTGCATTACTGGCGTTATACGTGACCCCCCCCCCCCCCATTTTCTTGACAACGAACACACAAATTGTAATTTTAGGCTGAGCCTGACCAAGGTACATAGGTGAACACAATCACATACTTACTTGTTGTTCTGACAGGGTTGGGTCCTGGTATCCCCTGTCAGAACAGTGTCTTCTTATGCCAAGTTCACCCAACATAGTTTTAGGTCTGATTTTCCAGTTGTATTCCAGTTGTATGTAGACAAAACTCAATCTGGAATAGCTCACTAGCTCTTCACAGATGCCAGAAAAATATCCAGCAGGTCAAATATCAGGACCCATCAGGGACTCCGATGCTGCCAGTCACACAATGTGACTGTCTGTGATTCAAAATCAGTGTAGCGAACCAATGAGAGCACAAGCTGAAACGAAACCAGGGGAAACATTTTTGTACAATATTAACAAGCTTTATGGTTGCCAAGTCTATTGGCTTTCCTTTGGGTCAGACACTAAATTATCGTATTGTTTGAGACTATTTAACAGCAGTGAATTGGCAGGTTAAATAATGTAGTAGAAATAATACATTGTGATTGTAACAATGATGGGCAGCATGATGGAGTAGTGGTTAGTACATTTGCCCTACAGCAAGAAGGTCCTGGGTTTGAGTCCCGGGTTCAGTGGAGTGTTTCTGGGTGGGGTTTTGCATGCTCTCCCCATGCTTGGGTTTCCTCCAGGTACTCTGGACTGTTCCCACAATCCAAAGAAATATATTTTAGGCTAATTGGCTGTTTAAAATTGCCCAGATGTGAGTTGTGTGTGTGTGTGTGTGCATATGTGTGTGTGTGTGTGTGTGTGTGTGTGTGTGTGTTGGCCCTGAGATGGACTGACGAACTGTTGTACCCACCTTCACCCAAAGTCGGCTAAAATAGACTCCAACCTCAATGCAACCTTAGAAGGTTAAACAATTCGGAAAATGAATGAATGGTAACAATGGTAAACTTAAACAACTTTCTGTATGAATGCGCTTGTTAAGCTTTAGGCTTACTTTATAGAATATTCTGATTTCAGCACCTTTTTGAATACATATCCGAGTGGAATATTCCATAGCGTTCATATAGTTGACTAGCCTTATTTGCCAATATGGTTTGCAACAAAGGTTTGGTTTTGATGCACCAACATGGCAACCCATGTAAGCACTGCTATGTTGTTGTTGCTGTTTTTTATATACAAATATATATAAATAAAATCCTCAATCTGTTGTATGGTATCACATGTATGGTATTGCATTTCCCGTGCTAGTTCTCACATGTACTTTTTGGACAAGAAATAGTTTGGAGACTCATCTGGGATTCAGACTGGTGAAAGATCTTGTAATTTGTGACCTACTGTTGCAGCTCAGTCATGTCGTGTGAAAGCCACAGCAGCCTCCCAAATAACAAGACACCTCGTCATGTAGTGTGAACTGTACAGGGAAGGTCTCAATCCACAAAGGGGATATTACTGTTGTGCCTATGAAAGTAAAAGTTTTGTATTTAAAATAACCTGCGTCTTTAATAAATGCATGAACTTCACTGAGAAGGACTTGAACAAGCACTTTCTCCACAAATACAGCTTATCCTTGCCCTCCTGACCTGGCAGCCCATTATTAATTTATCAGCATGATTTTTTTTATCTGAGTATTTTGTTGCCAAGGCTACAGCAGAGCTTTGGTTTTAGTAAACAAATCTAGTTAGAAAGCTAAGAGACACTCAGGTATGGACCTTCGACCCGGAGAATGGAAATGTCCTGTAGAACATTATGTGACATAATTTTTATGAAAACGTTTGGGCATATATTCACTCTTTTTATAGTAAAAGATGATTCTTTTAATTGACTGGATTATTTTTGAAGAGTACGTCTTCATCAGGTACAGCTGTATCTCTTCATTGTGCTTTCGATGTGCTGCCTCAGTGGAAGTGATGGTAGTTTAATCCTGTCTATTTAAACTGCTGGATGAGTGACTAGTGAACTAGTAGAGTGAAACATCTAAGCAGTTTACAGCTCATTTCATTCCACTGATAAATTCACTGCATTCATTAATCTGTATTCCGCTCCAGCATCACTGTGGTACTAGTAGGAAGTGGTTTGATGAATGAATGAATGAATGAAATGAATGAATGAATGAAATGAATGAATGAATGAATGAATGAATGAATGAATGAATGAAATGATATGTCTTATTCATTGCAGTATGCAGTCTAGCAGTAATAAAATAATGCTTCATAAGATCTTGATTCTGTTAGATCTTGTCAGTGTTGTTAATTTTGAATTCCTAGTTACTGCTGTGAGCTGCACCGTGACAACAAGAACTGTGTTTGATTCCTGCGTTCGGGCGTTTCTGTGAGTTTGCATGTTCTCCCTGTGCTTGTGTGGGTTTCCTCCAGGTACTCCAGTTCCCCCCCCACAGCCCAAAGACATGCCCATTAGGCTAACTGGCTGTTCCACATTGACCATAGGTGAGGATGTGTTTGCGATGGTGTCCCTGCGATTGCAGTTGGCCCTGCGATTAGCATATATATATATATATATA
>JAQMYF010000015.1:7174265-7199392 GCA_030014195.1 Neosilurus mollespiculum
GGAGCCAGTTGAGGTGGCTCGGGCATCTGATTAGAATGCCTCCCGAACGCCTCCCTGGTGGGGTGTTTCGGGCATGTCCAACCGGGAAGAGACCCCGGGGTCGACCCAGAACACGCTGGAGGGACTACGTCTCCCAGCTGGTCTGGGAATGCCTCGGCGTCCCCCCAGAACAGTTGGAGGAAGTGGCTGGGGAGAGGGACGTCTGGACCTCACTGCTTAGGCTGCTGCCCCCGCGACCCGACCCTAAAAGAAGATGAATGAATGGACTATATTATAACAGTCACATGACTGTCTCATGTGACCTTAAAGTGAGTGGCTGGAGTTGGTCATGTGTGGGTAAACTTCCCTGAGCCCCTTAATCTTATTAGGGTACTGACGAGGCTGGAGCCTATCTCAGCCACCTCTGGGCAAAGGCAGAGTATACCCATAAGAGCTCCCCAGACCACTGCAGTTAGGGGCAATCTGAAACAGACATTTGCCTAATGTATTTGGACTGTGGGAGGAAACCAGAGTTCCCAGAGGAAACCCATACCAGCACAAGGAGAACATGCAAATTCCTGAAATGCCCTTGCCATCCCTGGAACTTAAACTCAGGACCTTCTTGCCATGAGATTTACCACAAAATCTTTAGTTTAAGGCAACTTGAGTCTCCCATGTTGCTGGGCTTTAGTCCCAGTACAGAAAATTGCAAAGCTATACCATATAAGGACATTCTATATTGGTGGGATGATCAGGGGTCCACAATCCTTTGGTCATATAATGTACATAGAATGCTTCAACTCTAGATTTACAAGCCTAGAAGAAAACTAACTGCTTCTCAGTTGCCCTGGCAAATGGAAGGTAATCTATACCAGAGGAGATGTAGTTACAACATTACTAAACTGCACATGATCATCAGCGAGGACTAATCGCTGTAATCTACTCCAGAGTACTCCATGTATATGAAGTGCACTTCCAATCAGAAGTGAGCGTGTTATTATAATAAGGTTTCCATTAATGTAATAATTCCTCCCACTCCTTGTCCCTCTGGCTCATTGTGATTAATTACTGAACAACATGATATGACAAGCTCTCCACAAACAGGGATTCGGTATCTCTGCTCGATTTATAATAGCCTCACCGTAATTGTGCATTTTGCTGCATGGTGGCATCGAAGAGAGTTAGAAGAGTGTTAGTGGAGCTTTTTTTTCTCTCTCTCTCTCTGCTTTCCTGCATGCCAGACTCAAGTGTCTGAAATTTTGACACTTGATAATATAAGAGAAGTATTAAAAAAAAAAAAAAAAAAAAAAAAAAAAAAAATTCTGTACATAATATAACTTAAATCTTTCTGCGAACAGGGATAATTGTTTGCTTTTTAAAACAAAAGTCCAGACAAATCCTTACAAAATTACACAGGAAGTCTTTTTTTTTTTTTTTTTCCTTTACATTTTGCCAACAATAACCTTAAGACACAATTGACTTCATGGTTTCATAATATTCAGAGAGGTAACCAGCTAGAGTGCGTTTCATCACTATCACTACACTATGACTGAAATGGTGGACAAAGGGAAAAAAAAGGTTTGTAAACAGAACCACGCAAAACAGGAGGAGATACATCATCATCATCATCATCATTTAGTCATTTCTGTAGCTATAGCGTCTCTAACAGCTACACGCTGAAGATCCTCTTGTGATTCATTCTCATTCATTTTGCTCGCATGTAGGCCTGATTTTCATCTCCGTGAATTTAAGGGAGTACTGCAAACCAGTCCAGGAGTACCACTCGATGCCATCGGCATAAGATGAGTGCTGGCCGCGCAGGTACTGCCCATTAAGGTTGGACATGTGGCAGTTCCGGTACCACCAGGCTCCATGGTAGAAGGAGGCACAGTTGTTCTCCGAGTGATCGTTGTCCTTGTCCTTTGTTGTGAACTTCATGCCGTTGTGTTTGAGCAATGAGTCACCTAAAGCAAGAGAGAGAGAGAGAGGCAGGGTTACTCTCTGAAACAGTCAGTTTCTGAATTACTGGCACCTTTCAAGCAAATTCATTAGTACTTCCTTGTATTGTGGGCAGTTGTAGTGTATATTAATTTGTCACAGTCAACACAGTGATGTGTTGTGTGGAGAGCACAGTGAGAAAATAGTGTTTCAGTGGCAATAAATTTGAACTGAATTAAATAGAATTGAAAGACCACCACCACAGCAACAGCTTCCTTTGTAATACAGACTACTCAACACACTGCTGCGTTCCGACACTCACCTTGTCTAATCAAACCCTTCCCAACACCCAACCTAATACCACCATCACTTCCCTTCAACACGGAGTGAGACTTTTTACACTTTTTCTACCCAACTTCTAGACAGCTTCCAGTAGGTATTTAAATTGCCAACACCTTTTTTCCTCAGTTCTCAGTTTTTGGAGAGCATTTTATTAAACACTATCAATATGAAATGGGGGCAGCACAGTGGCACAGGGGTTAGAACGTCCACCCCACAGCAAGAAGGCCTGGGTTTGATTCCCAGGCTCAGGAGTTTCTGTGTGGAGTTTTTCATGTTCTCCCCATGCTTGTGTGGGTTTCCTCCAGCTTCTCCGGTTTCCTCCCACAGTAAAAAAACATGCACAGTAGGCCAATTGGCTGTTCCAAATTGCCCCTAAGTGTGAGTGTGAATGGTTGTGTGTGTGTTTTCCCTGTGATGGCCTGGCATGCTGTCCAGGGTGTACCCCGTCCTGTCCCAGAGTCGGCTGATATGGGCAGCAGCCTCCCCGTGATTGTAATTAGGGTTCAGCGGCTTAGAAAATGAATAAATTAATGGATTTATTATCATCATTATTATCATTCCTCTTCTTCTTCTTCTTCTTATTATTATTATTATTATTGTTATTATTATCATTATTATCATTAGTATTATTATTATTATTTATTTTTCATTCTCAATCAAGCACCTTATATTATGATTACCTGCTCCTACAGAGAAAATTGTTTGCTCCAGTTCTTCTGCTGTCTTGTCTAGATCGCATGCAATGTCTTGTATATTTACTGCCTTGAGTATCCATTACCTCCACCAAAGAGGTTATGTTTTCGGTGCAGTTTATTTGTCTCTCTGTAAGCAAGACTATACAAAACCTTGCAGTCCCAGTTCCGTGAAAATTGGTGGAAAGGTGTAGCATGAGCTAAGGAAAAACCCATTAAACTCTGAGCAGATCTGAGTCACTGGGGATATCCACAAACTTAGTTTTACTTTCGCTACCATTGTGAGATACAGTATTTGACACTAGACAGAAATCTGTGCTCAGCAATGGAGGATTACTTGTACCCATGAAGGCAGAAACGACTCAACAAACAACAATTGCTTCAATCAAAATAAAATTCTGGTAGGGATTAGAATCTAGTATATTGATATCTAGTAATTTTTAAAGAGTTACAAAGCCTTTTAAGGCTCTGGTACTTAAGCAAAAATATCCAAATGAAGAGAGCCTGGATCTTTTTAAAAATACACCACCATCAAAATTCCTTCAAGAATGCGTCCATAACTCATCCAGGATGTCCCCAAAAACCAAAATGAACACTCAAGAAAATGTAGGCCTTGCTTACCTTAGATAATGTCAGTGCTCATGATTTCACTAGCAGAAAGAGGTTGGGCAAGAATAGAATTCATGGAAGAGTTTCATGCAAGCTGACTTTGTGTAAGAAGAAGTCCACAATGGGCAGAAAGCTAATGTACTGCAGGTTGAACATAAAGACAAACAACCTGTCACACCTGTGTAGGAAGACCATCCAGGCACAAGAAGAACATGAAAATCCTACACATAAAATCCCCTACTGGCCACCAGGTTCAAATCCAGAACATTCTTGCTTTGAGGAGTGCTAACCTCGGTACACCATCATGTCACCCCATGGAAGAGTTTACTCTCACTTACCCATTTGCTAAACCACATAATCCTACTAGAGTCACAGGAAGGCTGGAGCCTATCTAAGCTGACACTGGACAAAGGTGGGGTACACTCTGAACAGGTTACCAGACCATCACAGCCCAATGCATAAACAATCATTCACACTCTCGTCCATACCAAGGGGAAATTTGGAACAGCCAATTAGTCTAATGTGCATGTTAGTCATTTGTACTGAGGGAGAAAACTGGAGTACCTGGAGAAAACCCACACAAGCACAGGGAGATGATGAAAACTTCACACAGAAACACCCTCACCGAGCCCAGGACCTCCCTGCTGTGAGGCAGACATGTTCCTATGGAAGAGTTGCTAAGCAAAAATGGTTGTGTGGGTTTCCTCCATCTTCTCCGGTTTCCTCCCACAGTAAAAAAACATGCACAGTAGGCTAATTGGCTGTTCCAAATTGCCCCTAAGTGTGAGTGTGAATGGTTGTGTGTGTGTGTTTTCCCTGTGATGGCCTGGCATGCTGTCCAGGGTGTACCCCGCCCTGTCCCAGAGTCGGCTGAGATGGGCAGCAGCCTCCCCGTGATTCTAATTAGGGTTCAGCGGCTTATAAAATGAATAAATTAATGGATTTATTATCATCATTATTATCATTCCTCTTCTTCTTCTTCTTCTTCTTCTTCTTCTTCTTCTTCTTCTTTTTCTTCTTCTTCAGACAGCCATGTTCCTATGGAAGAGTTGCTAAGCAAAAACCAATGCTAACCAGAAAAAACACAAAGGCTCCTCTCTCAAAACAAGGCTTATAAAGCCATTAAGTCTGCACTCTACTAGAGAATTCTGGTGGAGAATATTTAGGTAACAATCCAGCTGAAGCTTAACTTCATTTGGATATGCAGCAAGGCAATTATATGAAGCACATGAGCTCTAACTCCATCGCTGAGTAGTTCAAAGGAAACAAATTAGGGTTTTGGCACAACTTGAACTGCAGAGATGCTCTGGCAGGATCTTAAATAGGTAGTTCAAGTACTAATATAGCTCAAAGAAAATTATTCAAAGAAAAGTGCCAGAACTCTTCCACCTGATATGAAAGACTAAGCTCTAGTCATCAAACATGCTGCAGTGAATGCTGCTAATATTAACAAAACTAGTTACAGTTACAACTAGTTACTAGTTGCATTTAGAGAATAATTATCAGTGTCGTGTTGTTTTCTGAATTGCTTTATCCTTTATTAGGGTCACGGAGAGGCTGCAGCCAATTACAGCTAACATCAGGCAAAAAGGCAGAGTACCCCCTGAAAAGTTCACCAGACCATCATGGGGCACACTCACATTCACACCTACCAGGACATTTGGAATACCCAGTTAGCCTAACGTGCATGTCTTTGGATGGTCACAGGACTTGGTGGAAACCCACACTAGCACTGGGAGAACATGAATACCCCACACAGAAACCACACCTTCACCGAAAACCTTCTTGTTGTGAGGCAGACGTGCCAACCACTACACCCTTGCCGCCCTAATTATTGGTGGTAACCTTTTTACTTCAGTCAGTTAAATGATTGTTTGAAATGGTGTTTTGTGTTTTCACATGCTTTCCCTCTCTTACATTACATTATTGGCCTTGTAGGCAGAAAGGAAACCAAGGTTTCAAATTCGTGGTATTGTTGTCAGCTTTGAAACCTCACCTCTATAATAACAAGCTGCAAGGTTTTTCTCTAAGATCAAGGGCGCCAGTGATTCTGGACTTGACTCTGGTGTAACCCAGGGGGGAAAGGTAGAAATGATGTGGGAAGCATAGAAAAATGACTGAATCTCTATGTCTCATTACTTCCCATCATGCAGTTCAATTACTTTGAATAACTGAGACTGATTAAACAGTAAAAACTACATTTAGTGTAATTTATCACGGCAGACACCTTATTCTCATAGGGCTGTGCATTTTTGTTGTACATAACTTGCTAAAATAATATTAATTAGCTTATAAGTTTAATAAATGCAAGTATAAATGAATCTAAGTCCCAAGCTATGGCTGTAGGCTGTGGTAATTCCTACCTAAGAGTGTTACTATAGAGTAGAACAAAAGTTCAAAAGATGAATCAACAGCAAAGGGGGGAAAAAGATCAACGAAGCGAGCCGCTCGCTTAATGTGCCCTTTTTAAGCAGTGTGATGGACTGCAAGTCTCAAGAATGTAATGTGGCTTTGAGTGTTCGGCCTCATCTATTCTAAACTAATCGCAGCTCTCAGACTGTGCTGATAAGATCCGGCTTTACTGCAGCACCGTGGCTCATGCTGGCTCTTTTACTGCGGCAAAGAAGATCGTAGCGATGTAGTTATGTCATATCATAAAGAAGGGTTACATGCCGTAAATCCGTCTCATGTGCCTGGAGAACTCATCAGTGTGTTTAGTGAGGTGATGAATGACCCGAATGATGGCAGCAGTTAATGAAAAACAAGTGAATGTTAGAGTGTGAAGGATTTCCATTACCTATTCAATGAAATATGTCCTATTTTTACTCTCATTCACAGAGATAATGCTTATTTTCAGGTTCAATTCCTGAAAACTTTAAAGATCGTATCCACTGCAATCCTGACATTAATCAGAGTACTTAACCTTGAGCCCTTGTCAGATGGGATTAGATTAACATAGGGAGGTGGAGTAACATAATTACTACCAGAGTAATTGTGAGATATTGTCAGTGAGCTATTTTTACAGGCTACCCATATGCTCAAAAATGACCAGAAGAAATAACCCCAGGCAAAATACATCCCATTTGAACTGTATACATTTTATTATATTCTGCAGGGAAAATCATTTTTGCACATATCCTTTACTACAGAGACTTTCCAGGAAGTCTAAAACTTAAGTATCTAAACCACGTTTTAAACAAAAAACAATAAATTATAGATTATGTTTACACGGCAAAAACTGGAATCCACCAAGTGAAATCACAGTATATTGAATACAGCCAAACTGATCTAATCTTATACAACAAAACATATCTAAGATTATTGAACCTATTATGTGACATTTTCTTGTTCATTTTAGGTTTTCCATCTATCATTTATCTACTGCTTACATTGGTATACAAATTTTAAGAAGATTTATTTATTTCAGAAATAAACTGTGTGATTTATTATGGAGTTTGGTGTGCTGAATGAGCAGTGAGAACCCGATGAATAGTGGGGCTTGAACCCAGACCTTGGGATCAGTAATCCGGCACCCTACCACCGGGCCATCGCTGCAGATAGTGTCTCTGATTGTTTATGTAATAAAATTTCACTTGTTCTCTTTTTGTAACACTAAAAATAAGCGGAAGGGTTATATATTACATTTGGAACAAAAGTTATTTTGTATATCTATTCAGTATATTTATATAAAAAATGATTAATAGATATATACTGTAAGTACAGAGATCAGCTCTTATTCAGTGTTTACTTGTCTCTTGAATTCATTGAATAGAACTGCACAGTCTATTTTGTCCTTTTTTGTCAAACCTTTCCCAAGTGGAGGTACCATGCAGAAGTAACAATGGTTGATATGATCAGTTGGATTTCTCCACATCATTTTTACAGCAAAAGGCATAGATTTCCTTTTCCTCTTCAACCCCTGGTGAAGATTTGTTGCACAATTGTTGCAACATATGTGTGGGGCCCGGTTCTTGTCCTAATCCACTATTTTTCACCCAAAGGAAAGGTGGTAGGTTTTTTTTTTTTAACCAGAGCAGTTATACTGTGCTTTTGTGATGCAAAAGTCACTACAAGCATAGTAGAAGTTATCTGCACTCTTCACATAAGTACAAGGCATGTCTTCGTCTGAACAAACAAAAAATTGATGTGTCCCTTGAGATCTGAAGAATAAAACACTGACAAATCAGAGAGCGTAATTTACCTAAGATTTAATCCTAGATTCAGTGAAAGATGTATTATTAAGTCTTCTGATTTGAAGTCTGGGTGGTATATGCTGACCAAGTACCATATCTTAAAAACTAGAGCCAACAAGCAAATTTTGAGCACCATTTTCTTCTCAGCAGCCCAGAATTAGTAAAGTTTGACTATATTTATTTTATAAGCATTCTGACTGTAGACCAGTGTTAGCCATCAAGGGCGCAGTGGAAGCTAGAGATAATCCCAGCTGACTTGGAGAGCTAACACAAAGACGAACCACCATTCACACTCACATTCACCTATGGGCAATATAGAGTAGCCAGTGGACGTAATCTGCATGTTTTTGGACTGTGGTAGAACACCCTATTTAAACTTCTAGAAATAGTTTTAATATTTTTTTTTTCCTGTGGTTTATAACGAGTCTCCAAAGCAGAGCACCATGTCCATGCCTGCCCACCAAAGGAAACCCAATAAGGCTGCCACACTGCTGATTTAATGCTGATTGGCTGTTAAATATCACTGACTTGCATGAGAATGGACAGCAATTAATAAGAAAAAGTTATAATAATTATTATTTTTTATTAATAACCAAACTCAAACCTAAAAAACAGAGGTTCATACACCACCGCTCAGACTCACAAGGAATAAAAAAAATGCACACTCTAGCTCAGGTAAGCCGACATCGAGGCAACTTTTATCGAGCAAAGCAACACACAACATGAACTCGTTAAACGGATAATTTGTTAATAAACAGAAGAGAGTCTACTTCGTGCTACTGCCAAAAGTAAGGAGGTTGTCGTCATGGGGACTAAATTGTGATCTTTATTGTAAACAGACCACTCTAAAAGAATGCAAACAACTGAAGACATCTCAAATATAAAAATCTAACTCAGCTTATTTCCAAACCTTCACGAGTAACCCAGACATCTAAAACTCTTCTGGATGTGATTCACAAATTTTCCTCACAACCTAAGGAAGTCTGAAGTACTGAGTCTGAATCTCAGTGACCACGAGATGGTTAATTGTATCAGGAAATTGAACTGGATGAGAGCTACACCGAAAGTTAAAATCTTTAGAAATTATGCTAAATGCAATCCAACTAAGTTCTGTGACGATCCTGAAGGTGCCGATTGGAATGTCATTAGCATAACATGGACGAACTCTGGAGTAAATTTAAAGCAACGTTCCTTGAGGTAGCGGATTGGCATGCACCCCTTTAAAAGAAAAAAGTTTGCAGCATAGATAATTATTCTTGGTTGTCTGCGAAGCTCAAAAAAGACACTGGCCACTGTGATTATCTTTTGAAAAAGGCGCGAAAGTCATCCCATGACGAAGATTGGCTTGCCTACAAGTCTCCGCGTAATCGTGTGTCTAAGCAAAACAAGCGTACAATAAGAACTTGATCGAGAGCAATAAAGTGGAGTCTCAAGCGTTTTGGAGAACATTGAAAATGAATCTCCTCGGGGAAAAGAAATCGGCTGCTTCTAAGAACATCCTTATTGATAGAGAGCTTTGCGAAGATTGCGAATAGTTTCAATCTGTCTCTCGGGATGAAGGTATCCCTTGGTGGTATGTCTCCTGTAGCCTTGAATTGGATATCAGCAAGTTTGAAGTTTCAGCTGGTCAGTGTATCTTTTGTTCTGAGTATGATTCAATGACTAAAAGCAAGTAAGGTGCGGACAAGTGGACTTGACAACATTCCACCCTGTTTGGTTAAAGATGCTGCTGGGGTAATTGCTAAGCTGCTGATCACAATAATATATACATCGCTGACTCACTGAGTTGTCAGAGTGAGTGGAAATACACCAGTGTAACACCTCTTTTCAAGAAGGGAGTGGTTTCGGATATGGAAAATTATTGCCCTATAATAATTGTTGCCTTTCTGTTGTGTCTAAAGTTCTTGAGAGGGCTGTCCATCAGCAGTTATATGGCTTCCTAACTGAACATAACCTGCTCAGTCCTTTTCAGTGTGGTTTTAGGAAGCACCCTTCAACCAAATCTGCTTCAATAGCTTTTACAGATTCCATCCGGTGTGGTATGCACAAGGACCTTCTCACAGGGGCAGTGTTTGTTGATTTACGCATTGAAAAGCATTTGACTCTGTTGATCACGACACTAATAAGCAGACTCAAGTCCTATGGAGTTATGGACACTGAGTTGGGCTGGTTCGCAACTTACCGGAAACAAGTAGTGAGCTTCAGAACTAAGCTTTCTGATTCTTCAGCCACATCATCATCATCCCGCAGGGCTTGATCCTTGGCCCCTTGCTACTTGTATATTTTGTGAATGATCTGCCCATGGTCCTGTCGATGCAAGATTCTGATGTGTGCTGATGACACAGTCTTGTGCTACACTGCTAAGGATACTCAGGAGATTGGCTCTACTCTTACGAAAGCACTGGCCATAGTCAATCAGTGGCTTTTCAACAATAATCTCTTCATTCACCAGGGTAAAACAGAGCGCCTGTAGTTTGGCACGGCAACGCTTAGCATTCGCCCATTTAACGGTTTCGATTAATGTAAAGGAGCTGACAAGGGTATCGGAATACAAGTATCTGGGGGTAGTTCTAGACAAGTCACTTTCGTGAAAAGCACATGTAAATTAAATCATATTGAAAGCAGGAAAAAGAATAGGGATGCTGGGTCATGCCCGTAAGAACATTAGTATTATAATAAAGGAAACAAATCGTTCAATATACACAGAATGATATTTTAATATTATACTAATGCACTCAGCCAGCTTTTTCGACACATTGGTTGTCATGTTGCATTAAAGGACTTTTAAAAAGGTGCTGATTCTAAAAACAGGCTTCAAAGCTGAAGCACCTGAATGGTGAAAATGGTAAAATTCAAATACCCATTATTCATGCACTTATTCATAAAAATGAACACCTGAGATGAGGGTTAGGTATGCTTTTACTACAGAAATATCAGCATTGCTAACAAGAAAATCATGGCAGCCAGGCACAAAATTCTGAAATTTACCACAAACACCCTTGGGCATGTCAGTGGCTCTATACTAACAGCGCAAAATAACAAACGGCCCTCTCAGTCCTGTGCTTTTACTGATTAGAGCCCATAACTGAGCTCTCTTGGAGTCTATTTGTTCACAAGTCTGAAGCTTATGAATTCGAAGCACAAAGTTCACCTCGATAAACTTGGCAGGATATAAACATTGCTGCTATCACAAGAAAATGCATATATTTTACAGCCTGTTGGTCCTATCATCTTCTGGAACTACCTTTTCTACCAAATTAATTTTTCACATTCAATCTGGTACTAAGAAAAACATTGTTGCAAGGCTTTACAGGGGCATTTCATATGGAAATTGGAATCTTCTGATTTCTTGTTTTCTGTGTCCATGAAGTGAACCTTTATTAAATTTGATCTGTGATGAAATAAAGACTTATCTCCACTATTTTCTCTTCAAAATCAGACTTTTTGCAGATCACTTGAATGACCAACCTAAGCATACTTCTTTGTTTACATATATTATTGTTAGAACCTGCCAGGGGCGGTGATCATGTCTGTCTCATGTCTTGTTCTGGTTCTTTCTCTGTCCAGAACTCCTGATTCCATCCGGCCCGGGTTTAATTACTGGCTCCGCCCTGATCGTCCCCACCTGTTCCCCATCATTGGTTCATGGATATAAGGCTCGGCGTCTCCCCCTGCTCCCTGCCAGATCGTCTTGTACCGTCTCTGAGTATTCTGCTTCTCGCTCTACCATCCAGCCACGGTACCACAGCTTACGCACCTGTTCCCTGTGTGCATAATAAAGTCTCACGTTTGCACCTATTCAAGTCGTGTTCTGTCCTGCATTTGGGTCTGTCAGTTTTCTGGTATCAGGTCTAACAATTATGGCACCTGAGCAGAAGGATTGTTTTGAAGCGATCACACTCATGAATGGCCGAGGCTAGAAGTGGAACAAAGCCCCCACAGCACATCGGTTTGGATTACCTGTGTACACAAGGAAATGATGTGCATACATATACAATTATGGATGCTCAGATAGTAATACTGACACAGAGTACAGTTTGCAAATGAAAAAGTCTTGGCCGATTCAGAATTTTTTTGCTGCATATGCACCTAGAAGATAACGAGCAGCCCTATAACAGAGGTAGGAGATTTTATTGTTGGGTCCTTTTAACTGTCTTATTATATAGTGATTTCTGTTTAACAAAATGTCCCTTTAAAATGATCACATGGTTTTGTCAAGTAAAGTACTCAAATATTCCTTTTAAAAGGCCCTTTGTCTATTCTATCCATTTCTCCTGCCACATTCTATTGCATTGGATATGAATTTATATCTGATTACCAACCAGAATATAACCCATGCATATCTTTCTAAATAGTTAGCAAAGGGGATTATGGGAAACGAACTTCACTAAACATTAAGATGCTTTCTACTCGCCCCAAAACTTAATCCTCCTGTCCAAACTCCGCTTTCTCATTTTGGTGATGTCTGGACTCTGTGGAGCGAACTTCCATTTGTTGGACATGCTATTATTTAGGTTGTCGAGGATACAGAACTTTTTCACCCCAAATGTAACCTCAATCTGCCTTTCAGAAAAATTGCATTTCATGGGTTTCTGTTTTTTTTCCCGAAGCCTATGAACCTGTTTCACTCGTACAACGTAGTGGGTAATGGTGTAGACAGCCTCCAGACTTAAGGCCACTGCACACCAAAACGGATGCATTTTATTCATTTGAAAGATGAAGGGAAAAACACACTATTTGATGCTCAACAGTGTTTGAAAAAAAAATCAGCTTTATCACAGAAAAAGTGAAATTATTTCATTTTACGGATTTCTGAAGATGGCAAACAGCAGTTGAGAAAATGTGTTTGCAGTATTTTTAATCTCAGATGTCAGAATAAGAAAAAACATTGTAATTGGATGTACGCAGTTTTGAAGTGCTTAAAAAATATAGCCGATTCTATTAGCTCGTTTAAAAACTTCACAATAAATTAGACCAACAAATTTGCAATGTTAAGCTCCCCATTTCATAATAAAAATACAATAATCCCACTGGCAGCCAATTTAACTAAAGCTTGGGGGGAAAAGTATTGTGTTCTGACACCTTTCTGTCATAACTAACAATAATGTTTAAGGCAATTTCTGTAGGATCAAACCACACAGATTAACCTTCACTCCCTATGTATGTCAGTGAGACCTAGGTTTCTGTGAATCTTTAATTGGTTCACTGTTTTCCTTTTCTGTACCACTTTCAGTTGGTACTAACCACTGCATAAGGGGGAACCTCATGAGACCTGTGGTTTTTGGAGATGCTCTAACCAAGCCATACACCCATGAAAACATGGCCCTTGTCAAAGTCTCTCAGATCCAGTTTTCCTGCTTCCAACACAGTAATTTTGAGAAATTACTGTTTATTTGCTCCCTAATACATCCCACTTTTTGACAGGGGCCACTGTAATGAGACAACCAATGTTGGAATGGGTTCAATTTGTTTTGTTTTTATTCCTCTTTTAAAAGTTAGTACTGGATCACTTGTTTGAGTCGAAAGGCGTTTCAAGAATGCGGATGTTTCCTTTATCAAACTGGGACCACTGTATGTGGTCCAGCAGGTTTTTTTTGGTAAAAAGGAAAAAGGAATATTAAATTTACCAGAAGCACGTAGCAAAAACGTACAAATGAATGTGATCTATCTAGGCAGCTAGCCAACATGTTCAAAGTTGAGTATAGAATCTTCGGGGGTTACTTCTGGTAGTGGAGCAGAAAGAAACAAAGAAATGTGCTCGTATTATGTCCAAAATGTAAATGTCTGTATATTTATGTCTTGTTTATGAAATGGTATAAATGCCAAACCACTTAATCATATTAGGCTTGCAAGGAGCCTATCTCAGATGACACTAGATGAAGGTACATCCTGACCAGCTCGTCAGACCATCACAGGGCAACACACACAACCATTCACACTCACACACAGGGGCAATTTGGAACAGCCAATTAGCCTAATTTGCATATCTTTGGACTGTGGGAGAAAACCAGAGTACCCTGAGGAAATCCACACATACATGCAAACTCCACATAGAAATGCCTAAGCCCAGGACTTGAACCCAGGTCTTCATATCTTATGAGTTAAACTTTTATTCACATAAAGTTCATAAAATAATTCCTCATGCAGTAAGATGATTCTTTTATAATACACAGCAAGTTACGGTTGACACTGAATTGATGATAAATAGAGAGATATAAAGGACTGGCATAAAAGGCCAACAGTACTTTTTGTATTCAAAAAGAGATAATGTGAGTGACATTAACTGAAACATTAACTGCCTTGTTTGTCGCCATTTCATTGTGCCAAATACTAAATAATAAATTCCAACACAAGATTTCTGCGGTGAAAAAAAACTCTGTTTGTAAAAAGAAAAACACAATTAAAGACAACAAGGAGGATAATAAAACCTATTTTTAAATAGCGAAATTGCTGCAGTATGGATGTTTGGAATTGGAAACCTGAAGGCATCCTGGTTAATTAGAGTGGAGTGTAAGCAGCCTTCTCTCCCGGATTTATGTTAATAGAGTGTTTGTTTATGACTCTCGTAATAATGCACTGTCTGCTTTCTTGAAATACCATTTACAGGATGAGTGGTGATGCTTCATTATTACTGCTCTTTCTGGTGTTCTGAAGGTCAGATCAGCAAGTTTGGCTAGAGACGGAAGTGAGACACCCAGAGCAGGTCAAAGCAGAAACCCAATTAATGATAGTTAGCGAACTTGAAGATAGCGCAGGTAACGACTGTCTTTACTAAGGTTTAAAATTCCAGGAAAAATGTCAACTTAATTTATTTCCACCTTGAAATAATAGAAAAGAGAACATATCAGTTGTCCTCAAAAAGGTTCTGGACCACCATCCGATGCCTTAGGAGGGGGAAGCAGCACTCCACAAACACCGTTTACAGTGGCAGGGGGTGCTGCTCACCTCGACTGGGAAGGTTTTTGGGAAGTGGAAGGAACACTTTGAGGACCTACTCAACCTCAACAACACGCCCTCTGAGGAAGAGGAAGAGCCTGGGGGTTCGGTAGGATGTCTGCCCAACACTGGGCCAGAGGTCGCCAAGGTAGTTAAACAGCTCCTCGGTGGCCGGGCTCCAGGGGTGGCTTCCCAAACGCCTCCCTGATGTGGTGTTTCGGGCATGTCCAACCGGAATGAGACCCCGAGAGTCAACTCAGAACACACTAGAGGGACTATGTCTCTCGGCTGGTCTGGGAACGCCTTGGCGTTCCCCCCGGAATAGTTGGAGGAAGTGGCTGGGGAGAGGGATGTCTGGACCTCACTGCTTAGGCTGCTGCCCCTATGACCTGACCCCGGAACAAGCGAAAGAAGATGAAGGTGAAGATATATAGGTATTTTAGAGAATTTAGTCAAATTTAGCATTTTGAGAGATGCTCAATTGTCAAACAAAAATCTCAGGTTTTCTGAACTCCATTTTGCCCCAATTTTTTTTATTTTTGCTCATCTTATCTCTCGACTTCTCTTCTCTCGACTTTTTCCGAGAAAGAAATCCACATTTAACTGAAATTATTTCCTTTCAATTGCTGCATAGAAAACGAAGGTCAACATTTTTATTTTTGCACAGAGGAAAAAGGCTGGATAGTGTGCAAGTCTTTTGTAGAGCATGTGTCTTTAGAATAGACAGAATTTTACACTCCATAAAGCATTTCAGCATAATGCATCTGTGAAAGGGTTACTCCTTCTCCATGAATCTAAAAGATTCAGGCTGGGATACAGACTTCTCACCATACCTGCTGAATACTAAAGCTCTCGGGACAAAGAAAGAACCTACCGGCGGTTCCTGAGTAGTCTGCTATGCTCAACGGGTAGCCGTCTTCATCTGGGTCAACGGAGAACAATCCAATGCCGAAGGATCCATACTGTGCAAAGGAAGTGCTGTTCTCAAAGTCCTCCAGGTCAATCCTCAACTCATAATTAGCCTGAATGGTTAGAGCATGAATCCGCTTCAGACCTGAAAAACAAAGAGTCACCGTGTAAGACAGCATCAATCTAAAGGTACTCCTAAAAACAATTAAAGTACTATTATGTGGTTCTAGAATTGGCAAGCTTCATTTATAAATTATTTGGTAAAGTTGTGTTTAAATAAACCCATAGGCTGAACTTGATTTAAAAATCCTGATGTTCTTCATAGTCACATGAGGTGATAAATGCAAATGTTAATCACCAAGCACGTTTAAATCAATAAAACTTCATAACGCTGAGGGCAGAAAACAACAAAATGGCAAAAGGATACCTCCTAATTACCCTGTATTAAAGCTTCCAATAATGCAACTTATCCACTGCAACAAATCAACTTGTCATGCCACAGTGTTGCGAGAGTGAGGGTTGGAGGCAATGTTGCAGAACTGAAAGTAAGTTTATAAGATGACCGGGCAATCATTATAACTAATTAAAAACAGAAACAAAAGAACAAAACGGCAACACAGTGAGAAGATAAACAATCTGAAGAACAATGGCTACACTTGAGTTTCACACAAACCAACTTGTAAAAACTGAGACAGAGTCGAAGTCCTGGTACAAGGTGAGTAGTATGATTGCAACATGCTGCTATAGCATTCTGGGCACGTATACAGTATGTAATATGTTAAACGGCTGCTGCACATGGGCTTTGTTGCGGATGCTTGTGTCATTTGCATCTCAAATGACACATCTAAAATAAGCACATACTTAGCATTCCAATTTTGTCTAAATTAAGTAGATAGTCTATTGATTCAATCATTCATTTTCTAAGCTGCTTAATCCTAATTAGGGTCGCGGCGAGGCTGGCGCCTATATCAACCAGCTCTGGGCAAAGTTGGGGTACACCCTGAACAGCTTGCCAGATCATTGCTGGGCCAACACACACATAACTACTCACACACACACACACACACACACACACACACACCTAGGGGCAATTTGGAACAAAAAATTAGCCTACTGTGCATATTTTTGAACTATGGGAGGAAACGGGAGTTCCCCAGTGGAAACCCACGCAAGCAGGGGAAGAGCTTGCAAACTACACACAAAAAGGCCTGAGCCCGAGAATGAAACCCAGGCCTTCTTGCCGTGAGGCGGATGTGCTAACCACTGTGCTAACCACTACACCACTGTGCAGCCCAATAGAGTCCTAATTGACTTAATTTATGGATTGTTTTCTTTCAGGTCATTAATATGCAACAACTGATTTAGACCAACCATTTATAGAATCTGTTTATATAATTGGGTGGCACAAAATTAAAGGGATTAGCACTGTCACCTCACAGCTAGAGGCTTTTTGGTTCAAATCAATTATGACCTTTCTGTGGGGAGCTTGCATGTTCCCCCTGTGCTTGGATAAGTTCACACTACACTCCAGTTTTCGAAGACTTGCAGATTCAGTCACCTGATTACAATGCTGTGAATATTAGTGTGAGTGGTGGTTTGTCTCTGTGTTAGCTCTGAAGATAGATTGATGACCTTTTCAGGGTGTACCCCGCCTCTTGCGCAATGTCAGGTGAAATTGGATCTAGTTTCTCTGCGACCCTGAGGGATAAGTGGTGTAGATAATGAATGGATGGATGTGTGCGTAAAAAAAAATAAAAAAAAATAAGCTATTAAAAAAATTTATAGCCCAATCTGAATATAAAATTGCAATTGCTCATTGTTACTTATACAATTATACCTTGGGGGATTCCTAAGAAGCAAATTTAATTTTCAAGAGATACACATCTGTAAATTTGTGTAAATGCTCCTGCAATTAAATTCTTTCATACTACCCTAGTTTGATAAATGAAGCAGATTGACTTTAGACAAGCTTAATTAACTTAGAATTGATTAAAGTCTGGACGTGCCAACACCTGGACAAATACATCCACGTTCCACATCTCATCATATCTTCTATTAGATTAAGGCTTGCCATTGCTCTGCACGTCATCCAGCTGCAATGGTTTTACATGCAAGCTTCGTCTCAGCTTCAGACTCACATTTAAACAGAGACTGCATGGTAGAAATGAACGTTAGCATCGTATCACTCTAGATACGAGCTGACAACCATGATTAGTTTGTCATTCATCTTCATCAACATGGACGTGAATGATTGAAGTCTCGCTCTGACTGTCTCCTTTGATACATGACCCTATCAGAGTACACTCTGTCAAAAGTTCACCTTCTTGAACAACAGTTGGGGTTTTTTTGCCGCGATGGTGTGTATTGTCTGTCAACATGGCATTCTCATTTAAATCACTTTCAAGACGTGCATGTTTATGAAGGATATCAAACAACCCTTGTGAATTTTTAGCTCTTAGCGTTTCTCATACTTGGAATTGGCAGTCTGTTTTTTCTTTCCTCTCTTTGTTTTATATGAAATAACAAGTTTTATAATATTAAACCAAACAATCAGGGAAATTTAAATGTTTGACATTCATTAAATCCAAATTTGCAGCATGGTGGCACAGTGTTTTGCACGTCAATCTCAAAGTAAGAAGGATCTGGGTTCGAGCCTTGGGGTCGGCAAGATGTTTTCTGTGAGGAGTTTTCCTCATACTTTCATGGGTTTCCTCCGGGTACTCTGGTTTCCTCCCACAGACCAAAGATATGCACATTAGGCTAATTGGCTCTTCCACGGTGTAAGAGTGAGTGGTGTATGTATGTGTGTGTGTTGGCCTTGTGATGGATTGATAAGCTGTTCAGTGTGTACCCTGCCTTTTTCCCAAAGTAAGCTGAGATAGGCTCCTGCCTCCCTGCAACCCTAATATGTTTCAAATGAATTGCTCTCTTGATTATTGGAAGAATTATACTCAACTGTTTGGCTATCATGTTTGTGCCAGATGTCTGATCTGGATAGGAAAGGAGACCTTAGTGCAGATGAGATGTGTTGATGTATTGCATAATGAGTGATTGAGATCATATAATAAAAATAATAATTATTATTTGCCTATAGATTGTATATTCATACTTGTTTTGTACCTGGAATTTGTCAACACAAGCAGGAATTGAGTTTATATATACAATATATGCAAACCTACACACATTTTTGTGAAGCTGGACCTTGTCATTTTGCCATAACACAGTTGATGACCCATAAAAATCACCAGATGGCCTTCTTGGTTCTTCTCAGAGCTTGGAGAGACTTAATCAGTTATTAGGAAGACAGCAAGACAGCAGTCCAAAAAACATGAGTCAGCTCTTCAGATAAATATCTCTACTCCAAACGCAGTATGTTTTTAAACCTAATATTCCTTACTTTGGCGTCACAGATGAATGCGTTCCATCTGCAGGAGTCCAGGATTTGCTAACCGCAGAGCTTCTCAGTCCAAAAACAACATATTGTTCATAGGGGATGCTAGAGAAATGCCCTGAAAGAGCCGGGTAATTATTAGCATAAAATCGCAAGGATTAATAACAAGATTGCCTTTAGGGGAGAAGGGATTTCTGGATCTCTTTCTGAAGTTAATACTTTCACACTGTCTCACAGCACATTTCTCGCCAAGCGATTCACACCAGATGCCAGATCGATTTCAAATTAACTCAAACTCAAAAAAGAAACGGCTCTGGAAACAGGGTTAATAAAATGAGGTTCCAAATGGGTGAAGACAGAGAGGCAGCGAAGATTTTTTATTTTTTTAATGTCTCAGAGTCCTGCGAGAGTGATAGAAAGATGAAAATGTGTCAGAATAATAAAATGGCTATATAGACTCTTATCGTGTAGCGGATAAACGTGGTGGGGCGTGACCTGCAGGCAAACATATCTATGTGACTCCTCAAGCATAAACCCCTCCCTAATGGCTTCAGCACGGAGTAAATGAATAGTTTGTTCATGGTGGATGGCTGCTTCACCCCAGAGACACATTAATGTGCCCTCAATGCCAGTCCAGAGCAGAAATGACTGTATCATCTGAATCATCAGCTGGTGTAATGACCTGGTTTATAGAGCAAACGCAAGTCTCTCATAAATACTAGTACTTGAATACTTAGCTGTCATTGGTATTGTCAACATGCAAAGTAATAATTTCTGTCTGGTTGTATGTCACTTATTAATTCAGTTGTCCGTAACACGAAGAGTAATTATCTTATTTTTACAGTCTCGAGCTCATCAATATCTATCCTGGCAGTGTTGCCATTTGGTGGACATAATCTATAATCTATAGCTAAAAACTGACATGTTTCTAATAGACGTCATTTACGGAAACAAACATTAACATTGGCATGGTGGAGCTTTGTTTTTAAGTCATTAAAGTAATTTTCTGAGCTGCTTTATCCTTTATTAGGGTCATGGCGAGGTTCGAGGCATTGCAGCCAACTCTGGGCAAAAGCAAGGTACACCCTGAACAGCTCACCAGACTATCACAGGGCCAACACATACACACACACACAACCAATCACACTCTCATTCACACGAAGGGACAGTCAAGACTATTAGCCTAATGTGCATGTGTTCGGACTGTGAAAGGAGACCAGTGCACCAGAAGGAAACCCACACAAGCATGCAAATTTCACACAGAAACACCCTTGCCGGTCATGGAGCTCAAACACAAGACCTTCTTGCTGTGAGGCGGACGTGCTTACCCTTATGTCACCATGTCACAACAGACAGTTTAGTTTACCACCAACATCTTTGGGGTAGATGAGTTTGTGCTTTCTTTGTAAGCTGATGATCTATTATTTTAAAAATCTCATTTAAGAAAGAGAAAGGAGTGTTGCTAGTAAAGGATTAAACTGTTCAGGGTGTTAACAGGATGTAAAAGGATAAAGTACTTCAGGGTGTGCAGATATCAGAAAATAATCAGCTTCACTGTGGTCGCAGTAACCTTACTTCGATTCAGAACACATCACACCACACCAACATTGATTATTCACATATAATAGTGCTCCCTCAAATATCTGGTCTTCGACCTATTAAAGGGCCAGTTCAACCTTCCCAGAATCCTCTGTGTCTAGTAGCGTGTCTCCATTTTCGTTGCTAACAATATTCCCAAAACAATCCACAACAATTTATCAACGTCCTAGGTCATAGATCTTCAACTGCAACATGTTTCACACTTTCTTCATTTTATTTTCTTGCAACAGTTTCCTTCCTTTTTCGTTATTCCGCTCTAATGGACCCATACTGGTCTCAGACGTCTCGTGGGCAGCCATGAAGGAAATAAAAGATAAGGTGTATTGCACTAAAAGCTTCCGTATATGACACATGGATGAAGGAAAAGGCTCCTTAGCTGTGCAGGTTTTGCTGCATCATACAAGAACAGATTTCTCATATGATGCAGCATATGGGTGGCTTAATGTTAAGGTGATGGGTCACTGATCGGAAGGTCAGCGGTTCAATCCCCACTATCACCACGGTTGGGCCTTTAAACAAAACCTTAACCCTAAATTGCTCAGTTGTATAAAAAAAAAAAAAAAAAAAAAAGATGATCGTAAGTCGCTCTGGATAAGAGCGTCTGCAGAATGCTGTAAATGTAAATGTACATTTCCGAAACACATGATACAAACAGAAACCCAACACGTGTGAAGAAGCAAAACTAAAATAAATGGTAAATAAAACCAACATAATGCTATGTAAGGTATATTGTAAAGGCTTGGTGTTCATCTAGCTAAGTGTGCAAAGAGCCAGCAAAGCAACAGTCATGTACGTGCAAAATGTAGTGTCCAATATGTAAACAAATACAATGCACTGGATTCTGGGGGTGGGGAGGGGGGGAGGGGGGGCTTTTAAAGTACAGATTAAGACAAAGGAATTAGTGTACAATTCTATGATCAATTATATAACGACATAAATTAGCAATGTGCCTGAAAAATACCAAACATTATCAAATACAGCGTTTTAACCAGTCGTTAATGCATGTTCTATAGAGGTTCTAAGGACATTAGTGGAAGCTCATATCTTTCAATGTCCTTGCTGCAGACCCTGATTTTTTCTGATGCCTCTAAGCAATGATTCTCTCCCAAGACATGCTGCTTTCTTTTCCCTGTTCACTGACTCTATATAATACCCGACAAACACGGACACCAACCTTTTAACCTTTAATATTCTCAATTTTGTCGTGTTTTTAAAATTTAAATTCCTATGTGTTGCAGGATTTACAAAGGAAAAAAACCCCGTTTCTACTTTTTCTCATCCACTTTTGTGTGTGTGTGTGTGTGTGTGTGTGTGTGTGAGACATTGAGTTTAACCTTGTGTACATAATATAAAATGTCACAATCAGCTCTGAAGAAAGCAGTGAATATTTTACAATCCGAAGAATAATTCATTCATTCATTTTCCAGAACACTTAATCCTGAAGGGTTGGATCCATCCTGAAGTGGATCGGTCCATTGCAGGGCCCACACACACACAAACATTCACACTTACACCTAGGGACACTTTGGAACAGCCAATTAGCCTAATGTGCATGTCATTGAACTGTGGGAGAAAAACCGGAGTACCTGGAGGAAACCCACGCAAGAACGCAGAGAACATGCAAACTCCACACAGAAAGGTGGAGCTCAAACGCAGAACCTTCTTGGTGCGAGGTGGATGTGCTTACCACTACGCCACTGTGTCGCCCACAAATTTGTAATTAGATTTGACCATATTTTTCAGTCACTAACAATGTCCAATTACGCCGCATGCACACGGCAGGCAGAAGTAGCCCAACTCTAATCTATTTTCCTCATGTGGCACAGTTCTATCATACCCATGACAGACTGACCAGCAAAAACACATTAAATACAATAATTTCCTGATGTGAATGTGAAACACATGCTGCTGATAGATCAAATCCGGCCCATAACTCCAGTCGAACCCACAAGTCCTAATCTGGCCTGCAAGCTCGTTTTATTTGGCCCACAGGAGCATGGAAAAATAACAGTGAAACAGACAACAGCAATCCTGCACTCCTGTATAGCTACCCAGAGTTCACAGCGGCTCTGACAGAAAAGTAAAATATCTATTATCTATACCGCTAATCCATTATCAGGGTCAGAAGAGAAGCTTGAGCCTATCCCAGCTGACTTCGGGTGAGCAGCAGGGTACACCCTGAAAAAATGACCAGCATATTGCAGGGTTAACACAGCCACACACAACAGTATCTGAAATAAACACTTTATACCTTGGATTCCATTCCTGTCAGTTAAGAACAGGTATCAGGGGCTGTGGTGGCCATCGACTCTCTCAAACTGAATATTTGAAGATACTGAAGGGAATAAACGGAAAGCTACTTTTTTTTTTTCAATACAGAAATGATTTCTAAACACTGACTGTTTAAATATTTCTAAACCTGTAAGATAAGAACTTGAACTCAACGTATGCTAGATATACATAGCTAACAAGCAATAAGACTGCAGAACATTTTCTTTTTCTTTTTAATCCTGGTTAAGCCTAGTATTTGTGGTAGCTCCCAGTTGACAATGTCTTATATTCTCACCTCTTCTCAGTTTACCTCAGTTTACCCTTGTCAGGCACTAGAAAGTAGAAGCTGCACATTCTGCCACACTAAAGGGATGACTGACAGGCCGGTTAATCCCCACTCGTCTTCTGTGTACGAGAACGAGAACGAGGAAAAAAAGTTGGGATTGAAAATATAGCTACTGAATTTAGGAACTGATTCTAAAGTTATGACGGATTTTTTATTATTATTATTATTTTTTTTTTGGACAACTTTTGCCTAATTTAATAACCAAAAGTATCACTCAGTCAACTGAAGGCAAACTAAAAGTAAACTATGTACTTTGTTTAAAGCTGATACTCTGGGTTTGGGACATCCACAGAGGTGGAAACATTGCTAGTGAAAAGTGGAATTTTACCACTAAAGCAATTGTGCGCGAGGAACAGATGTCATATGACAATTCCTTAAAGATATTATTATGATACAAGATATGCTAAATTATGTATCAAATCACAATATATAGCTTTTGTTAATTTCCCAGCGACGCAGCACTGTTGCATTAAAAATGTGCAGTTAAAACTCTACCCCGCATCTATTATGTCCCCAATTCATATATGAAACACCAAATCCCATAATTATACTGCAGTTTACCATCATGGGCAATTATCTAAGCTCATTAATAAATAAGCAGTTCAGCATGCATGTATACAGTGCATCTCCAAAAAATATATAAAACAATATACATATAAAGTGTATTAATACATAATTTTTTGGAGATGCACTGTATATTATTTAAAAATCAAGCATTGTGCCTTTATTCCGCACTCCCTTGAAATCTACTGATATGCTCGATACTCATTATGTAACTGTTAATAAATAAAATTCTTCCTTTTTTTTTAATAAAGCAGCATGTAGAGGGTTTGCAGCGGAGCGTCGTGACACTCAGCTCTCCTCTCCTTTTCTCTCGTCTCAACGAAACTGGGTCATTAATTTTTAATCACATCGTCCGTCTGCCTGGCAGGAGACGGCCTAGTACTCATGGGAGTGCTTTTGGGAAATCGGTCTCATGTGCATAGATGTTTCTCTCAATGTTTTACACAAGACAGGAGGAGAGTAAGAAGCTAGAGTCTTAGAATATAAATACACACGTAGCTTCTAAGCATATACACAGCGACTTCCTGCTATCACTCACATGTCAACTTTGCACACACCTCCTGTAGCAACGACACATCTGAACACACACCCAGCTCTTTTCTCCTTTGATATTTGGTTTCTTAACTTGGAGTGACAGCTCTTTCTTTGCTTTTTCCATACGCGCACACACACACACACACACACACACACACACACACACACACACACACACACAGAAACAAACTCCACATCTCAGTCACTTCTGACTCCTTATTTCACCACCCCACACACATTTTTGGAAAATTGTTCCATTTTCAACTCATGCATTGCAAATTATTTGTTACCATGTGCTTAACTATATGCAAATCAGGAGGTGGATGTTTTAATTAGGTTGGCTATCAGTCTTATTTTTCCAGGCTAAAGAAAACAAAACAGATGTATTTGCTTCAGTCGTGCTCTGCTGACTGAACCTGACACAAGTGCAGTACCCGTCCTGTCAGTTTTTTTACCCGTTCAGACCTGAGCATAAATCCGTTCATGGATAGCCAGGAAACAAGACACAAAGGCTATGAATTTCAACGAAGGAGGGAAAAAAAACCTCAAAGCACATACTGTATCATGTAGAGAAATCTCTTCCTCTGTGTGCGGGGACAGAACTCAGGGATCAAAACCAAAGCTAGATGGAATAGCTTTCGAGAAAGAGTGAACATCTCACTTCCATCTCGAGAGATGCAAAGACGTCTGAATCTGCTGAAGTTTTGTTTGGCAAGTGAGCTGAGGGTCAGCAACAAAAAAAGTTTAACTCAGCAAGACAAAAATGACATTTCTGTGCATTTTTTCACCTATTAATAAATTCTTTATCTCTCACTCACACACAC
>JAQMYF010000015.1:7203571-7217935 GCA_030014195.1 Neosilurus mollespiculum
GGTCCTAGGTGGGCTGAAGCCAATAATCCCAACTGACACTGGTGAAATGGTGGGTGTACCCTGGACAGTTCCGAAATCTATCACAGTGCTAACACAGAGAGACAGACAGAAGAACCACACACACACACACACACACACACACACACACACACACACACACACACACTTTCACACCTATGGGCAACTCAGAGTAGCAAGACCCAATCCGCACATCTCTGGGTTGTGGGAGAAAACAGGAGCACCAGCATGAAACCTACACAGACACATGGAGAATGCCCAAATTCCACAACGAAATGCAAAAGTCATTGGCATGTTTGAATCTAGACTCTGGCAGCAATGCTATGTCTTGCAACAACATGCTGCTTATGATTCATTTTATAGCACAGCAACTTGGAGACTGGTTCTATTTGTAATAACAGTTTTATATGAAAAGCTACATTTCATTGCTTTATTCGAAACAGAGCCTGACTGTTAAAATGTTTGTGATATCAGGAATGACCTTGATATATAAACATGCCACAACAATAAATACTACTATTGTAAAAATGGATAGAATGTACACTGCCTGTCCAAAAAAAAAAAAATAATAATTTTTTAAAATTAAAAAATGGTCTGGTGAGCCATCCAGGGTGCACCCCGCCCTCGTCCAGAGTCGGCTGAGATGGGCACCAGCCTCCCTGCGACCCTAATTAGGATTAAGCTTAGAAAATGAATGAATTAATGAATTTGCCACACTCTAATATTTTGTTGGACCGCCTTTTAGCCTTGATTACAAACTTAAGCAAAAATACATCACTTATTTCCATCCTGAGTTGGGTTCATTTTTCTCTGACATCTTGAGTTGTGATGTGGAAGAAAATGGCGCTGTGGGTTTGGACCCATGAACTGAGACCCATAATAGCCTGCCGGTCTGAAATGTCATAATGTCATATTTTTGGTCCTCCATAAATCTTATGCAAACTGCTGGACTTCCCGATCATGTACTCGAATTAATTATTGATTATTAACAGCATCGATATGAATATGAAGACAGAAACTGTAATGTCTTTGGAATGAGTGATCATATTTCCTTTATTTAAATACATTTGTAATCCTAAAACAGAGAACTGTCCAATAAAATAATCTCTAATGAAATATATATTTATATTGTTATTGATTATACCTAGAGAAGAGCAATTGTATGATTTACTGCACTATTTAATTGGATGATTTATGTGACTATTGTACGTGGAGTTCATTCACTGAAGTGAGTGTAAGATTATTTTATTACTTCCATTCCACTCTGAATAAGTATTGCTCGGCTGACTTTGAACACGGAACATTGCAACAAAATGTCGGACCTTGAAAATAAACAAAATGACCATCCCAAGCAATGGGGGAAGTGGTTGGGGGGCGTCGAGCAGTCAAGGTCAACTCACAACATGTTGAGACATGTTGAGACCTGTTAAGACCTGTTGAGATATGATGTCATGAGGGACCAATCAGAACAAGGTCAAGTTAAATCAGAGTGGAATGGCCACAATATAAGTTAAGGCGACACACACTTTTCGCCACAGCAGTTAATGATGGAAAAATCAAACCACGCCATAAAGTCTTCTCCAGCATATCCAAAAATTTTAATATATGTGCCATCGCAGAAGAAAAATGTCCATTGATAGGATAACCTGGTCATTGAGTATATTCAACTGACTTCATTTTATTGCCACATAATGTTTCTGAGTTTTGACCTGACCAATTGAAGCAACAAAATTATGGCTTTTACACATTGTATTCAAGGTTAAAGGTGGTCCAACAAAATATTAGAGTGCAAGAATTTTTTGGGCCAGGCAGTGTGTGTATACATATATACATCATATCACTGTGGCATAAGTGGAAACACTTTGGGACGTGCTGTTATACCATAATAGAGGAACAGTAGTGCCTTGGTGGTTAAGACTCTGGGTACTAATCAGAACGTCATGGGTTCAAGCCCTAGTACCATTAAGCTTCCACTGTTGGGCTCTTAACCCTCAACTGCTTCATTGTATAAATGAAATAAAACTTAAGTTACTAAGATAATGGTGTCTGCCAAATGCCATAAATATAACTGTAAATGACAATCAACTTCATCAGTAACTCTGCATCACTCCAGTGTTCATTATTTTCCTGTATACAATGTCTTGCCTAAGCACTCAAATGAATGGCCTTGATCTGTTGTATAAACATACTCTATACTGCACAAAGTATGCAGGCATCGGACCATCACTCTCATATGTGTTTGAACAATGTCTGATTCCAGATTTAGTCCCCATTTGCTGTTATAACCTCCACTCTACTGAGAAGGCTTACTACTATATTTGGAGCGTGAATGTGGGGATTTGTGATTGTTCAGCAACAAAAGCATAAGTGTGGTTGGATATCGATGTCTAGTGATGAGACCTGGGGTGCACTTAGTGTTCTTGTTCATCTCAAAGGTGTTCACTGGAGTTGAGGTCAGGGTTCCGTGAGGGACATTCAAGTCATGAGGGCATGGCATGGTCATGCTAATAATATATATATATATATATATATATATATAAGTTTGAGTCACTTAGACATTTCCTTGTTTTTGAAAAAAGAGCACTTTTTTGTCTTCAATAAAAACATATAATTGATCAGAAAGACAGTCTAAATACTGTGAATGGTGCACGTGACTATTATAGGTGGAAATGGCTGAATTTTTTAAATTAAATGTCTACACAAATGTGCAGAAGTCCATTTTCAGCAACTCTCATACTTGTGTTCCAGTGGCACATTGTGTTAACTAATCCAAGTTTGTAATGTTAATAGAAATAATTATCAAGCATAATTGATAATTAGAAAACCCTTTTGCTAATTAAACTCTTGTGCTAATTAAAGAAGCAGTAAAATTGCCCTTCTTAGGGCAAGTGTAATATCTGGAGAATCCGCATTTGTGGGTTTGATTATAGACCTAAAATGGTCAGATCTTTATTCTGAAATTCATCAGTCTCTATATGTTCTGGGAAATGAAATGAAACCTATTCCATCAGAGAAACCACCATGAAACTGAAGATCTCATACAACAGTGTGTACGTCTCCCTTCACAAAACTGCACAAACTGGCCCTAACCAGGATAAACAGAAGTCTGAGGCCCCGATACAAACCTGAGCAAGAGGATAAATACATCAGAGCCTCTAGTTTGAGAAACAGATGCCTGACAGGTCCTCAATTGGCAGTTTTGTTAAGTAGTATCTGCAAAACACCAGTCTCAACTTCAGCAGTGAAGATGCGACTCCTGGAGTTGCAAAGGAAAAGCCATATCTGAGACTGGTCAGTAAAAGGAAAAGGTTAACAGAACACAGACATTGGGCAGTGGAAGATTCGACAAAAGTGCTATAGATAGATGAATCTAAGTTTAAGATGTTTGTGTCTCAAAGAAGAATATTTGTCAGGCTCAGAATAAATGAAACGATACTGGAGGAGTGCTTGATATGATCTGTCAAACATAATGGGGGAATTGTGACGCTCTGGGGTGTTTTGGTGGTGGTAAAGTGGGAGAATTGTACAGGGTAATAGGAATTTGAAACAATAGAAGGCTATCACTCCACTTTCCAACGCCATGCTATACCATGTAGCTGGCATTTGATTGGAGCTGCTTTTTTTCCCACAGTAGCACAATGACCCAAAACATTTTAAACTATGCAAGAACTATTTAGGGAAGAAGCAGTCACTTGGTATTCCGTCAATAATGGAGTGGCCAGGTCAGTCACCAGATCTCAACCCGATCAAGCTGTTGAGGAAACAGCTTGACCATATGCTATGTAAAGAGTGCCCATCGAGCCAGTCCAACTTGTGGGAGGTACTTCAGGAAGCATGGGGTGAAATTTCTTCATTTTACCTCAAAAAACTGACAGCTAGAATGGCAAAGGTCTGCAAGGCTTGTATATCACAAACTTGTTGCTACAAAGAGAATTTTTGTTTTATTTAGAAGCTGAACACTAGTTCAGCTAGGACACCCAGTGGCAAAATCCATCGCCTAATCTCTTTTGCAGTGTGTGTGAACACAGTGTGAAACCGCTGCTGGTGAATAGTTGTGCTGGGGGGATTTGATATGCTCGGCATGAACATATTCAGGTTATGGAGTTGCATGATGAAATTCACCACTGCTGAACTGATGAAGCTCGACCCTGTCGACAAAACTATGAAAACAAGTACGATAAAAGTGAGCAAGAATAATACATAATGTGTTAACACGTCTCACACCAAAATATTCAACCCTGGAGGGTGTTATTTCTTTCCAGAATTCATCCCACCCTGAGTAAAGTCATGAATCACACTGGACTGTAGGTCTCCTTTTAAAAAAAGTCCAATCGCTGATACAAAAGGTCCATGCATGAATTCTTAGAACATTTACCATTTAACCTGAACACATCATCTTATTTTTATTAGATAAATCAAGATGAATTGCTTCCAACCATACCGCTATTATTCCTCTAAATATTTCCAAAATGTGCAGCTTTTTTAACAAGTGGTCATTGCCATGTATTAAAACACACACTGCTTGATGTGTGCAGATATTAAAGCAGCCAAAAAGTCAATGCAGCTATTGGTGCAGAAATTCCTGGCAGAAATAATTGCCTATTTACAAACCCACTGAAGTGTTTCAGCACAAATAGAGAATGAAATGTGAGCGTGATCGGCCCACAGTAACCCTGTCAATATGGCACAGAATCGTTCCACCTCTAAAACCCATCATTCACCTTCTGACCCCTCTACACCTTCATCTTATATGAGATTTCCATTACCTTGTCAGTATGCTGCCACACACCACACTATAGCTCTGTTTTTCCTGTCAGTCACCTGGAAAAATTACAACATGGGGAGGTATTTGTGTTACTCTTCTACAGTTTCCTCCTGAATTTCTCTATTAAATCACCTAATTTAGTTTCTGTATTTTTTATTGGTATTATTATTTTGATGTCCTACATCATCTGATTATGTGGTTCAGACTATATCTTTTCTCAAGAGAGAAACAGAACATGAAAAAACAAAAAATTAAAACAAGTTGCAAAATATTAATAAATTTAAACACAAGACGGCCCTGCGATGGACTGGCGAGCTGTCCAGGGTGTACCCCGCCCTCGCCCAGAGTCGGCTGAGATGGGCGCCAACCTCCCCGCGACCCTAATTAGGAATAAGCGGTTCAGAAAATAAATGAATGAATAAACACAAGACTATAAAGCATATATGGATTTAACGCTAACATGCGGCACTGTGGCTAAGTGATTAACGCTGCCGTCTCACTGTGAGATCAGGGTTCAGGGCCTTTCTGTGAGGAGTTTCCATTTGTCTTTGTGCCTGTGTGGTTGACCTCTGGGTACTCTGGTTTTCTCCTACAATCCGAAGACATGCACATTTGGTTCACTGGCTTCTCTAAATTGCCCAATAGGTGTGATTGTGAATGTAAATGGTTGTTTGTACCTGCGTAAGCCCTGCAATAGACTGGCACCTGGTTCAGGGCGTACCCCGCCTTCCAATCAAAGTCAGCTGGGATTAGTTCTCTCTTTTAATCTGATTTTGACGGATAAGCGGTGCAGATAATGGATGGATAGATGGATGATAACAGTTGAATGAATTATTTATGATGAATTGATGAATTGTACTTGAGTACTGGCTGACACACCTGGACTCAATTACTACTCATACTGTACTTAGAGACTTTATAAAGTAATTCTCAGTGCTTATTGCTTGAACTTATCAAATCTTTCCTTGTGTATTGCTCTTGTTTGTCTCTTTATCTTTACTAAACAGATACTTGCACTTTAATTTATGTGTTAGAATGTAAATAGGAAATCAGCCAACAACTTCAGACAACAATTCGCTAAACCATTCCATATGATTTGAAGTTCATTCATGCTATGCAAAAGTAAAATTAACTATTTTTTTTTTCAGAAAAATTGGTATTTTCAGTGTTTTTGTATATTCGCCATACTTTTACCTCAGTATACTTGTCGGAATGATGCTTTTTTTGGTTCTCCTTGCCTACAGTAGCATTCTTCAATACATTTTCACCAAAAATTATGGAGAAGTAATTTTTAACTTCTTTTTATTAGGAGATAAAAGTGTTGGTGTATAATGTTCACTGCACACTATTGTATACATATAATATGTTTTATTCAACATTGTCTTTTTATTTTAACATTATTATTGTGACAATTTTAAAAGTTGGACAGATACTTTTTTCATTAAATATTGTTCATTTATCACTTAAAGGTCGAGTCTTACATAAAATATTTAGTCATGTTTTTGTTGCTAATAGTTCATGGTGACTTAATAAATCAAACCTTTCAGTCCCAACATTTATCACAGATGTGTGCACTGTGATATTTGAGTTCAATTTTGTGTATCCCGGCTCCTTACACGCACAGCTGCCAAACAGACTCAACTAGGTCAAGTCAGGTCACGTAGTATGTGAAACGTCACACACTGGACTCGGCCAAGCACGAAAGTGTAAACATGTCCAGTATGAATGAAAACAATTCACAATTTACAACAATTTACTTGCGAAGTAAAACTGGAAAACTGTTTTGTAGCAAGTAAACCAAGGATGGAGTAAGCCTGCATAAAGTTCTCGCGAGAGGACTGGATCCCCATGAGACACTTGTACCCTGAATAACAACCACAGCGTTCGGGCGATTGATTCACTGATTCAGATATACGTACAGAGTCGATTCCGCCCCGTTTGACGTAACGGCTCACATCTTCCAGAAGTGTCTTTTACATTAATAACAAATCTTAAGGTTAGTTAATATTTCATGGATGATCAAATTACATTAACAGGTTGTAGTAAGCTGCACCATTCATTTATAACATGAATCTAAAATAATAATTATAAAAAGTTTACTATATATATATATATATATATATATACACACATTGTACTGCCCTATAATTATGTAGCTACTCATTTTTATAGATGCTTGAGTAGATTTAAATACACTATATATTTATACACAGTGGTGCTACATGATATATTTACATATTTTGGTTTGTGTATAATTAAGTTACACAATATGAGGTTAAAATCTGATCAGAGACGATGCTCACCATGCAGTGTTTCTGAGACACTCTTACCTGTCATCTCCATCCTCTTCACTGGAAGATGACCCCAAACCTTCCCCCATGGGTTCATATACGAATAAAACATTCCCTAAATCATGTTTATCAATGTCAGGTTCACTGGCATCGCTCCAAATGTCGTCAAATTGACTGGAAACTGATGAGGACTCCGAGGCTGACATGCTTGCATGTTGTAAACAAACCTACGTGACCCGTTTCTGACGTAGCAGATCACATGACCATGCCATGATTAATTTGTTGCATTTTGGAGGGCTAATGCTGCTCGCTCAAAAAAATTGGATTTATTTCTTTGTTATCTACACACTTTCTTGTTCTAATGATTACAACATGCCTAGCAGGGAAGATTTGACATATTTAAGCATACTCATGTCTTATGTAAGACTCGACCTTTAATCCTGCTGAAAGCCTTTGGAATGTGCTGGTGAAGACTTTATGGAGGTGTTCGATTTTCCCATCATCAACTGATGGTGTAGGTGAAAAATGAACCCAACTCTGGATGGAAATAAATGTTGTGATGATGCTCAAGTTTGTCAAAATGCCACTTTTTGTAGTCCCGGTAGTGTATAATGTGACTTTCTGATTACAGTAACATTAAACAATATTAATATATTATTGTCTTGTATTGATTGTCCATAGGCTGAAATAATTCATCAGCGTTGGTGTTCAAGATATATTATCAATAATAAAAGCTCATTTGAATTACTCTCTTCCACTCTGTGCTATAGCATTCAGGTATGCATATGTGTGTTGCCGTAGGCAGGATGTCTGTAGGGTGCGGATCAGCCACACTCTCACTGTTAAATAAAACACCAGCCAGAAACACGAGCACAGAACAGTCTGCGAAAAGGAAAATGAGAACATGAAAGTGTAAAACATTCCCCGAGGCAAACTCGCGGACATTACTTCACACTGTCCGCTGTGTCTAATGGTTGAGCATTTTTGATGCAGTGTGTCTTGTGTTTGATTCTCTCTGCAGGATGTATGGAGGAATCCAGCTGTCAGAGGGCCAAAGAATACAGAGAACATTGAAGTCCACTCCTTGGACAGATATTGTTCTTGGAAATTACGGCCATTTATTTGGGAAGAGGGTAAGTAAGAATATAACCCAGTGTACCAATTATTATTTTTTTTTTTTTTTCGGGGAATTGATGTATCACTTGTTTTGGTAAGACTGCAACAATTGCTGGGAGTACGTTCTGCTGCTGTATATTCATTCCGTTGCACTAGATGGGTTCAGATTTCACCACCTACATTGTATTTAAGATTTGGTCTATAATAAATCCTGTACAGGGCAGTTGTGGCCCGGTGGTAGGGTGCTGGGTTACTGATCCGAAGGTTGGGGGTCCACTACCACCAAGTTGTCACTGCTCCCCTCCAAGTGCTGTTAACTGGGTTATCAAAGGCAGCCATGTCTCTCACTGTCTGTGGTGGGAGGCATGTAAAAGAACCATTGCTGTTGTTCAAAAAAAGTAGACTATTGGGTTGCTGTCAGCGTGTTTCTGCCCTGCCCTGCCCTCCTGGTGAGCTGTCCAGGGTGTACTCTGACCTCGTCCAGATTCGGCTGAGATGGGCGCCGGCCTCCCCTCGACCCTAATAAGGATTACGTGGTTCAGAAAATGAATGATGAAAAAATCCTATAGTAGCACTTTTAAAAATAGTGTGAATTATGATGCTTAATAATATAAATAATGTTTATGATTTGATTGTGGCTTTAATATTTGCCTAACTTTTAAAAGATTCCTCTGAAATATAGAAACGCTTTTTCTATTTCTATTCTTTTTCTTTTTTACTTATCACAATATAAATATGTTTTCAGGCGAAATCACTGTCATATGGCCATTATTTTCTTTTATTTGTTGCAAAAAAAATCTAAATCTGCATTGAGATTTCAATTTCCCGGCAGCCGCCATAACTGAAAGCTTGCAAAGCATCTCAGAAGTGTGACATCACCTGTTTGTTTGGCGTCACTGCATTATCAGGAAATACTGTGAACCCCCTAAAAACACATTTTATTTTGGTTCCCCATTTCTCTCCCTCCCACTTTTCAAGTATTGTCTCCCCATCTGTGAAACATGATGTATGCAATGTTACAATTTGCACATGTGCATTAAAAGGAAAGCGCTGTCCGCCCCCTTTGTGCAAATGAGCTCACATGAGTGGCTGGTGAGAGAGGTGAGTGTTTGCAATCCCTTCCTGCCGTGGAAGCTCAGCCAATTAGTGCCCATGGACTTCTGGTCGTGGATAGTTGTAGCATCAACCTGAATTCGAGCCTGCAATCTCCAGGTTGAGTTGTGCACCTTCTCAACAACCCCCATACAAACAAAGTCACATTTTGCCTTAAAAATTCAAACCTGAGTATTATTTAAGTTATGAATTGGAAAACAATTCAGAAATCGATGAGGGGAATAAGTTAAGGCTGAGGGAAGATCAGGAAAAGGTTACATTTTGCCATAGAAGCAATGGATCCTGGTGTAGATTGTATAGTAGTCTATGTTGCAAAAAGATCCACAGGTACAGTGCCATTTGGGTTAGCACAAAACCTTAAAAACTAAAAAATAAAAATAAAAAAAACTCCACATGCATTATTATTTTAAAGAAATGTTATTAAAACTTCCACACTCATTGCTTACCTGTCTGGAAATCCATTCATGTTTGGCAGTCCTGCAATTTCTCTATCATGAAGGCTTACTAAAGCAGTTTAATCTTTATTTATATAAACAGACAGCTCCAAATCTTGTTGTACAGTTTAGATTACTAAAGACCATGATATATTTTTTTTTCATCATACTAGTTCCAATCGATAATTTACTGTGGGAAATTGAATCTCAAGAGGGGCTTACTTTTGCAGCTGAACTAAAAGCCAGGAAAAAAATTGATTTTGCTTAAAAATATTTATTTATAGTCCATGAAGTAAAATAGATAAAAATTGTCTATTTGACAAGATGTCAAAAGTTTCCTTTAATATTTTTGTGGAAAACATCTATAAAACAGATAAAAAAAAATATTTGGCCATTCATTTACTAGGCATATTAAATAAATTGAAATACAATGTTATCTCTTGGAAATAAAGTGGAATCAGCCGAAATGTCATTCTGAAAACATTTGTTTACTCCTGTAGATGAGTGTCTGTGATCCCTGCACCGGGCGTGATGATCTGGTCAACGAAAGCATAGCACACATGCTATCTGGAGGCAAAAGCATAGATCTCTCATCAAAACAAGATGGTGACTATCAACACAGACATGGATTATGTAAGGAGTGAAAAATCGGTAAGCTTTAACTACTTTCAAACATTTCAGATGTAATATTTGTTTGTGTGTGGGGGGGGTGTGTGGGTGTGTGTATGAGAGGCAGAGAGAGATAGATAGATAGATAGAGAGAGAGAGAGAGAGAGAGAGAGAGTGTAAATTGTGCTTACCTAGTTTTATCTCTATTGGAATCATATGCATTCTGTTTCTTAACACTTGATCTCTGACTTTTCATTTTCTACGAATCCCTGTTGCACTGCCAAGTTATCCCACATGTGCAAGATCATTCCTTCAGTCATGGTTACTTGTTATATTAAACAGACACACATGGATTGTACTGACAAAAACACAAAACCAAAACTAAATGTAAAACAGGTAAGTAAGATATACCACGCCTGTGACCTGGGGTGGTTTCACCAGGATACCTTTGTATTGAGCCAAAATGAAATGATAATAAAAGATAAAACATATACGCTATTGGCTTGTGAATGGGCAGGTTTCAGTTAATGTGCAACAATTTAAATTCATTAAATAGTGCTAGTCTAAAATTGACAGGAATATATACATTTAAAAATGGCCCAAATAATTAAATGTACTTTAATCTTTAATCAGCTAGAAATATTCACTGGCTTTTTTCCCCTTCTGTGACAGATCAATAGAAAAAGCAGTTTATTAGATGCTGAAAATATTCCCAGTATGTGTATTAACACATTGTGGCAAAAATGTCACACATTGTGCTTCATACAATTGGCTGTGAAATATTAAGGAGGTCATTCAATTGATGGCTGCTGCATTTTCTGCAAGTGAACAATAGTAAAAAAACATAACATAAAGCTTCAAAAAATGAGCTTACACACATACACAGGGGGCTGAAGGAAAGGAGGAGAGAGTAGAATAGCTGGAGGGGAAAACGAAGAAAGAGAGAGGAAAAAGAGCAGTAAACACGCCTGTCAGCAGAATGAGTCCCATACAGAAAAACTCAATTGGATTTTAGGAGTGCAGCACAGACACGGAAGGGAACAAGGGAGTAAAACCAAATAAGCATGAGAGCAGAGGGAGAGCAAGCTCTGGCATGAGAGATCACTGACAGTTTTGCGGCAAGACGGGGTCTCAAGCCGTACCACAGTGCCCCAGTCTGCCTCGGCACAAGACCCAAGCTCCGAATCAACATAACTCAGCTGAATTGAAGTGCAATGCTTATGTGAGAAACCAATAAAGTATTACCAGAAAAAAATCCCACAGCCACCGTTGGAGGCAGAACGTGGGCCATCATGGCCTCCTGTGGCAACGCAGCTCATTTCAATGCTATTAAGATGCTGAGTGTCTTAACCGAAGCTCTCCGTAGCATAATGAATCAGCAGGCAGAAGAGGAACAGCCCAGAGGGGACGCCATCTTTTTAACCCGCTTTTTAAAATGCACGCTTCAATTCAGGGAGGGCTCATGAAGCATAGCTAAGCTCAGTGAAATCAGCAGGACTATAAGGGGTGAAGGGAGGAATAAGGGATGAAAGCATTATATTAAGACATAGAGACAACAGGAGAACGAGAATGAGACTATAAAGGAAAGTTTCGCAATGGTGTCAGCAGTACTCATTGTGCTGGAAAGGCAGCAATGCAGCTTCATTAGGACCAAGAGTAAAAATAAGTAATAATTATAGACTTCCCTCAAAATCCAAAAAGTGTTGTTGGTAAAACAATTTGGAAGAAATGAAGCAAAGCAAGGGTGACGTCGTGTCACAATGTAGATTACTGCAGAGTCCCAGGTTCAATCCTGAGCTTGGGTGACTGTCTATGTGGAGTTGCGCGTTTTCTGAATCTTCAGAACTTTTCCTTTAGGCTCTCTGGATTTAATCACGTACCGCTTGTATAGACGGCAGTGGTCTAGTGGTGAGTGTGCTTGGCTCATGATCAAGGGGTCATGGGATCAAGTCCTGGTTAGACCCCCACCACGCTAAGATCCTTGGGCAAGTTCTGTGCCTCTATCCACCCAGCACCCACAAGTGTGCTTCTATCCACCCAGCAATAGAAAATGCTGGGAAGGTAACTTAACGTCCCATCCAGGAGGAGTTGAACTCCTAAGTTGCTCTGATGAACCACTAGGCTCGGGGGTAAAAGCCGAACAGACTTCACCTTTTTCGTTTTTTAACTAGATGGACCGGCCAAAACTAGAAGCAGTGCATGGAAAAATGTGAAGGTGGGACCTCCCAGCGTGATAGCACCCCTCTCTGTAACATCATCACAGAGTGTGTAGGTCGTGACACAGTGGAGTCTGGCCCCCAAGTAGAGCACCATTAAATTGGTCGGCCAATTACAAAGGGTAGCATCCCATGCGGGGTGAATTCTCACAGCTCACACCCAGTATTTCCAAGACATGCTCAGCCTAGGCATTACAACCCCGAAAAAGATAAAGTATTTATTGTAAAACCAAACCCAATCAATCATGTCTTCTAGTATTTTCCACCATCAAGTCCTCCCACCTTCACAGTCATCATCTGTTCTCCAGATCCCAAACCACACACAGTGCAATCAAGCTCCACTCCATGTGTCCTTAGCACACCGCTTTGAAAAGGAATGAGGGGTAAAGAGGACGCAGAAAAAAAAGCAAATGAAAGAAATAGACAAATGGAATTGAAAAAGAACTTTAAGACTCTGTCGAAAAAAGTCTTTCAGCCTATGTTAAAAGGTTCATTTTTCCCTTGGTGTGAGCCGCCTTTCTTCCTGTGTCTGTTCTGTCTTGTGAAAAGTCTTGCACTAGGAACCATACAGATCTTTGTACCACAACTCAGTTTCAAGCTGATATCACAGTGAATTCCTATTCCAGACTGTTTGTTAGTGATAGCGAGCTAATCAAATCAATATTCCAGTGTAATATATCCTTATGAACAGTAATACGTACCTGATTCCAGCTCAGAATGCTGTGAGTAGTCAATGTTGCCACCAAATCAGCTCACATAAACTTCCTCAATAAGATTTTCTTTCAGGCATTACAGCGTTTAACCTTAGAACCATTTCAGAAGGTGATACACTACAGCTCTGTTGTCGCTGTTAAAGCTGCACAGAGGTAATGACTCAGTGTTCTGACCTCTTACGCTGTCACTGGGTTTATCAGACAAGAAAAGGCTGTTTCTGTGAGATTGTGGATTTAAGGTGCTTTCGTTCTGATGACTCAGGACTGGGCTGGATTTCAGGAGTGCTGTACCTGGTATCAGGTAAGCACCATGAAGAACCTCTCTCCAAAACCCCTTCAGGAGATACAGCTTTAATTTTAGTTTTAGCATTCAGAAGTCTTATTTCAAGCTTTTTTTTTTAACATTTGAAAGGGTGGAGATTTCCAAGAATGATCTTAAACAAGAAATAAAATAAACCCTAGAACTCTGCCAGCCTGTTGCTCTGACAGATCCCTCAGAAGTAAAGAAACCTTCAGAAGTTTCTCTTCTTGAGATGCTTCTGAAGAAAACCCATCGAGGGAGGGTCAGGGCGACATGATGGCGTAGTGGTTGGCACATCCGCCTCAAGGCAAGAAGGTCCTGGGTTCGGGACCCAACCTCGGCAAAGGCATTTTTTATGTGGAGTTTGCATGTTCTTCACATGCTTGCGTTGGTTTTCTCTGGATACTCTGGTTTCCTCCCACAGTCCTAAACATGCACAGTAGGCTAACAGGTTGTTCCAAATTGCCCCTAGGTGTGAGTATGAGTGTGAATGGTTGTGTGTGTGTGTGCGTGCGTGTGTGTGTGTGTGTGTGTGTGTGTGTGTGTGTGTGCGTGTGTTGGCCCTGGAATGAACAGGCAAGCTGTTCAGGGTGTACCCTGCAGTTGCTCAGTGTCAGCTCCCAGTGTCCCCATGACCCAAGTAGGATTAAACAGTTCAGCAAATGGATGGATGTATCATAACAAAGAATTTTGCCTTGAAAACCTAGTTTCTTGTGTGTGTGTGTGTATGTGTGTGTGTGTGTGTGTGTGTGTGTGTGTGTGTGTGTGTGTGTGTGTGTGTGTGTGTG
>JAQMYF010000015.1:7221257-7242181 GCA_030014195.1 Neosilurus mollespiculum
TATATATATTTATATTAGACTTAGATTATATGGGGCATCCACATCACATGTTAAATAAGTTGTCATTATAAAAATTGTAAAGTATGAAAATAACAAGTATATTAACTTGTAATAACTTGTGCATTAACACAATAATTTATGATTTTGGTTACAGTAGGCAGTACTGTCAACTGTAAACGAAAGTTAATCAATATCCTCTGACTGAGCAGTATTGTGAAATCAATAGTGCTGTGTTACAAAAGTCAGTGTGAATCACTATGACAAATGTTTTCCATCTTGTGAATCTGATAAAGTCAAAGAAGGCCTGCAGTAAATACTGTACATAAAGATCCATTTATCTTGTTTATGCTCGAAGTGCCTAAAACAAACAGCCCATCATACGCATACAGAAAGACACCCATTTGATGCACTTACTGTATGTCCACATTAGGCAGTATCAAGACCAGTGTCGAGTGTTTAGGAAAAGAATACACTCGTACACTACATTTCCTGTAGCTATAGACACATCAGGTGTTATATAATGGTGTACCTGTCATACTATTTTTGTTCCATCTCTCTTCAAGAGAATCTATATAATCTCCACCTTGATGAAACATGATGTAAATAAAATAAAATAAAATAAAATAAAATAAAATAAAATACTTCCCTCCTTATGTTTTGCTTTATTAAGCTAGTCTGTAAATGCAGCTTTATTCCTGATAAGGAAAAACATTTTTTAAATAAAATCTCTCTGTGATCTTTATAATTAATGGTTAGGTGTGACATGTTCAAGCATCCTGAGTAGTTAGCACATCCGCCTCATGGTAAGAAGGTCCTGGGTTTGAGTCCAGTTGCCGACGAGGGTGTTTCAGTGTAGCGTTCTTCCTCTGCTTGTGTGGGTTTTCTCAGGGTATGCTGGTTTCCTTCCACCATACAAAGACATGCACATTAGGTTAATTGGCTATTCTAGGTGTAAATTTGTCCTAGAGAACAGATTCTGCAGGGGGGTTTGCATCACTCTCAGGTAAAAACATACATTGCCGCAGAAACCATAAAATTGGCCCAGTGCACCATGGGTACAAAATAGGAAGTGAGTGAAAGAAGGAGGGAGCGAGAGAGTAAGTAAATATAGGAAATGGCATATAATAAACCCAGATCTACTCATCTCCTTCGCCCACCCAGTAGCCTATCTGCTATCCCCTTGTTATCCCTATGCTCAGATTGGCTAGTTGGCCAGTAGCTAAAATGCTGCAAATACTTAAATGGCTAATCTGCTTTCTTAAGGCTTGTAGCCAATTAAATGTGATTAAACAAACTAATAGAGGTGTACTTTTGACGTCTGGGGAGATTAAATCTGGGAGAACTATAATAATGACTTTTTATGAACATTATTACGGGGCAATTATTATACAAAACAATCTCATTTACTCACAAGTACTGTATATAATTGTTTCTATACGGTATGCATTATGTTCACCAATTTCTTCACCCCTTTCGGAAGCCTCCGCATGAAAGAATTACATAAAAGGCATTGCAGTCTCTCTCCACATTGGACATTATTGCGCAAGTCAGCAGTTTTGAAAGAAGTATGTCATTAATTCAGGACCTCCTTCACATTAATAGCAGTTGTGGCAGAATGGTCTTGCTAGAGGAACTCTTCCTGATAACACTCTCGCCTCTGTATATTATTTCTCCTCATTAATGTCTCAGTCTGTTCCTGCACAAGTAACTCTTCCTGTCTTCCCTATATCTACATCCCAACAGCAGTTTCTCACAGCTTGGCAGTGCTTCACAAATCTCCCAGCTGCCGTATTCCAGTAATCAAGAGAAGGTATCCTACCCATCAATCATTATTGAATTATCTCATGAACATGAGTTTTTTTGGTTTTGCGGGAAATGTAGGATCTTTTGAATGGACACTCTACCAAATGCTGCCTTGAACTGGGTCTTTTTTTGGGATATTAGCCCATTGCTGGGTGGCAATGCTGGTTTAGTGACTAGCTTAGTCTCAGACCTTGTCCACATGTTTATGAACATCTTTGAAAACAGTTTTCTTCTCAGTTGATTCATTAATTTGCCGGACCATTTAATCCTTCTTGGGTCGTAAGGAGGCTGTTGCCTATCTAAGCCAACTCTGAGTGAAGGCGGTTTACAGCCTGAATAGCTCACCAGTCTATCACAGGGCAACATACACACACACACAACCATTTGAAACACCCTACTTGTCTAATGTGCATGTCCCTGGACTGTAAGAGGAAACTGGGACTCGAATCCAGAACTTTTTGCTGTGAGGCAGACGTGCCAACCGCTAAACAACTGTAACGCAGTTTTTTTGGGGGAAAAAGTCTGTGTTAACTTGGAAATAATGCTAAAAGCAATGTGTAAAGCTCTGTGGGTGGGATGTTCCAGGATCGTAGCACCCCTTGCAGCGACATCATCAGAATGTGTAGTGTAGTCCATAGGTGGAAATGATATTATCACAGAGTGTGCAGGTCATTTGACACACTGGCGGATCATCATGACAGGAAAAGAGTCAGACGGAGACAGAGTCTGGCACAGGAAGAGCATTGCTAAGTGGACTATAACTTGGGACATCCCACAAAAGCTAAGATTTGAAAATACGTGCATGAGCGCATTAGCCCAGGAGCTGGTAAACACATTAAAAATAGAATTAAACGCATGTGTATTAAACAGTAGAGAAGACAAATGTGGTAAACTCCAATGTGGCCCAAAGTTCAAAAATGAAAAATGACAACCACAAGTATTTACATGAGGTGGAACTATTCCTTAAGGTTACACTGTTATACATAGTCAATAAGACCCAAATCATATAGAAAATCTCCTGGATATGGTTTGGAGTGGTTTCAGGAACAGCACATCTCCACGCAGATAATCACCATGCAATCGTGTTTCAAAATAACAAAGCAAAATGATACTGCAAGCACTTTATTAAATAATAAATTACAGACTACAAAGGAATGATCAGCTCAGCAGTCATTCTCAGTCAAAACTCATTCAAAATTGTGACAGACATGTGCAGGTTGACAGTGTAATGCCATATTTTCGAAAACAGATTTTATAAAAACAATAAAAGTCGAATTTTAAAGACTTACCTCCCTTAAGGGCCATAACATGCATCAGTGTTTACACCATGATTACTGGACCCATGTATCACATGGTCCTACAAACATTAGGTGGGCGAGCAGTCCGCTTGGGTGTTTACAGTGGCGAATGCAAGAACGATTTCTACTGTAAAGCTTACAGAGAAAGGTGTTCCTGGGGCTTCATTAAGACCCTCCAGAACTCAGTGTGTCAGCTGAAAACAGCAACACTTCTGAAGTGATTAGTTGTCCATATGCATGTTAGCTACTGTGTATTATGTAATACGTAGAAATTCCACCGACATTAGCTTCACACAAGTCTTAACACATCAAGTTATGCACAAGCTTAAAGTGCAGATGTGGTGAATTTGTATTACTAGCTATTTAAAACTATTACGTATGACATCAGTGGTTCCTTCAGGCAATGTTAGTCCTTGCTTCTTGTCAAGTACGTGCAAGTGCTGCCACAATACTATTACTACTAGGCATGCGCAGCGACATGTTGCCTTCTTCATTGCCTTCACTGCCCTGGTAGTAACACGATTAGTTGTTTTGTCCTACTGGAAGGGCTGCATGCAGCAGACACAAGTCTAAGATAATACATTATCGGCTAGTGCTGAGCTGTGTCGCCAAGACAATGGCGGAGTGCAAAGCATGCGGCTGCATCAACGACAACCACAGGAATCGCGGAAAACAGCAGCACAGGCCACACTCTGAAAACATTTCCTTTTGGACGCAATTCGGTGGTCTGCAAACACCACGTCAACCCAACCAATCGGCCTGACCTCCAGGCAGAACTACTTGGCGCGAAGCCCAAGCTTTTGGGTCCAAAACCAGATACTGTTCCCACGGAATTCCTGCATAAAAAATCAAAGGATGAGAACGGACGGGAGCAGTGCCTTGCTGAAAGAAACCAGTAAAAGGTAAGAGCTTTTAATATATGAGAAATTTTATCACCTAAAATGTCACTCGCTGCTTGTTTACTTGGGCTAGACAACACAGCCCAACGAGTTCAGAATCAGTTCTGGGAAAACATGGTTGTTCCACATTGGTTCGGCCCCGGCTGGTAATCCATGGGATAAAATTGCCCAGTATGGTGCTTTTTATGGTCATTTATGATAAAATTATGCACGAATTATGCTGGAAGGATGACTAATATCTGTATGTATGTATGTATGTGTGCATACATGCTTAATCCTATTGCCGCTTGTGCATTTCTCAGCTGACACTGGGTAACTGCAGGGTACACCCCGAACAGCTCGCCAGACCATTGCAGGTCCAACATACACAACCATTCACACTTACTTTCACACCTAGAAGCAATTTGGAGCAGCCAGTTAGCCTAATGTGCATGTCTTTGGACTATGGGAGGAAACCGGAGTACCAAGCACAGAGAAAACATGACTTCACACAGAAACACCCTCGCCAAGCCCAGGACTTGAACCCAGGACCTTCTTGCTGTGAGGTGGACAAGTTAACCACTACGCCACTGATCCGCAGATAATAAACATATAGAGTAGGTATGATTGCATCAAAACTATCTTAGAAATCCTGAGTCAGGTCAGCTCATATTTTGTTAGCTTTTTAAAATCTCACTAAAGCCTTCCCTACTGCAGTTCTGTAAACTTTTTCACTGAATTATGATGTCTGAAAATCAGCTTTCCTGTGCTCCTTGTGAGGTAAATTATAGATAATATTTCCCAACACAGAAATTGTTTACTTCAAACTGCCAAATGTTTACCTGAATTCGGCGCAATTACCAACTTCAACATATTGTTAAATGCTCAGTGGGAAAGCAAAACATTCACTTTGAAAGCTTTTGCATTTGTATGCTCAAATGATCACTTTGTAAAAGGCTGGAATTGCTCTATGCAAAAAAAAAAAAAAAAAATGGTGTTAAAGAAAATACAATCCTGATAAGAATACTTTTTTATGAAATACAAAAAAACAGATGGGAAATGTAAACAACTCCTGAAAGCTGGATTTACCTAGCCAGTGTTCCCCTGTAATCTTGCCAAATCCCTCTTGATACGAGGCCCAATCCCTGTAGAAGTTTACAGAGCCATCTTCTCTGCGCTGGAACACCTGCAGGAAATATAACGCTAATAAATGTTTCTGCTTGAAGAATGAAGTTGCCGTCACACAAACGCCTACATACATTTTAATACATATGATTACAAACATGGAGGCAATCATCAGTGCGTGTTAAGCAAATAGAATTTGCTTGTCAACATACAACACTCTGTTTTCTCTTCATGACAGAGTTTAAAGCCCCCCAGCACCAGCACAACCATAATTAGAAACAAATTAAAACTGATTTTATGCAGTTAGATGATTGACGTTCATTCATGCAGTATTTGACTTGACTGAAACTGTCTGTGTGCAATAACAAGCCAGGGACATTTTTTTAACTGCACATAAACAGTAGAATTGTGAGGAGGCCAAAGTACCAGCTATTATTATACTCCAGCAGTGCTCTGCTTAGTGGGAAAAAAATGCTGAGTCTTTAGAAAATTAATCCAATGTCACTTTCTAACCCCTCGGTCTAAGTATTTACCCCTCTGTTTCTGACAGTAGCAAACCCTAAGAAATCTCATGCACCAGTCACTCATTTGCCGAACCACTTAATCCTACAAAAGTCGTGGGGAGGCCGGACCGTATCTCAACCGATGCACGAAGGCGGGGTACACATTGAACAGCTCGCCAGACCATCTCAAGACCTCAACACTCACACTACCGTTCACACCTACAGGCAATTTAGAACAGCCAGTTGGCCTAATGTGCATGTCTTTGGACTGTGGGAGGAAATCAGAGAACCAGGAGGAAATCCATGCAAGCACAGGGCAAACAAGCAAACTCCACACAGAAACGCTCTCGCCGAGCCTAGAACTCAAACCCAGGACGGTCTTGCTGTGAGGCGAATGTGCTAACCAGTACGCCACCATGCCTCCATCTTTTCTTAATAGTTAATCACAAAATAATGTACAAAATAAAATAAAAATAATGGGTCCATATGGATGTGGCCCAAAGCAAAATCTTAAAGTTGGAAGATCATTAATTCATTCAGTTTCTAAGCCACTTAATCCTAATTAGGGTCACAGGGGGGCTGGCGACCATCTCAGCCGACTCTGGGCGAGGGAGGGGTACACCCTGGACAGCTTGCCAGGCCATCGCAGGGCGTCGGAAGATCATGCTGCGGCATGTAATGTAATGCAATGGTATTAAAAATTTCCCTTCACTGAAACTGTGCACAAAGCAACGTCCATGAAGATATGCCTCACCAAATTTTGTAGTGTAAGGATTTGAGTGCACTGCACAAAGCCCTGACCTCTGCCCGAGTGAACACCACTGGGATAAACTGGAGTGCTGACTGTACCCCCGGTCTTATGATCCACCATCAGTGCCTGATCTCATTAATGCTCTTGTGGCGGAATGGGCAAATCCTTACAGTCACGCTTAAAATCTAATGGGAAGCCGTCTCAGAGGAGAGGATGTTATTATAACATCAGAGAGGAACTAAATATAAAATGGAAGGTTTAAAAACACATATAGGTATAATAGTCTACAGAGGGTGGTCAGATCAGCACAACACATCACCAGGACTGAACTGCCAGCCATCCAGGACCGCTACACACAGCACTGTAGGAGGAAGGCCCAGCGCATCCTCTCTGATACCAGCCACCCCAGCCACACACTTGTCACGCTCCTGCCATCAGGCAGACGGTACAGGAGCATCCGGACTCGCACCAACAGAATCAGGGACAGTTTCTACCCACAGGCCATCAGGCTACTAAACTGCTGATATACCGAACAACTTGCACACAACATTTTGCATACTCGCTGTACACACTGTACATGCACACACCATTACAGATGCTTCAGTATTTCTTTTTTTTACTTTATCTAAATGTTTCTTTACGTGGAATATTTGTTTCTTATGTGTAATATTGAGACGGCTCTGAGTCCTAGGATTTCACTGCCGGTAGTGATGTTCCATGGTTACCGGTATATGACAAATAAAACTTGAAACTCGGTCATATCGGAAAGCTTTTGTTCCAGTTATGTCACATTCATTCGTTCATTTTCACGCCTAATCCTACTAGGTTCATGGAGGGTCTGGAGCATATCTGAGCCAATTCTTGCGAGGTACACCCTAAACAGCTCTCCAGTCCATCACAGGGTCGATACACACACACAACCGTTCACAATAACACTCACATCTAGGGGCAATCTGGAGCGCCTGGAGAAAAGCCACACAATCATGGGGAGAATATGCAAACTCCACACAAAAGCGTTCTCACCAAGCCCAGGACATGAACCCAGGACCTTCTTGCTGTGAGGCGGATGCACTAATCACTACCACGGTGCCACCCACTATGTGTTACATGATATCCTAAATTTCATGACTTGCTGAGAAAAAAAGTGAGGAGCTATTTAAGTAAGCCTGTGTGAGGAATTTAAAACACAATCCAGGCACTGATTGACCACTGATGGTATTATGGAAGATTAATTAAGCAAGCGGTGGATCAATGAATGCTGAAAATGCCAGCAACAGAACCCTGGATATTAATGGAAATGACTCAAGAAAACGTGGCTAGCATTGCTTTGACAGGACAACAACAGGTACTCAGAGACACATTAATACACGCAAGCACATCATGGAGCTATACTGTATAACCTCACTGGGCACAATGATCTCATAACATCCACTGGCCTGAGTATATTCATTGTGGGAGTGTTTGTCAGTGATTGACAGCATCCTAAAGAAAAGAAGGGTCTGTGCTTCAGCACAAGCTTGTTATGGTGGTTTAGCTGTTACCGAAGGTAGGTTTGCGTGGATGAATGCTGAGGAACGCAGATCTCATAGTGAAGCCTGGGAGCTGCTCCTTTCAAGCATGTCGGAAAGCACAGCACTTCTCTTGAGACGACATGCGAGTGCTACATGCAGGTGCTCTGGGCTGCATTTAAAACAAATAGCTGTGGCTCGAATGAATCCTCCCTCTCAAATCCTCCTCCAATCCACAAAGGAACCAAAGACATTTTAATTATTCACCTTAATCTCTATAACTACTTATTGAGCGAGTCACCTTTTAGAAGCAAGGCATCTAAATCTCCATTGCATCTCAAGTACAAACCAATTAAAATACTGCCGAATTCCTGTGTTTTAATAAATATTTCATAAGCATTGATAAGAATATTCCTACCAGGGCTCCATGGACTTGGCTTTAATTTAAAAAGCGATAAGATGTCAAATTAAAAACAGAAAGCATTGCCTGGCATCAGCCTGAGTACTCCTGAATTTGAAATGATTGGCTATGAATAAAAAGGTGTAGCTGGGGGTAATATCTCCACAGCAAACCTGCTGACTGTTTCATCTTATATATTCAGGGAAAAAAATAAAACACCTATTATAATGGCATTAGATGGAGTAGGAGTGAGTGTGTGATATTTCCTCCCTTAGTTTGTCTTTATATCCACCATGAATCTGCTTCAGCCTTCACAAAGTGTGTCCACAGAGCAATTTCTCTCGCTATAATGAATGTCCGCTGGCACCAGAGCTCACAAAAGCTGACACTAGTCCTTCAGCTAAGATGAGCTTCAGCAGCAGATTACACTGCTTTACCATGTACACCAGCCTGCTTTTCTATAAAGGCTTTAACACAGAGAGACGACCTTACAGAATTACAGAATAATGGTTGTAGGAGGTTTGGACTGAGTGTGTGGATGCAGCACAGTGAACATGCATACATGTGTATAACTAGTTTTTAGGTAATAACACAATCTGTTTCATGTGCTATCTGGCGTTTAAACACCCATTATCCTGTGTAGATAATTCTTGCATTAAAACTCACAGTCTGTTTTCATGAAAAAGGCACTTAAAGGCACTTAGTTTTTTGAAAAACTTTAAAAAGAAAAGATGTACCATGAACATTTTGTTGTAGTTGATTTTTTGTGTGTTTTCATACAGTATATACTACAACTTTGAATGCGTGTAAAAATACACCTTCATGGAGCGTAGTTATCTTCATTTTATTAAGTGTATAATCATCACTGCATCACTGTATTTTTTAATTTCTTCACTCGCTAAACCACTCCATATGGTTTGAAGTTCATTCATGCTATGCAAAAGTCAAAAAAATTTAATTTTGACTCTTTCCGAAAATCGGTATTTTCTGTGTTTTTGTTTATTCGCCATACTTTTACCTCTATATAGTTGTCAGAATGATTTTTTTGGTTTTCATTGCCTACCATAGCATTGTTCAATACATTTTCACCAGTAATTTTTTACTTTTTTTTATTAGGAGCTATATCTTTTAAGTGGACACAAGTGGTGGTGTATAATCTTCACTGCACACCTCGTGTATATATATATATATATATATATATTTATATATATATATATATATATATATATATATATAAAAACCATAAATATCTTGCATTACTGTGCTTTTTTAACTGATGTTCGTGTGCAATACATCAAAAACAATTATTTACTTCAGGCTCAATGGATGTCACTAATTCGAATAGTCCTCCTAACATTCTGTCTTGGTGACTAGTCTGTCTTGGCGACTGTTTTACCTCACTTTCAGTGATTAAGTGTTAATTAGATCTCTCCAGCACTCTCTGTATCTCTTGTCAGGAGTTCTTTGCATACTTCTTATGCTTTTCCTCTTTGTTCACATTGTGACAGCTTTTTCCTGTTTTTTTCTTTTTGTTAAGTAGCATTAACTGGATTGCAGTTGCTTCATCAAAGTCTTCTTAGGCATGATACATACATATAAAAGGTAACCATAGTAATATGAGGAAAATCAACTATTCCATAAATAATTCAATTTATGATTTATAATGAGCTTTGGTTGCTAAGCAACATCCCAGATTTATGGACGGAATAATGGCTTAAGTGTATATAAAGGCTGAGCTAAGCAGCTTTTAGAAGTAAAACCTCTTACTAAAAATACATGAAGTATAAGCTGAGACTAAATTAAGACTTAAGAAGTTTAGGTAGCTACACTGGGGGGGGCGTCAGTGACAACTCAGTGATTGTGGGGTTTGAACCCCCCACCTTTGGATGAATAAGCCAGCACCCTACCATCGGGCCACTGCTGCCCTGAAATTCATTAATAAATGTATTATTTTGCAGACCTGATTAATCATACTAGGGTTACAGGGAGACAGGAGCCTATCTCAGCCAACTCTGGGCGAAGGTGGGGTACACCCTGAACAGCTCATTAGTCCATCACAATGCCAACTCACAAGGTGTAATTTGGAACATCCAGTTAGCCTAAAGTGCATGTTTTTAGACTGTTGGAGGAAACCCGGAGTACCCAGAGAAACCGACGCAAGCAGGGGCGGACATACATACTCCTTGCAAAATGTCCTCGCTGAGCCCTGGAGTTGAACTTGGTTCATTACAAGGCTTAATCTTGCGAAGCTGATCTGTTAACTGTCATTTGAGAAAGTTGGAACCAGCTTGATGGACAGTATTGTGTTTCACTTGTACAGCTTATGCCTCTGACCATGATAAAATGAGTAATTTTGTTGATTCGATATTTTTTTCCTCTGTTTGATGTGAAAAAATATGCCATCAATTCATTCATTCATTCATTCATTCATTCATTCTCTGAACCGATTAATCCTATTTAGGGTCGCGGGGAGGCTGGTGCCCATCTCAGCCGACTCTGGGCGAGGGCGGGGTACACCCTGGACAGCTCGCCAGGCCATCGCAGGGCCATCAGTCACACTCATACTCACACCTAGGGGTGATTTGGAACAGCCGCTATCAATTAAAATAAAAAAAATATATTTATTAGTGGCATTTTTCACAAAGCTAGAATTTTCAGCTAATAATAAAAAAAAGTTTTTTGTGCATCACATCACACATCTGTAATGTATTTATTTGCTACGAAGTAGAAAACCTGGGTAAACAACCTCTAAGTGTGATGATTCCATCATTTTTTCAGGGGTCTTACAGGCAGTACCAAGTACATTTTAGAGTGCACGGTTGCTGCAGAGACTCTTTGGGGTGTTATTGGGCAATAGTAGGTTTGGTTTCATAAAACTGCTAACCAAATATAAAAAGGGGAGGAAAAAACAAGCCCTGCTGCAAAACTGACAGAAAAACAAAGCATGTGCCTCTGTTGTTTTCCCCAGCAGGCTGCTCCTATAGTGCAGAAAGTACAGCACTGTGAGGATAACAATCTACTGCGCTGACAAACACCACAGCCACTGAGCACCAAGGGCAGAACGCACATGGCAACATGTCAATCAACTCAGCTCCACCTCCTCTCTACGAGGTCCAGAAGTACCTTGAGGAGAGCAATGCAGAAGTGAGTGTGCCCACAGCCACACAGCTGGGGCCAATCTGACTCAATAGGGCTGCTATTGTCTCCTGAAGTACTGCAGGCCTCCTGTAAGACAGCTAGAAACACACGCTTAGTGACTGCAGTGATCGATACGCTCTATTAAATGAGCACAGCGCCAAAATCTAGCAATTCTACACAGGAATGTAGCCCACACAAAAAACTGCTATGTTTTTCTTTCCAAGTCACAGATGGTTTATAGCTCATTACCCTATTCAAATTACACCTGTCTCTCAGTGACAACATTCCAGCATAAAAACAGAAAATTTAACTTCATGGCGAGACATTGGGTTCATAGAACCTCCTCTGTGTTAGCCATAGCAGAGACACAACTGAAACACTTTCTCTGTATCTCAAATTTCTCGCTCATTCACTACCACCTACTCACTACGTCGGGAATTAAATGCCGAGGACTATGCATGGGTTTCCTCCAGGTATTCCGGTTTCTTCCCCAGTCAAAAAACATGCACATTAAGCTAACTGGCTGTTCCAAATTGCCGCTAGGTGTGAGTGTGAATGTGAATGGTTGTGTGTGTTGCCCTGCCATGGACTGGCAAGCTGTACATGGTGTACACCGCTTTCGGACAATGTCAGCTGAGATAGGTTCCAGCCTTCCTGGGACGCTTGTAGGATTAAGTGGTTTGGCGACGTTTTTTAAATTAAATGCATAGGACAGACTAACATTTCGGCACTGCTGTCTCTTCTCATCTGGGATGGCTCTGTGTTCTAACAGTCCTACTCATATAAGATGGGGACCTTACTTAAATTTGTTGGACACCCTACTCAGTTCAGCTGGGTTAAAGTTACGGTTAGGGCTGGCTGGCCAATGGACTGTCGGAATATTGGGCTGAAACCCCTCCCATCTATCAGGCATTTTTTTGCAGCAGCAGCAGCCCAAACACAAGGCATGATGGTATATATTGCTTGGTTAGTGACCATTTTTTGTATGCTACTTTTCACAACACATGATGGGATGCACTGAGTCTACTATATAGTTCTTACTATACATTCAGACACCACTACACAGGTTTTACTTTTCTTGCTTCTAACCACCAAAGTTTCAAATTACAGAGAAGGAAACAAAATCGGTTCCCATCTAATCCTATATGAAGGGCTGAGAGCCACAGTGGTCTAACCCACAAAATCCCTGAAAGTGAGATAAATTCATAATTTGACAGATGTGAATAAAATCTATATTTGCCAGAATGGTCCATTCATCCTCCTTATGACCTTGAACTATATTATGAGCATTATCCCTGATTTCTTTTATATTGCAAAAAATAAAAAATAAAAAATTCATGTCATTTCTCTCAAAAACAGCTTTCTGTTGGTTAGACCACTCTGGTTCTCAGCCCTTTATATAATCCTTTATATCTAAACAGGTGGCATTCTTCAGTCGAATTACTGTGTTTTGGCAGTGTAAGAGGCCTTTTAACGCACAAATATGCTACAGCAGTACAAGATTAAATAAAAAAAAAAACTTCCTGTCTTCTACAACCAATTAAAATAAAAGACTTTATAATGGCACTAATCAAAGGCACGGTACAAACAACCTGTAGTCCAAGACATGTAACATACACAGTGCAGCATGACATCATTGATTTGAGTATTTATTTCTGACTGTGAATATGAATAATCCAATTATTGAGCAACAGGATAACGGAAAAGAGGACAAGAGAACAAGATGTTAGGTGTTTGGTACTTTTGAATAGCAGTAATGACAAAAGCTGAAATCCAGAATTACAAACAGCACAATGTGTTTTGTTCAGCTGAAAGAGTAATTAAAGTCATTTTTAACACTGGTATTAACATGTTGAAACAGAGCAGTGTAGCAGGTTGCATTGCTGCCTTACAGCTTTCTTCAGTTTCCTCCCACCTTCCAGAAACAAGCCAGTCAATGGACTGTTTGGACCCTTAGGTTTGAATGCATGGTGTGTTATATCCAATCAAGCCTGTATTCCCAGCAGGCTAAAAGGAACAGATGACACTAGCCCAAGGGATTTGGTGGGAAAGAGGGGCCAAATTTGGGGATGAGGAGGTGGGGATTCTAATTCCCAAGAGGTATTACACCCATTGTTCCTAGGATAGCCATAGATTGACAGCAACCCTGACCAGAATAAAGCATTTACTGAAGGTAAATTAACGAAATATCATGTTAAATGACAATCACGTATGAATACATGAAAAAGTAAAGTAAAAAAGTAAATACTTCTTATCTAAATGTTCTGCTTAGAAACGGTATTTAAATCAGTAGTCGGAGTAGAGCTGTGCAGAATATTGGTAACACGAGTACCCGGAGAGTGCAAGTCTCTGCCAAGCCATAAAAAGAAGTACACAGCACCCCAGCTGGGCCTGTTGTACTACCACACTTCCAAAAAATGGGATTTCCCATGTTAAATTTAAATTGTCCGCAAATGCGCAATATGGATGAGATCCGGATGAAACTTGGTCTGACATCAAAGTGTCAGATCCTGAATATACATAGTTAATTTGTAAATTGCAAAGCTCCACAGAGGGTGGTCAGATCAGCACAATGCATCATCAGGACTGAACTGCCAGCCAGCCAGCCATCCAGGACCTCTACACACAACGCTGTACGAGGAAGGCCCAGCGGATTCTCTCTGATCCCAGCCACACACTCTTCATGCTTCTGCCATCAGGCAGACGGTACAGGAGCATCCGTACTCGCACCAGCAGATTCGGGGACAGTTTCTACCCACAAGCCATCAGGCTACAGAACTGCGGATATACCAGACAAATTGCACACAATAATCTGCAAGCTCACTGTACATGCACCCACCATTACCTCTGCACTACAGCCACAATATTTATTTTAGTATTCTTGTATTTATCCTTCTGTATATATATATATATATATATATATATATATATATATGCGTGTGTGTGTGTGTGTGTGTGTGTATCACTGATTAGGTTGCTGCCCCTACCCCGGATCAAGTGGAAGAAGATGACTGACTGACTCTCTGTGTGTATGTACATTTGCACAATGGTATTTTCATGTACCTTAATTATTTGATTAAAATATTTAATGTGTCACAGTGTCAGAGGACTTGAGCCAGTCTTTACACTATACTACCCAGTATGCTCTGCAGCACTCACAGTCTCTGTGTCACATGACAAACACTACACCACCATGCCTAGACAATGAGCTAGAAATAAAATCCATAAAAATTCAAAGGTTTTTTGCCTTTTGTTGGGTTAAGTGTTACGATGTGAATGTAGCATAGAATAAGGTGCACAGCTTTAAGACAGTACAGTGCACACACACACACACACACACACACACACACACACACTTCAAAAAGCCAGGCTTACACAGGCCGCTGAGTCACTGCACACCTAATCATCTCAGGCTCTTAATCCAGCGCAGGAACCTGGAGATAGGACATTCTGAAATGATGCATGTCACTGACGTGAGACGACTCACGCCAGCTCATTTCCCTTCCCGCTATGGAGTGTGCTCATCCGCTACATCCAATAACTCCATTCCCAACAAAAGAGCTTCCACTTTACACTGCGCACTCCATCACTCCTTTAATCACAGCAGCAAAAAATGCACCGAGTAACTTAAAGGGGGAAAAAATAATAATTTAACAGTTCTCATCACTGTTATAACCCCGATTTAATTTGCTGTCCAGCACTCTGCATGATTTCTAATTAGAAATGTCAGCTGGAGAGCTTTACAGCATTAAGATTCCAAGAAGGACATGGCGAAGAACAGAGGGATTAATATACCCTCAGTGCAATCTGTAAATACTTGTTAATTATGTAATATGCAGTCTGCGCAATTAGATTGAAGAGGGAAAAGCGGCCAGTCGAAATTATTGGGACCATCTGCAACCCATTAGCAATTAAACACCCTGCTAATGTGATTCAGATTGAATCATGACAATAGACTTTTGCAGCTCTTCTACAAGCAAAATCGAGTCCAGCTGAGGTTATCAAGGATTATCCAAATAGCATCTGAGGCGAACGGCTATACATACCATCCGTGCCTCGCCGCCATTTTTTTTTTTGCACCACACTTAACACTCTGCACCTACATTTGTCACGTAAATGGGCACCGAGGGCACTCTGAAGACAAACTGAGTAAGAACAGTCATATAGAAGCTGAGCTTGTACTCAAGCCTGGACTCCTGAGGCATTTAATAAAAAAAAAAAATAATAAAAAATCTCTTCCGTTGCCTTTATTAGTATAAATCCACTGCCATGGCCATGTTTTTTCCTTAAGACATAGTGAGTGTCCTCTTGTTCATGCCACTTTATTCACTCAGTATGAAGGTAAGCATGGCCTTGCTCATCATTCAAGCTTAAAAAAATGCAGATATTTCCTTGAGGAATGTATTCAAATGTATTCATTTAAAATGATATTCACTGAAGTGACTGTAAGACAAATACAATAGCGCTGCACTTATGTTTATTTAATTATTTATTTTTAAGAAGGATTGGAGTGTTCCTAACTGAAGGACTGAATGAATATCTGTTCATACGTGTTACAGGAAATGTCATCTAATATACACAATACGCTAAAAAGCATGTGGATACCTGACCATGACACCTACATTATATGTGGACTTTTGGTACGCTATTAAAGCCACAGATTTAGGAACACACTCTTGTAATACATTTTTTGTATATCCAGGCTCTGTGTCAGGCCACTAGAGTTCTTCCACTCTATACACCTTTTTAAGTATTATATTTATATATTTCGCTACTAAAATGCACTCTGATATTGAATTTTTAGCATGAACCTGTGTAAGGAGACAGCCGTTTACGCATGCAGGGGTGCCGGGCTCTGTGCAAAGCTCTCAGAGTCTGCAGAGACTCGTTCTCTTTTAAAATCCAGCCTGTAATGAGACACTCTTCCCTCTCTCCTTCTGATTTTCACGAATACATCTATTTTTTTTTTTTTTTAGTTTGCATTTAACTTCTAATTAATTATGCATATTTAATGATCTAGGATGTAATTTAAAGTCTGCTTTTAGTGAATGCTTTTGTTGCTTTTATGCTGTAAAAAAAAATAATTTCTTTTCCTAATTAAAAATTAGTCATGAAAGCATTTTCTTGCCATTGATACTGAAACTTTGGGTTACATTTACCCTGCAATTCCAATTTATTACTTATGAATTTTTATTGGGATGTTTTATTAACTTTTATTTTTTTTAACAGTGTATTATGTTCCTGTAAAAAAAAAAAAAAAAATGTTGTTATGTTGTCTTGGTATTGATTGGTATGGACTTGATGGCAATGTGGCTGTTAATAGATGCTTCTAAAACACCTTCACAAGTATCATGAAGGGTTTTAATATATCTCGATGTGATTTAATGTTAGAGATTTGAAGGTCTTTATGCTGAATATATGTGTAATGAATAACATTCTCTTCACAAGTTAATAATACATCCATCAGTCCATTATGTAACTGCTCATCTGGACAATGCTGGAACCAGGACCTCAGGCGAGAGGTGGTGTACACCCTGTAGAGGTCACCAGTCTACTGCAGGGCTAACACGGAGCCTCATGGAGAGTGAGTTCAGAGTAGCCTTGTGACCTAATGGCCATGTCTTTGGACTGTGGAAGGAAACTGGAGCATGTGGAGGAAACCCATGCCAGCTCATGCAAATTCTACACATAAAACCCTCATTCAGCCACAAGGCTCAAACCCAGAACTTTCTTACTGTAAACTGACAGCATTAACCACTGCACCACCATCCCACCCATGAAAAGACTTTTCCACAAAAAGGTAATCAGAAGATCCTGTCTTCACGATTGAAAAAAAAAAAAAAAAAAAGGTTCATTGTCCCTGGAGATCTACGTCCCTGAAGACTTTTGTACAAATCATAATCATCTCCACCTGACAATCTACTCATCTAATCAAGACTTTAAAAATTCAATAGACTTTAGACAATGATTAGGGTGGCACGATGGAGCAGTGGTTAGCACGTCTGCCTCACAGCAAGAAGGTAGTGGGTTCGATTCCCAGGCTCAGACATTTCTGTGTAGAGTTTGCATGTTCTTAGAAGGCTTGCGTGGGTTTCCTCCAGGTACTCTGGTCTCCTCCCATAGTCCAAAGACATGCACATTAGGCTAACTGGCTGTTCCAAATTGACCGAAGGTGCGAGTATGAGTGTGAATGGTTGTGTGTGGGTGTGTTGCCCTGTGATAGCCAGGCAAGTCATTCAGGGTGTATCCCGTCTTTGTCCAGTGTTGAGCTGAGATAGGCTCCAGTCTCGACGCGACTCGTGAAGGATTAAGCGGTCCAGCAAATGAGTGAGTAAGAGTGAGTGAGTGAGGCAATGATTAGATCTGTCAGGTGGGCACCATTATGGTTGAACCTAAAATCTTCAAGGAGTCAGATGTCCAGGAACAGGGTTGGGCAACAGTGCTGTATATGGAGCTCTACATGTCCATCCTTTTGGGTTTATGCAAATAGCCGAAGGTCTGTCAATCTGTAATGTCTTGGGATTAATGAAGCTGCTAAAAGGTGACAGCGGGAGCTGGTGTTGGGTAATGAAATCGGACAGCAGTAATGTCCTCAAGGCTTGCTGCTGCTTTACTGAGTAAATGGAAAAGCAAAATGTGTGCTTTAAAAGAACCTAAATTCACTGTGGATCCTTTCGCTTTATTCAGAAACATACAAAGAGCCAACTCCCACTGAGTTTGAGAAAAAAAAAACAAGGGAGCTTTCAAATTCTTGGGCACTCGAGCCGAATTTGCTTGCTGCTTTTACTCAAGAAAAACAACACAAAAGTGAATGCTGTCGTACTTCTGGCCAAGCATTTGCTCAAGTCTTTTTTTTTTTTTGTGACTATCTCAGTAAAAGCACCGTCCCTCCAGTCATTCAGTCATCTGATATAAATAAAGCATTTTTCTTCCTTTTACCAAATAAAAGTCACAACATCAATAATACAGTATTGTCTTGAGAATTAAATCAATTCTGTCGCTTAGGCAACCAAGTGAAAAAACTTTGCGACTGTAAAGATGATTATAATTTACTGATATATATATATATATATATATATATATATATATATATATATATAAATTGATAAATGGAAACTTTCTGTACGATCAGTGGCAAGGCTGTCTGATTAAGAATGCAGGGTTCAGTCACTTTAAACAAACCCTAAACTACATGCTGGTGGTTCCAGCTCTGAGAATATAAATAGAGCAATTCCACAAATCCTTAGAGCTTCAGACCTTTAGTGGTCATACAAAATTCAAACCAGAGAGATGGAAAAAGAAAAGGAGAGGTACTGGAGGCCTCTCTAGTATTAATGTTCCTTTTATCTCTCATCACCTTTTACTATTGCTGCGTAAAAAATGGACCCTTTTTTCACTCTTCCGTCGAGCTGCATCTCAAGAGCTTTGAGTGCAGAAAAAGTACAGCAATCACTGCAAAGAGGAGCATGGAAGCTTGGGAAGGCAAGCCAGGACGCAAGAAAGTCTTCTCTTAAGGAGTTTTCCATCTCCTGCCTATATCAAGTGCTAAAATCACTCCAGCTTCAGATGACTGAAGCAAGACTGATGTAATTCATTCCACCGCCATGGACTTTCTCCAAACACGCAAAACCACTTGCGGTGCTTTAATTTCCACTCTGATGCTTTATTGCTTTATCTCACTTTTATCTTGCTTTAATATCGTGTTATCTCTAGCTGCTTTTACTCAGCCTGTTCAAGGTGAGATTTTCATGCCTTTTTTCCACCTCTCCCCGCTGTATAAAAGTACCGAATCTGGAGTGGTGTGTCATCTTTTTCCACCTTTGATCTGGAATGATTTGCAGTAACAGAGCCAGCACCAACACCAGCGCCTGTGTTACCAAATGGGCGGGCTCTGTTACTTTGTTGGGATTGTGAAGTCAAAAACAGGGGGCAGCGGTGGCCTAATGGTTAGAGAAGCGGCTTTGGGACCAAAAGGTCGCCATTTCAATTCCAGGAACCAGCAGGAAAAACCTTCCCTTCCCCCACTTTCATGGCAAAGTGCCCTTGAGCGAGGCACCTAACCCCAACTGCTCTCTGGACACTATAACATGTGCTAGCCCACTGCTCTAAATGTGTGTGTGTGTGTGTGTGTGTGTGTGTGTGTGTGTGTGTGTGTGTGTGTGTGTGTGTGCGCTCACTTTTGATGGGTTAAATGCAAAAGTCAAAACTTCCCGTGCGGAATTAATACAGTATTAAAAAAATAATAATAAAAAAAAACGTGAATGGATAGAAAATAATACGTTCTTGTTTATAAATACTTAATCGTTATGCATTTCCCATCCAAAGCAATCACTGCCCTGCTAATTTTCATATGAAATATTAGGTTTTGGGAGAAGTAGAAACTTATCAACACATAACCAATCCAATCTGGAGACTCTGACCCATGTGAACACAAAGGTCTTCATGCCGTTCCGCCTCAAGTTTTCTTCAATCTCTCCTCCAACATATCTCTGGTTGCACAAACACACTGCTCAGCAACTTAGCTTGTTTGAAAAGCAGTATAAATATCTACAGCTAGCAAAAGCACCTTAACACCCCTTCATCCACTGGTATTGTTTAGGAAGCTGCAATGGTAGGCTTACAGTATATATATATATTCAGATATATTCAGTGCGTAGTACATTATACATATACTAGATGCAGATTCTCCATTTTGTTATTAGTCGCACAACTGCAGCTCACTATGGAAAAAGACACCCAACTGTGGGTTTTATTTTGTCGTGTCAGTGAAAACAGTCAAGCCCGGCATAACGAAGGGTCTTTTATAAATCACTGTCTATGCAAAAAGGGCATTAATCTTGTCTTTCAGAGAGATTTCTGGAGCATGACTGAGTTAGCTGAAATCATTACTGGCTCTCAAAATATTTTTCAATCTTACTCAAAGCCATACTTTATAGAAATGTTCTTCTGAGACTTTTAGTGTTTTAGCATTTCATGCAAGTTACTTAACAATGACTGTACTGTTGATTGGTTGGATTAACTGCTGATACAACAAAATAAAAAGCATTTGAAATAATTTCATGAAAAGCCAAAAAGACAATAATAAACCACTTGTCATGCCTTCATCCTGGAGATGGGGTGGACAGTAATTAAATACTTTTACTTAAGTAGTGTACTTAAGTAGATTTTTTTTCAAATATCCGTACGTTACTCAAGTATACATTTTTCTGACCACTTTTGACTTTTTACGTCATACTTTTTTAACACTGTACTTTCTGCTCGTTATGTTTTCAAACCAGGCCCATTGTTTAAGTTGTAATCCATATGAGGGTTAGTATTGTTTTTAAAAAAGGAAACTCTAAAGAAGCAGACATTTTAGTGCTTCCGGAAAATTCCTGCTTTACAATAGTGGCGGAAATGATGCAGGATTTTCCAGAAATCGACTGTTTTAGTAACATGAAAGGGAGAGAGAGAGAGAGAGAGAGAGAGAGAGAAAGAGAGAGAGAGAGAGAGAGAGAGAGAGAGAGAGAGAGAGAGAGAG
>JAQMYF010000015.1:7245642-7271229 GCA_030014195.1 Neosilurus mollespiculum
TATGTAGGTGTGTGTGTGTGTGTGTGTGTGTGTGTGTGTGCTGAATATCCATCGCTATTAAAAAAATAAATAAATAAACCATACAAAAGCAACCCTTTAAAACAAACCAATGAACTGAAGCATAAAGTAATCAGAAGTTAGTAAATGCCAGAAAGTGATTGAACAGGAAACGCTATGTGACCCTCATTGTAAAATGAGCTCTGAAGCTCCACCTTCCATCTCCATATCCCACAGTGAGGCAGGACAGTATTAGGACAGCTCAGCAGAAGCACCAACCTGATGCAAACGCAGCATGTCACTGTGTGAAAGAATTTCCTGAAGCTTGGATCATAACTGAACTCAAAGTGAAAAAAAAAAAAAAAAAAAAAAATCATTGCCACATGTATCACATCTTATGCAAAGAGAAGTCATGAAGAAAAATGTAAATGCTTTTGAACTTTTGCTCCAGAGCTGTGTGAAAGTTGACATCACTTTGCTCTCGCTGCTCTCTAGCTTTAAAAAGCTGATCATTTTACTCACAGCCTGCAGACACTGACAACAGTGACAGAGGTCTAAAGTGAGTCTCGATTGTCACACTCTTTACCAAGCAGCATGACAAATGAGGGAAAGGCCTTGAGGAAGAAGCTCACAGCATGTAGCTTTGCAACTCCGTATCAGCTACAGTTGAGCCCGAGGGCTATTTGGACATTGAATGTGTGCTGACACACTGTGCATTATACTGTGAGTTACTGTATGTAGTGCTCGAGTAAGTACCTCAAACTGTTTTCATAATTATACAGGGAATCTGGCAAGATGACAATATGAGAGGTGACTATTGATTTTTCTATTTAGGCTGCACAACATGTAGCCATGATATCAGTGATGGCAGAACAACAAGCATGACTGGAAATCATTGTGATCTAGCCACTTTAGCACTTCTCTCTGATCACGCGTATTGATGCTGAACTGGAAAACTTGCATACACCATACGTCCTACCATGTGGGTCTTTGAACGCAACAGTCTGCACAGTTAGTGCATGCTATCCCCAGAAAATCTTTACTTCTTATTCAAATAGTCGCACAGGAAGCACCATCTGGACTTTATATATTAGCCTTAAGCAAACCTCCAAACCATGCTGAACCACCAGTATGCCAAAACAATTAGTTACAGTTATTTGAAACACCTTTTGCAATTTTTTCACCATTTCAGTTCAAACAGGTATTTCATCAAACGGTTATCAGTGACAAAAAAAATTAAATGAATAGAAATATAGCATAATATGTAAGAACATGGAATAACAGTTAATAAAAAACACTTCTGATCAAAGTGACAGCTGGCTGAACCAATAAAATGCCAGAATTAACACTAAGCCTGGCTGTTAACCTGCCCAGGACCAGACAAGCTGCACAGAAAACATCTCCATGGTAACTTATGTCCTGCTGCTTTCATAAAACAGAATCAAGGATTAATTCAGCCAAGATAGCTAAAAATCCCAGCTTAGTGTGCTATCTAAGTTTCTTGAAATACCCCTCTGTTCTCACAAGGCTCAGATGCACAGCTCAGTTGGTGAATGGTTTTCTCAAACCTTTGCAAATAAGATACAGTACAATGTGGTAAAATCCAAACAACCAGCTTGAGGAATTTGTCTGACCAACAATTCCCATTTACTGTTGAACCTCGTATTAAATGTGTAAAGAGATAGAATTCAGAGAGAGAAATGTTTTCACAGATTTAACAATCTGTTGTCTGAACAGTGACTACATAAAAAATACGGGATCATAAAAGTATAAACTAAAAAAATAAATAAATAGTGGAAGGAGTAAGATTAGGCATGCAGTGGTACATGGTATTTTAGAGAACTGTACAAAACACACACACATAAATGTCATGTTAACATACGCCTGTCATTCTCCTATCATTTCTAAACCTGGCTTGTAATGGTTGCGTTGTTGCCTTCCCTCTCTGCTCCACTAGCGCACACCGTTATCACGCTGAGAGCTTCTCCAGCTCATATCTGCTGATTAGTATTTCCCTGGAGCCAATCAGCACTCTGTATGCAAAACAAGCTGAAAAAAGACGTGAAGCTCGAATATCCTTCTCTCGCAATGACAACGGTGAGCGCGAGCCAAACACAGAGGAGCGGAGTTATGGAGGTATAGCTGTTTTTCAGATCTACTATTTGGACTATTCTGGAATTTGTGATCAATACAATGTATAACCTCTAAGCCTGGCTTTGACACTCTTGACTATTCAAGTGGTAACACTTCTTATGTATCTTGTTTATGTATGTTGTACAAGTTTTTACCGCAGGGCGACACGGTGGCGTAGTGGTGAGCATGTCCACCTCACAGCAAGAAGGTCCTGGGTTTCAGTCCCATACTCAGCGAGGGTGTTTCTGTGTGGAGTTTGCATGTGCTTCTCTGTGCTTGCATGGGTTTCCTCTGGGTACTCCGGGTTTCCTCCCTCAGTCCAAGAACATGCACATTAGGCAATCTGGCTGTTCCAAACTGCCCCTAGGTATGAGTGTGAGTGGATGTGTGTGAGTTGGCCCTGTGATGGTCTGATGAGCTGCCCTGGATGTACCTTACCTTTGCCCAGAGTCGGATGAGATAACAGGATTAGACGGTTGAACAGATGAGTGAGTGAGTGAGAAGTGCTTACTGCGTCCATCAAATTTTTGAGGATGTAGTGGGACCATGGCTAAGTGTGGTATAGTTTTAAAGGTGTCCATTCACTAATGAAGAGTCTATGTGTTTTATCTTCCATCATTACTTAATTTTGGTTGAATACAAAGGGTTCCTGGTGAAATCACCCCAGCTCACAGGCTTAGTATCTCGTTTTGGTTCTGTGTCGGTTTACAATAACAGTAACAAGAAGACCACGTGAAAAGTGGAACGAACTTGTGCGATCTTTGAGAAAAGTGGAAAGGTCTGAGATCAAGTGTTAAGAAACACTGGGAAAAAAAGGAAACTCGCATCTGTTGGATCTATCTAAGCTAATTACTTCAACACTGTTGTTTCATGCCTGTGTCTCAATAAGATCACTCATGAAAATAAAGGTTTACAAAAAGCATCCCGCGCAATTGTGTATCGCGCTCACTGATTGGCAGACGGCACTTCATGTCCATGTTCACGTCTAAGCAGGTGCAGCTCAGTCTGCTCTTGAATAATGTACAACTCTATGTAGTTTAATGTCATGACAGATGGTAACATAAGTGCAAGCGCTGTCTCGAGATTATTTGCTGTCGCGCTGTTTAGTCTGTATGTCTGCAAAATTTCCTCCTGAAAGTTTGAAAGCTGCTGCGGTTAAAAAAACAAAACAAAAAACAAAAAACGCAGCACCATTACTTTCTGTGCCAGTTACTTTCTGTTGATAAGCTAACTGACATTACTTTGAGAGAATAAAGCGTGACGTTTTATGTGCAAGCCGAACAATTAATTAACTTCGTTGCAACCGCATCAGCTAAATTATTAGGTTTGCAGCTCACGGGTAGTTTTACCGGTGTTATCTGCCAAATTTGCATGTGTTTGCAAAAATGATCGATGCATAGTTGACTAGCATTAGCTTTGGCCACGCAGGAGCACAGTGAGTGTTTTACAGGAGCAGTCATTTCACAGGTTGTCACAACTCGACATGCACTCTGCAAGTCTCTTGAGGGTGTTTGAGAAGCAAAAGAGGCACGAAGGCAAGACGCTCAAGGACATGGCTGCCAGGATGACAATAAGAACTTTTTTTAACTACTACTGTTTAACTTTAAATTGCACATACTTTGTACAAGGCCTGTAAAAGGTTTAAAAGTGTCAGTTTTCCAAAAGTCAGTTTACTCATTGTGCTGATGGGACCTAGATTTAATAGTGTAGTAACATATTGTGTTAACACTAATTACACAGGTCAAGTGTACTAACATCAAATAGGGCACTGTTAGTTACTTTTTGTCAAAGCTGCCACTGACCAGTGATTATCAAGTCATTTGTCCCTAGAAGGGCAGATTTAATAGCAGATTGATACACTCTGCAGATACAAACCTCATCGAACATGAATGTGTATAATAGGTAGTGTTGACTATCAGGTTGGTCTACAAACAGTGATCATTTCATTTAGTTGAACAGAGGTTGCTGCATTTCATTCGGTTTTCATATTGTTAATGCAGGTGCCAGGCTCACAAGTTAACCATTGCAGAACAGTTTTAGGATTTTTGATCATTGTTTTCATCTGATCTTGACAATTTGTGTTAAGTATTGCTGTTGTTTGTTATAATCCTTCAGGATGACACTGATGCTGGCAGGGAGGGTATCATAAGAGGACTCTGCATTTTCCTGCAGGATCCTGATGACCTTGTGCAGGGGTACATGGTAAGTGTGTGCAAACATACTTAATTAAAACATAAAAAAACACATTACATATATAAATATATATAAATATATATATATTTTTTTTTTGTTTGTTTTTTTTTTTGTTGAAAAGATAAGTATCATAAGTAAGTTATAAGAGCATGATATTATTAGAGCATAAATATCTAGTTGCATAAACTGACTACATTTTTTACGTCAATAGCCAAGATCACTGCGACATATCAGAAATGCCATGTCTCATTTACATGGATGGAATTCCTTCAGATTAGCTGACTAGTCATAGCTAGTCATAACTATGACCTGGATGAATGAGAAAATTCATAGGCATGTCTAAGATAAAAGGATTCTCCAGTGTCTTCACTGCATATATACATGAATTCACATGGATGCAAACTGACTTGACTGGATCACAAAGGTAAAGTCAAACTTCAGTGTTCATTTCTTAGTATGTGAGTTTATGAGTTTACTTAAAAAAATAAAGAACCTATCCATAAAAGAAATTTATTTTCCAATCACCAGGACATAACCGGGGGCCTATACACTAAGTGCCGTAGAAGGAACGACAGTGGGAGTGTCTGAGACGCCCTCCAGTGACTATTATGATGTGGGAGTAATCGCCAAAGGCGTGGTGACGCTTTGAGATCTCGATAATGCGGCCCTTGCATCTGCCATTCTGTTTGGACTTTTCTACACCTTTAATTTGAAGCATCCACCAAGACTCTGCTACACCTTTGAAATCTTCCAAAAGAATAATAATGAGTTAGATGCAGCTCAACTTTAAAAGTAAAATGCATCAGTGAGTAGTAATCATTGTTTACGGACACTTGAAGGAAACTGGAGTGAGTGGTGTGGCTGGTTTCTTGCCACTAGTATTGATGTGACAGTTTTAAATATTAAAATTTTTTCCAACTTTATTGATATTCTGCCGGCTGTTTTGATAGTCGTACTGGCTGTACTTATATTCAGTATTGTTTTACTCATGTGACATGCTGTTGAAATAGTCACGTGTTAACTATATAGAGACTCCTGAAAAGTGAAATGCATCATCAATGAGTCGCAATCATTGTTTCTTGAAGACTTGAAGGAAACTGGAGTGAGTGGTGTGGCTGGTTCTCTCAGAACCAGTAGTGATGTTATCGTTTTAAATGTTAAGATTTTTGCCTACTTCTATATATTTGGCCAGCTGTTTTTATATCTAACACATATTTGCTACATATTTGGTAGTATTGTTTTATTCATGTTATACTTGAAGCTGACATCTTTAAGTGTTGGAATGTGTGCGAAGTTGTCCTTGTTTTGTTTGAAAACAATATGACCAGTATTAAGGCAGCATACAGTAAGTGTTCATTTAGGTGTCTGACATACAGTGACTGTTCTTACAGGTTATGGAATAAAGGTCTCGATTGTTTCAGAATTTTTAAACGGTGTTATAATTTTCAGTGTGCGTGTGTGTGTGTGTGTGTGTGTGTGTGTGTGTGTGTGTGTGTGTGTGTGTGTGTGGGGGTGTCGTGGGTAATGTTAAGCAGGATGGTGAAAATGTAATTTATTAGATTTACATTCAGAATCTGTTTTATATTTACACTGACATGTTTAGAAATACATTTATTTTGAAAATGTTAAGTTTACTATTATGAAAATAATGTAATTCATATATTCGAATAACACATTCTATTTAAGTGATGAAATAGTGTGGGAATAAAAGGGACTGCACTGTGTTGAAATAAAGCCATCAAACTCTGTAGGAGTGAAATGATTGTAGAGCCTAATTTACTTTATTAAACAAATTTCAATCATTCTGTATCAACACAAAGTACTTGTGTAGCCTGATCATTACACAAATATCACCCAGTTTGTGCTAAATTAACACAGTGCTGTAGGTTGTTGCCAAAGCAGACAATGTGTGTGCAACTATTGATTTGAGTAAATCCTATGAAATAGTTTTTTTAGTGCAGAAAAAAATTTCTAGAGAAATAAAAAATATGGCAATGGTTACTAATATAATTGTGCCCGATGCAGGGATGATTGACACGTACAGAAGTAAGCAAATGGTTTCAGAAAGACAGTGTGACTGATTCGATTTTACTTCCAAGAGATAACACTGTATTTCATGTTCATTTATTATACCTGGTGAGTGAATGGGCACCTTTAATTTCACTGGGTTACAGATACAACCAGGCGAATTGTTCATTTTGGAAAGAGTGATAAATGGTGCGCGTTTGTGACTCTTATTTGCAGTAAACAACACAGAACTGTATTCATTTAAATGAATAAATTCCTAAGGTTTTGATTTAACCCTCGTATGTGGCTGAATAAGAATTTATCAAGGGTTTACGACTTGATTATAAGCTTTGACTTCTCTAAAACCGATTTTTTCTACAGATACATGCCCTGAATTACATTATCTTGGTGCTAAATGCTTTATAGTTTTGTACTTGCTATTCCAATATTGCTCTGTTTTTTTCACTCTTCTGGATTGACTGCTTGATTGAAGAAATGTTCCTTCAATCACTTGTCTTATTTTTAGTAGCTTTTAGTTTGACTCTGAGAGGGTTTGACATTTAGACTTTGCATATCAGTAGTGGAAATGTTATTTGACATGACGTCAGGAAATGTTCCAGGTCACCTTCACATTTGATGTTTATTTGTAACAGTGGCATTAACAGACAAAAAAGTCAAAACAGCTCTTGTCTCATGTGGTGATATTATTTTTTTTTTAATTTAGGCTAATTGGCTAACCGATCAGTCACATAATTAAAAAGGTAGCATGCATGATATGTCATGATTCGGAATGGTTTCATGTTCTATTGCGTTCTGGTCGTGTATTTTTAATGCAGGCAAAGCAAAAAAGCTTCCATTGTCCAGTTTTTAACAAGGTGCCAAAACGCAATAAATAAATAAATAAATATATAATTAAATAATGACTTAAATGTGTCATTAATTATTTAAAATAAATACATTAAATTATGAAATGCACAATGCGTTTTTAAATAAAATTAATAAATATTTAAATCAATTAATGACATTTGAATAATTATTTAATTATGGATTTAATTAATTATTTGTCTCCATTATTTTTTTTTATGAAGCAAGAATGCCCTGGGTTCAAGTCCCGGGCTCGTCGAGGGAGTTTCTGTGTGGAGTTTGCATGTCCTCCTTGTGCTCGCTAGGGTACTCTGGTGTCTTCCCACAGTCCAAAGACATGCACATTAGGCTAATTGACAGTTCCAAATTGCCCCTAGATGTGAGTGTGAATGGTTGTGTGTGTGTGTGTGTGTGTGTGTGTGTGTGTGTGTGTGTGTGTGTGTGTGTGTGTGTGTTGCGGTGTGATGGACTGGCGAGCTGTTCAGGGTTTACCTCGCCTTCGCCCAGTGCCTGCTGGGATAGGCTCCAGCCTTCCACGACTCTAGTAGGTTTAAGCGGTTCGGCAAATGAAAGAATAAGTAAACATTTAAATGTGGCTGCCTATTATTTGCCATTGCAAGCTGTTTTTTTCCTGAATGATGGTGTGACGTACTAAGGCAATCCTGGATGCAGCGGCGATGACCTACTGTGATGTTTTTCAGAATGCTGACCAAAAAAAAAAATTCAAAACACAGCCACCAATTCAACAACAGGAAACCGTGTGAACAGTGTGATCTTCTGAACATGGAACATATACATATCAGTGTAGCCAAAATTCCACAGGCCATCACATCAGCTTTACATTCTCTGCAGGGCAAGAAATGTGATCATCGGTTTTTCACAAATATTATAAAGCTGGACTTTTACTTTTTTTTCCTTTGCGTCTCTGTAGTGCTTGTTGATTTGTCGAAGTTTTGTCGCCTGCAGTTTTTCGAGATGCACCTGAGTACATACTGAGGTAGAACAGGGACATTATTACAGACATGCCTGATGGCCACTGCTGTTCCACAGATGTTTCTACATCTGATTTTGGCAGCAAAAATATCTGCTCCAATTAACCACTGATTGTTACATGGACGTCCTGTTTTTCATGAACTTTCGGCAATGTCAGTTCAGTCTCCTTATCTTACTTTTTTCCTTGCTGCCAAACGAAGCACCAAGAGAAGTTATTTAAAAGGAAAGACTGAAGGTCTTTCATTTGTATGTGTTTGTTAAACAGAGCTGTGACCTGAAGGGTGTGTATGTCAGAAAACTAGGAAGTCCCACTCCATCTTCCTGTATACCAATCTTTAATCTTCACCACCTCCCTCATTCCCTCATTTCCTTTTCCATCCTCACTCTTTCTTTCTTCTGTGGTCTGAAGTCAGTCTGCTCCTCTCTGGCTCACCCTCATCAGCAAAAAAACGCTGGAGGCCAGAGATGATGAATAGAGGCACTGCAACTATTAATTTCTCATAACAAATCCATTCTTCCTCTTCAGGATCCCACTGATGGTGATGTGCTTGGGAGGGAAAAAGAACAGAGCTAACGTTCTCAGAATATAAGCGCATTTGACGAAAATGAGAGCTGCAGCTGTGGAAAAAAGGGCAAATAAAGAAAATATGTGTTATATATATATATATATCTATATATTTATATATGAATCTCCTGTTGCATGATGATGTCATTGCATAATTCTTTGTATGGTCTTTTTGCAGCAAACTGATGTAAGGATTTTATCTTTCCTTCTTACACTAACTAATCACTTGAAAAAATTAGGCCAGTTGAACACCCCACTTGCTCATGCATTTGCCAAAACACTTATTATTGCTATTATCCTTCTACTAGGGTCACAAGGAGGCTGGAGCCTATATCAGCCAACTCTGGGCCGACCCTGAATAGCTCGCCAGACCATTGCAGGGCCAACGCACACAGCCATTTACACTCATGCTCACACCTACAGACAGTTGAATCCAAAGGCAGTGGTGAAAATGTGGTGAGTAATCCCCAGTACTACCATGCTGCCACTGTTGGCCCTTAACCCCAAATTGTTTAGTTGTATGAAAATAATGATAAATGTAAGTCCATCTGGAAAGGAGCATCTGCCAAATGCCAGAAATGTAAATATAAACCAACCTATTAGCCTATTGTGCATGTCTTTGGACTGTGAAAGGAAACCGGAGTCCCTAGAGGAAACCCACGCAAGCACGGGGAGAACATACAAACTCCACACAGAAATTCCCAAGCCTGGGACTTAAACCCAGGACCTTCTTGCTGTGAGGTGAACGTGCTATCCACTACGCCACGGCAAATTAAACACCTCACCACAAATTACACTATGTGACTTAAGTCTAGTGTACACTGTCACACAAATAATAGGATAACACAGAAGGAAATCTGGGGAGATATGAAGTTTTTTCACAGTACCAATCAAAACAAAACAGACTGCATACTGTGCTGAGATAATATCAAGGAAAATAACAACAGCCTCTTCCTCAGATGCAAGGTGTTTAAACAAAATCTTTAATAGTGAGGATGAAACAGCCAAGCTGAGCATGCACAATGGTATCAGCGAACGTGATTATTAAAAATGAAAGCAAGATACCATGAATTGTTCACACAGAAAGGCTTTCACAAGTGAAGCAGATGCACACTGAATCTATAGCATGGGACCACTTCATTTCTGTGAGTACATACAATGTCAGAGTTCCCTCCTATAAGGCAGCAGCCAACGTAAACCAAGTTAAATAAAATATTCAGTGGCATCCCTGATTGTTTCCTACTAACTAGGTTACACAGATGTTTCGGTATTGAAAGTACCAAAAATAAATAAATAAATAAATGCACTCATACTTTGTCAAAAAATGTATCTTTAATTCAAATTCGGCGGCATAATGGTTAGTACATCCGCTTCACGGCAAAAGGTCCTGGGTTTGAGTCCTGGGCTAGGGCGTTTCTGCGTGGAGTTTGCATGTTCTCCCCATGCCTGTGTGAGTTTCCTTTGTGTATTCCAGTTTCCTTCCACAGTCCAGAGATATGCACATTAGGCTAATTGGTTGTTCCAAATCGCCCGTAGCGCTGGATGTGAGTGAGAATGGTTGTGTGTGTGTGCTTTCACTGCAAAGGTCTGGTGAGCTGTTCAGGGCGTATCACACTTTTTCCCAGTGTTGGCTGAGATAGGCTCAACCCCCCCCTAGATCCTAGTAGGATAAAACGGTTCAGCAAATGAACGAGTAAATGAATGAAAGTGAGCCTCCCTCTACACTACATGGTTAAAAGAGCAAATGGGGATGGGCTGAGTTGGAATGAGAATTGCCAGGGAGGGGATTTACGAGTCTCAATTTGCATATATTTGAAAATGAATGCAGTTCACAGATCTAAAAAAGACTGGAACATGCATTAATATTTTAATTTTGAAGCCAGGTGGTAGCCATGCTGGAGAGACCACCTCACTGGAACACCTCGATCGAGAATAGCACATTTGGAAGCCAACACATCTTTAAAACCCAGCAAATGTCACTGCTAAAGGTCAGAATGTCTTAAATTCATAAAGCTTTACCAATTATTTCACTAACCAATTTCATAACAAGATGTTTGAGACATTTCAACAGTAAAGTGCTTTCACAAAAATGGCGCTAATCCGGCTTCAGAGTTTGTTGTGTGCAAACTATAGGACGGGTTATCCAGTCTATTTTCTGAGATCAGTGGTGCAGACTCTCACCTACCTCTGGCAAGAGCATGGTAACATTCTTAAACTTTATGATTTAGGGACCTAGCAAAGGTCAGCACCGTGTCAATGGCAATGTTTCTGATTATTTTAACTAGTAGATGCCATTTTTGGGCCATTTGAATCCCATAATGTGTTAATGTTTTACATACATCTACAGCTGTTTTGTGACTCTTGGTCAACCTTATTAATGTTATCAATCTTGCTGATATGTGCAGTGATGATTTCTTGACAGTACTGTCAAATAATCTTGTTTACGGCTCGAAAACTCATTAAAAATAATTCCACCGATATCCAGTATGAGATCTAAGAATTTCATCAAGATATGCTTGTTCAAAAAAAAATATACTCAGAAATGTGCAGCAAAATTTATCACAATGCTTTATTTATTTATTTATTTCAATAATTTATTCATTTATTTATTTTATTTTTATTTTATTTTATTTATATTTATTTTATTCATTCATTCATTCATTCATTTTCTGAACCGCTTATTCCTAATTAGGGTCGCGGGGGAGGCTGGCACCCATCTCAGCCAACTCTGGGCGAGGGCAGAGTACACCCTGGACAGCTCGCCAGGCCATCGCAGGGCAAAAACACGCTGACGGCTATACAGCTACTCTTGACGACAACCAGCAATGTTTTTTTTACATGCCTCTCACCACAGACAGTGAGAGACATGGCTGTCCTTTGATAACCCAGTTAGCTGCACTGGGGGGACAGCAGCGACAACCCGCTGATAGTAGGGCTTGAACCCCGACCTTGGGATCAGCAATCCAGCACCCTACCACCAGGCCACCACTGCCCCATATTTATTTTATTTTATTTTTATATTTTACTTATTTTATTTTAACTTCATCAGTGCCACTAGTAAAAAAAAATGGGATTGGGTTGCCGCAACAGCAATGGCCAACAATTTTTCAACAGTTTTTCTTCCCGGTTGCTGATTTTGTTGTTATCAGTGCAAATTTACACAAATCATGCCACACCAGTGCTACTACAACAGTTTTTTTTTCAAATTGCTGCTTCTTAAACATGTCCAGAGTGGTTTTGTTACTCATGAATGACGGATTCGTTCATACCAGTGGATTCATTCATTTCCAGGCATAATGATTCACATTAAAATGTCTCAAATGTTAAGAAACATTTCCAATGTATCTATTCTTCATTATAACAGACCAATAGGACATGGAGTATATCAGACACATAAAGAGACTGTGTACTGTCATGTACTTTCTGTGCTCATTCTGTTTAAGGCTTCACAAAAATGGTCCTGCTGGCATGTTAAATCCTTGGCTAGTGCTTGTTCCAACAGATATTTAAAGTCTTTGGAAAGCACAATTTGGACAGAATCTGGGGTTAACATGGATCATTCCAACAGATTACCCCTCAAAAAAATGACACAGTAGAAAGAGTAAAGCAAGAAATCAGATAATATCTGTAATAGTATTGTTCTGACAATGAGGCTAAGTGTAGATGGAATATTCTAAAAATTTACTACGGATACGTCTCTCCGTTTAACTCTCTTTCAGTGGCTTCTAGGTCATCTGCCTACACTCTTTCCATGCTAGATAGACACAAGTTATATAAGCACAGTGGATTACTGGTTTTAGAAAATGTTTGAATGTTTGCACACACACACTCACACACACTCTCACACACACACACACACACACACACACACACACACACACACACAAACACAGAGCTTCAGTGGTTGCAACCAAGAAGAAGCTATCCATGAAGAAGTCCACAAACTTTGAGTCCTATACCGTGTCTCTATTTACAGTGGGGTCCAAAAGTCTGAGGGGAGGATGGAGCCTATCTCAGCCAACTCCGGAAGGTGAGGTACACCCTGAATAACTCAGCATAGGACCAACATACACACACACAACCATTTACATTCACACATAGGCGCAATTTGGAACAGCCAATTAGCCCACTGTGCATGTCTTTGGACTGTGGGAGGAAACCGGATTACCCAAAAGAAAACCATGCAAGCACAGGAAGAACAAGCAAACTCCACACAGGAACGGCTTTGCCTAGTCCGGGACTCGAACCCAGGTTGTTCTTGATTGGAGGTAGATGTGCTAACCACTATGCCACCATGCCACCCAGTTGTAAAACAAAGAAAAGAAAATGTGCAAAGTCTTGACGATTCAATACTTTACAAGCTGCACAAGTTCATGATTTAAATATAAGCCAATGTGTGCTATTTATTTTGTACAAAACATCAGATTTTCCATAAGACTTATTCTTTCTAAAAGCATATGTTCAGATAAGATACTGATGGATTTAATCTGATGGATGTGGATCATCCCGGTTTACACAACCTTATAGAGTCAAAAACCATCCGTCCATCACTTATACTGCTTATCTATCAGGGTCATATTGGGAAAGCTGAACCCATCCCTGCTGACTTCAGAAGAGAGGCAGGGTACACCCTGAACAGATAGCCCACCTATTACAGGGCTGACACAGAGACAAACAACAATTCACCTTCACACCTTCACATTCACACCTATATGCCATTTAGGGTAGCCACTTGGCCTAATGTGCATGTCTTTAGGCCGTAAGAGGAAACCCATTCAAGCACATAACTCCACAGCCGAAATAATGATGATGCCACTAAACCATCGCAAATTTTTGTTAAACACCACTAATCTAGAGCATATAGTTCTAGAGACCTTACATCGCCTTTTAATGGATAGAAAATGTGCACCTACATTTGGGATATTTCCTGACTTTAGATTCTGACTTGCTTTGGTCATTCCTTCAGCAAAACCCTATTGGGAAAATCTTTATGTGCTAATTAAGTGTAATTAATTTAGTGATAATCAGACAAACAAGACTCACCGTCCAGCCTCCTCCCTCAGTACTCATGTCACAGTAAACCTGGAAACCTGAGGGGAAGTGTATGGGAAAGATGGAGTAGATCCCGTCTTCATGCTGTCCACTAGCATAGATGTCACTGCAGTCCCTTGGTCGGCCTGCAAAAAAAAACCCATCATCATCATCATCATCATCATCATCACCATCACCATCATCATCACCAACACCAGTTTGCAAGAAGTAAATTTTGAGGACTTGGCAAAAGGAAGATTGACAGAAAGCAAGGGATTATTATTGCCAGATGGTTGGGTACTGTAGGATGGAATGCTAATGACTTTACCCTCTCCGCTGGAGCAGCCTCTAGGTCGGACACCACTGCGCATGGGAGCCCTCTGCAAGTCTGCCTTCAGGAACACCTTCATGCTGCCAGGTTCCTTTTGCATGGAGTCGAACATGTCACTCACTGTGTTCACGACTTTTATCAGGTTATTTTGGCTCTCGGATAACAGCTGAAGCACAAGAGAGAAACAGAGACACAAAGATTTCCTGACATTTGTGTGTTCGATTCAATCCTGACTCTTACATGCGGTGAAGATTCTCATGTTTCAGACAGGAAGGGATGTGAGTCAGATCTGTAGCAGAAACTGTACAAGAAAAAATAATCCCAGTCTTCAATTACCAAAGATTGTTTATGAATGCTCGGTCTGACATGTGAAAGGCACCGAGCTCTCCAGGGTGCTGTCTGTTCATGTGTCTGTGTTTGTGTGTTGGAGTACCCATGACAATCACGGCAGCCCATGTGCTGGTCACCTTGTGCATGGATTCATGTCACATGCACTCATCTTTTGTATTACCGTAGCAACCATGATTAGCTGTCGTTCCTGAGCAGGGTGGCCCTAGTAGTAGAAATTTAAAAAATAAATTATGAATAATACATGTTAACCACAAGGGGAAAGCCTACGTGCTCTCACTGGTTAATATGTTTCCTCCTCAGCCTAAAGGTATCATCCAACACAGTATAATACAGTGATGTCCTTCTCATAGAGAGGTAAACTGTTGTTTTGTTCGTACGTACATGATGGTTTGGCCTTTAATGCAAATCTGCAAAGGAACTGTTCCTATTAGAGATGTTACACAATATATCTGTGTTTGTTTAGTGCTCCAGACATTCGCAGCTGCATCTGCGTTTGGATACAAACCCAACACAAGGCTTAACCACACTTCTTTCTTACGATGTTAAACAATCTTTTAAAAAATCCACAACTCAAACTTTTATCCAGATCATCTTCAAAATCTAATGGAGTCCAAAGCCTCCTTGTTGAGTGCCCCACCTCTGGTTAAAAACATCATAACTTTTCGTGTAATCCTACTAACAAACACACTACCAGTGGTGGCTCAATGGTTACTACCCTGGATTAGTAATCCAAAAGATGGGGGTTCAGGTCCCAGTACCACCAATCTGCCACTGTCGGGCCCTTGAGCAAGGCCCTTAACCCCCATCTGCTCCATTGTATTAATTAGATGAAATACGTAATTGGCTCTGGATAAGGGTGTCTGCCAAATGCCATAAATGTAAATAAACATATGATCAAATTTAGGATGAAACATAATTTTGTAATCTTCATGGCATTGTTGCTCTAGTTGTTCAGGTCGAGGCTCAGCAACATTAATGTAGCAATAAAATAAAGTCAGCTGATGTACTGAATGACCAGGTTCATCACATCAACTGACCTTTTCTCCCCTGATGGCACGGATATAAAATGCTGTAGGAGTAGTTCAAATAGTGAAAGAGTGGTTTAGGGAGCATTTTTACGCATGAACTGGTCAAATATGAATATAAAAATATGAAATATAAAATATAAATGTAGAAAGATGTCCCGTGAGCGTGGTTGTTGTGTGTGCAGAGTAGTGAAAGGTGTACAGGAAGTGCAATTTGGTGTGCAACAATCAGCTGAGGTAGAATGTAATGATCATGTGTAGGGTAGGTCTACCAAGTCCAGGTGCTAGGTGTTCTGATTGAGGGCCATTTGGGCCACTGCATTCACTGCACTCACTGCGAACACTGCATTCACTCTGTGTTTGCTTTCAAGGAATGGAAACGTTTCCCTGACCGCAATAGAGAGAAGAGTCCATTGTTGGCTGAGGTCCTTCATTACCTTCCTGGCCTTGGTCCAGCACCGCTTGCTGTATATAGTGTCCAGATCGGGGAGCTCGATACAGATGGTACGTTCTGTTGATCGCACCACCCTCAATCAATTCAAGATGATTGTATGAAAATATGAAAATATGAACCCACGTCTGGAGGGAAATAAATGCTGTGATGTTGCCTAAGTTTGTCAAAACAATACCATGGTGATTACACACTGTAGTCAAGGTTTAAGGCAGTAAAGTAGTTTGCCTTTATAGTGCAAATCTTATTATTATTAACGTTAACCCAATTCATCTGGACTGTAATGGTTTACCTATTGGAATGGTCCAATTTCCAGGTTGGGTCCCTATTGAATTTTTTTGTGCTAGCAATTCTATTCTACCCCCTTTTTCAGCGCATGCAGTGACAACTCATGAGGACTTTATAATGTAATTCCCTTCATTAATAGGTATTTGGGGTGGAAAGGTGACACTCTGCCGCCTCATAGCTCTGTGGTTCTTAATTTGATCCCAGACAGTTCCCTGTCTGTGTGAAGATGTCTCCTATTGTCCACAAATATACAGCTAGTCTAAACTGCCCCCAAATAATGGCCCTGTTTCATCCTTTGGGTTTTTGGGGGGTTTTTAGGGGTCCGTTGTGCATCTCATGTGTATCCGACAAACATTTTTTTAGTTTTTTCCGTGGAAGGCTAACACAAAGTTTACCGGCTTTCCAAATTAAAACCGAAAAGTTTACCCAACCGGAAGATGCCATTAGTTTGCAGGGAGCTCGTACAGTAACTCTTCATAATTGCAGTGGATTCCAGCGGGAACTTGGTAGGAGTTTTCCAAACTGAATAAAGGATTCCCACTGACAGCCCATCCTATTAAAATGCATAACCTGCTCATGCTGGGGCATCTGATATGCAGGCTATATCTTTAAATTCTGTATTAAAAACTAAAACCAAATTTCAACTAATTTCACTATAATTAAGGTCCTGTACTGACCCACTGTTAGCAGATAAAGCTTGCTTTGATATTTCCTCTGTAATTGGACTCTGTAAATGTTGAGTGATGGTCACTGCTACTTTGTGGACATGATTTAAAATTGGTGGTTGCATTCATTAATCATAAACTCTAATACAGTGGGCATCTGAGTGTAGAACAAAACTCTCCCCACAAACGCAGGACCTTCTTGTTGTGAGGTGAACGTACTAACCACTCCGCCACCGTGCCGCCACGCACAGGAATAAAATAATGTTTTCCACTCTTCTAACATGCAAAATGAGAGGGAGTGAAGTTGTACTTTAATAGGACACCTAAACACATTTACGCACACACAGACAAAACAGCAACAACAATTATATACATACTCTCTCCCCAGAATATGAAAGACGCCTTCTCGACTAGCCATTGCGTCATCACACTGCTGCTGTTAAACTGGTTTCTAAGAGTTGTTTATTACAACCCACAGTGCTGTGGCTTTGCACAGATCAGCTTTATTGTATTAAAACCCCCTATGGCTATGGTAAAAGAGGGTTTGAAGACATTCGCTACATTATTCCTGCTCTGTAACATCCAATTATAAAAATCTGAGTTTTCTTGTGTCTCCGAAAATCCCTGCCAGGTTTCACATGGTCTAAATATATAAGCAGTTTACATAAGTCAGGACGAGATGATTGAAAATAGTTGAGATGGTTTAATGCCGGGACTGGGCTTGCACTCACTCTTCAAAATTAGTCTCAGTGTTGTCAGAATGTTCCTCGAGTTGATCAGTGAGACTGCCTGAGGCTGATGTACCCTGCACTGGGGTTGTCGGAGCGCAAATTCTGCTATTTTGCCTAAAGAATTAGCATTCTAGTTTAATAGTGATTGGCATCACAACAGGAATTACTGCAGTCAAGGAAAGAATATATATATATATATATATATATATATATATGTGTGTGTGTGTGTGTGTGTGTGTTTATATATATATATATATATATATATATATATATACGTGTGTGTGTGTGTGTGTGTGTGTGTGCGTGTGTGTGTGCACTCTTGTTTAAGTCACTGTGATTTATTCATCTTAAGGGAATCAGCGTCGATTATAAAGTTATCTCAGGTTCTTTGTTGATGAATGTGTTCATTATAATGTACTGAGTTTGGTTTAATAAGGTGAAAAAGCGAGTAAAAGCTCGAAGCATTAAAACGTGAAACCACGGTCAGTATTTATCAAGACCGCTGAAGCTGATCCAGGATCTGGCACCCTGCACTCGTTTTTATGTGAAGGGCGTAAAATGATGGAGGATCAACCTCTTTAGGCTGAAAAGCCTGCGATTCAGCTCCAAAGCCCTGGTTTATTGTTAACTTTGGGGCCGTGCCCGAATTATAAGCTTCTACCCGAGGCCTCATTTACCATGAATGGACAAGGATGCCTTTTTTTTGCACGTTGCTGTTAAAAACCTCATGAACTAAAAATTAACTACACCCAGGGGTGGCATCAGGAGGGTTAAAGTAACAGCGTGAAGTTGGAGGACTTTTGTGTTGAATAGCTTGTGAATGGTTTCCTCTCTAAATCACAGCTGAGGTCAAAAAAACCTCCTGAATAATAGAACTAGTGTTCCATTTCACAACCATCAGCACTCCTAGGTGTGTGTGTGTGTGTGTGTGTGTGTGTGTTTGCTTTTTTTTGACTATGCACCACTAATTTTAGTCAAGCAAGAAATGCCGCTTTGCCAGGAGATCAAGGAACATGGTGTCAGGGTGGATTAAATTCAGAGCATATCTGACAGTTGAGGAAAATTTTTTTCTTTCTTTTCAGTTCTTTGAGGAAAAGGGCAAGCATGTGTTGTCTTGGTGAAACAGGTCTCTCACTAGGCAGCAGAAGGATGGAAAGGGTCTGACTCACCAGGCAATTACCCACAGCACTCGATTTCACACGCTGCAGTGATAATTAACAATAGAATATGTTAAGTACTCCTGTAGCCACCTTCTTGACTCAAGTCTGCCCTCTTCTCAAGCTGAGCTTTTACCACAATATTGAGCAGCACCTGCAGTGGATTGTCTGAAACTAGAAGAACAAAGTATGGACTACTTTCAGTAATTTAATTCTAGTTTGATGTTTAGGCCAAAATATTCATTTTTTTTCCATACAAATATTCAGTAGAAGTGTACTATCAGAACTGTATATAGTTCTGGAAAAAAAAAACATGCTTTTAAAAACTACACATTATGAGCATAAACATAAACCAAAAGCTATAGGTTTTTCATGTGTGGTTATCTCCAAATGGAAGAAAAGTGCATTTACAGATTTAATTTCGACTTTGATGCAGGAGAAATGGAGATGTATTACCATCCAGTATCAGATTACAAATTGAATTAATTATGCTTTTGTGGAATTCACTATGGTGCGTTGCAGTCAATCACCATTATAAGAGCCTGATACTCACTCTGTGAGGAAACTACTTAGCTAGCAAGGCTGAACACACTTAGGGCCAAAAATTAAAAAGTAGCACAAACCCAAATTGCAAAACAGAAGCAAATTTGAAGCAGATTTTCTCACTTGTATGACTGTATACTGTATTGTACCTGTAGATGTCTGTCATTTCAGTAAGTTAATTTTCCCTTTCTAGCTTTTTTTATTTTTTGACCATTGATTTGTTTTTAGCTCAGTTAAAAGCATATATATTTTTTTTTCTATATGGAGTTTGGTCCATTTTTTATAGGGGGGGGGACCATTTCCACCACCCTCTACTAAAAACATTTGTCATTATTTTTCGTAATTTATTTTCAGGGTTGTTTTTTTTTTTTTTTTGATGTTGTTGGGTTTTTTTTATTTATTTTTTTGTTTTTTGTTTTTACATGTTTGCTAGACCACTATTTTCTATCTCTTATTCAAAAGAGGTTGCACTTTGCTCTCGAGTGAAGTTTTTGGAGCCAGAAATAAGACACGTCTTCTGCTCTACTCTGAAAACAAACCTAGATCTCATTCAGAGTAAAAGCCCCAAAAACCCAGCAGGGAATCAGGTTAATGCATTTGTCTCCTAAAGACAAAATTAGTCTACAGCTTTTGTGTTTTCATGCACAGATATTCAAACTAAATCTTTAACCATCAAAAAAAAAATTTTAATAGTTTCCTCTGCCTGGAGTACAATACACCTATACTGGAGGTATTGTGATCACCTGTGTTTGCTGGTTTGACTGGGTGTCAGTTTGTGAACAATTTCCTAACAAATCTATCAGACGGATTTCAGTCAGACATGGACAATATGGTACCCCATCCACGTCCTGTAAATGATTTGTTTTTGGAAGGTCAAGGTCCAAAACTCAAAATCACAGCCATAAAGGTGATAAAGTTTTCTCTATTCTTCAGCAAAAAGCACGATTTTGTTAAAGATGTTTGTAAGATGGCCAGTAGGGGGATACATTTCATTATAATTATGCCAAGTTATACACTTGCACCTTGCACTCTTTGATTGCCCCTCTAGTTTCTATTACTTTGCTGTATTAAGTGATATGCCACCATTCAAAATAAAGCTTAAATCAAACAGAAAACATTTGAATCCTTCATCCTAGTGTCAAAAATGTGCATAAAGGTAAATGTATTTTTGTATTTTGTCTATTTTTTCAAAAAAATAAGCAGATTACTAGGAACATTGTGCCCTAATTAATTACAGGGGTTGGGCACCGTGGGTATTTACATTTACCGACTATATTAAGGCATATAACTTTATATAAAATGGTGGCATACGGGTCCATATTAGCTACCAAATAAATTATTTAGTGTGAGAAATATATAAATAATTAAAAAAAACATTTACTTAGGTGTTCCACTGTTCTACTCATTCAGACAAGCTCTGTTCATGTTTTCTATTAAAGATACTGTTTAAATAGCAAACATTTCAATTACACATTAGCTGACAACCAGCTTAGTAAATGCTATTCATTAACACTATATGAACCTTCATTACAATTACTACGATATCCATTGTTAGAGAATACAAGGTGTAATATTGTTTAAAAGGAAACAACATCCCATATGTGAGAGAGTAACATTTTTAATTAAACTTTTTAGTCATAATAATTGTACCAATTAATCTAAGATATAATGCAGAAGTAAAATAATAATGATTATAATAATAATAATCATAATCATAATCATAATAATAATATTTATTTGCAAGTAGGGGATAATAAAAAATTATTAAAATGAACTCATATATTTTAATGGAACCTTCCCCCCATCAGGGTATTTTTCTTCTGAGGGCTCGATAAAAACTTTCCTACTAACGTTAAGGTTAAATGTGTTAATCACTCTACAATACAGCCTTTCTAAAGTTTCATATATGACACATAGTGAAACTGGAGCAGTGTTATTAAAGTTAGTGAATATAATGGGGCTTTCTGCACTTGCTCTGCTTTATGTTTCCATGGAGTGAAGGAAGGAAATGTTAAAGGAGGCCAGAGTCTTCAGGTATCTTTAATGATCCATAGATTTTGCAAAGTCAGATGACTGCTACAAATAGAGACGGTAGAGAAAGAGATACTGGCCACTGATTAAAATATAAATGAGGCTATATCATGTGTTATGTTACATAAAATGCAATAACCTTGTTGGTAAACCTTGGTGATACTCCAGAATGAAGCTGGGGAAAAAAACAACCTGAAAAAGATACCACAAATAGCAAAGAATACCTTTTTGTTGCTGCTATCTCCACCAAGGGTGGTGGTTTTGAGATTGGTTGTGTGTGTTTGTGTGCGTGTGTGTGTGTGTGTGTGTCTCGAAAACTACTGGACAGATTTCCACAAACTTTTCTTCAAATGTGAGACTTCGGCCAATGATGAACTGATTACCTTTTGGCAGTGATCCGGAACCAGATCCATATCCGGGAGGGTTTTGAAGAATTGTTTAACATTGCGCGATAGGGCAAGGAGACATTACCCACCATATGCTGAGAGAAAAAAGTACAGACCTCAAAATTAATTGCAGAACAGGCCGCAAGGGCATGCCATAATTCTACATCATCTGCCAATGAAGCCTGGATTGAAAAGTTTTCTGATTGTACTACCTTGGTGGAGGTCTGCGCTCTCTGAGTGTATCTGTATTTGAAAGGTGCATTGTGTAAGAATTGACTACCTGAAGAATTCATATTCCATTTATCCATTCATCCATTCATTCATTATCCATAGCACTTATTCACCAACGTCACAGGGGGACCTCAAGCCAACGTCAAGGGTCCTCAGACAAGAGGCAGCGTACAACTTCACTAATCAGGTCACTAATATATTTGCATTGCTATCACAAACACAAACAACCATTAGCACTCACGACGGTGGACCTGACATGCAATGGGTAAACCGGAGGTGTCCCAGACAAAGACCACATGTTCAGCAGACAATTACTGAGAAGGAATGCGTGGGAAATGATGAATAGTGGATGTCTAATGATACACATTAAATTATAACTACAGTACGTGTAACTAGTCTTCACCAGGACCAATATGGACAACGGCGTACATCCTCCGAGGTATCATAAGAGCCTACAGCAGCAATATAGACAACTGTCAGTGCCAGATCATTTTCTTTCACAAAGTATCTATCCTTTAAATGTCCATTTATGCTATCCGGCAAGGTGTGAAATAGGACTCTCCCCATTTAAGTAGATAGAGTAAGAGTCTGGTCATGTAGGAAAAGATCTGGCAAGGCATTTCCCCAAGATGGCCACCAAATGGACAGAATTTTTTTTAGTGACACATTGCCAGAGATCTAGAAAAGAAGCCGCTTTTTCCTGGCTTAACTGATGAGCAGATGGCAAAAATACTCAGCACATCAACAATTTCTTTCATTATGAATGAGAAGAACATAAGGACAAAGGCACATAGTACCAGGAAAGCTTTCTGATTTCAGGTTAAGAGGCCAAGGAAGACCCTTTATGTTCAACTTATCAACTCAATTGAAATTTATTTTAGATGAAAGCATCTTTCAAATGAATAAATGGAGTTGAGGCAAATAAATCTCCCCTTTATTCTATTTTATTCATTCATTCATTCATTCATTTCTGAACCGCTTATTCCTAATTAGGGTCGCGGGGAGGCTGGCGCCCATCTCAGCCGACTCTGGGCGAGAGCAGGGTACACCCTGGACAGCTCGCCAGGCCATCGCAGGGCTATTCTATTTTATTTTATATAAATTCCAATCTTTCTTATTCATTCATTTTCCAAGCCGCTTAATTCTACTAGTGTTTGGGGGAGGCTGGAGCCTATCTTAGCCAACTCGGGGTGACGGCGGAGTACAACATGAACAGATCGCCAGTCTATCACATGGCCAACACACACACTCACACACAGCTATTTACACTCACACCTAGGGGCAATTTGGAACAGGTAATTAGCCTAATGTGCCTGCATCTGTTTAGGAAACCAGAGTACCCAGAGAAAACCCTCACAAGCATGGGGAGAACATGCAATCTCCACACAGAAACACCCTTACCGAGCCCCGGACTTGAACCTAGGGCATTTCGCTGTGGCACAGAGGTGCTAACCACTACACCACCATGCCCCCCCCACCCCATCTTTCTTATTTCCTCATAATGTCTTCCCTGCATCCCTATTATGCACAAAGCAGAAGCTGTCCAAGAGTGCACTTATAAAAATGTTGACGTACATTTAGATAGTCTGAATTATCCCCAGGATGTGACAGGAAACGTTTGATCAAAATTCTAAAATTATCAGCATGTGATTGTGTGCTCTTTGAATCCATTTAAGGAAAAAAGCCTAAGAGTCCAGGTGTCCTTCAAGCAAGGATTTCAAAACCCATTTCAAAACTTGCCTAAGTGAATACGACAAATTATAACCAGTCACACCACAGGGATTTATAAGAGATGGTTCATCCCCACTGATCGAGACTTGTGTTTATTGCCTGGCTGAGGAAATTGAATGAAAATACAACCCTGGTTCACTGTCGGAATTCATAAAATGCTGCTCTAAGTGTCGAGACAGTCGGTCCCATCTGTCTCTCAGTGTGCTGGTCAGCACTGAAACAGCACTATTACAGGTTACACAGGTGCTCCTCTAAATCATCACCCTGCCCACTACAATCACTAGATTTGAAAGGGCACATCCAGACAGAACCGCCTTCAGGTCAGTCTACATTCTTGAAGGACTACGCAAGTGAATAGTGCTACAGAGCACATTAATTCAAGCATTTGAAAGTCTTGTAATTTATCTGATGAGCCAATCTTATGCATAAGAGATGACGAAATTTTTATTTTAGTTCTGTTGAAGCTCAATCTTCAAGTCATTCATCCACATAACCATATCTGCATCTGGACAAAGTAGGGGTTTATGGGAAGTGAAAAGCCTCCAGTGAAATTAAAGGGGGTTCTTTAAAGAACGTTAACGTTAATGGGGTTATCAAAGAAGGCATTATCGTTTATATAGATGCAATCCATTTTCATCCGCTCCATGGCAGGTTTGTAAATGTTAAACCCTTTTTGATTTGCAAGTGGGCGGCACAGTGGCATACTCGATTACACGTCCTGTTATCACAACAAGAAGGTCCGGGGTTCACGTCCCAGGTTCAGCGAGCATGTATGCAAGTTCTCCCTGTGCTTGTTTCGGTTTCCTCCGTATACTCTGGTTTGCTCCCACAGTTCAGAAGCATACATATTAGGCTAATTGGCTGTCCCAGATTGCCAATAGATGTGAGAGTGATTGTGAATGGTTGTGTGTTGGCACTGTGATGGAATGGCGAGCTGTTCAGAGTATACCTTGCGTTCTCCCAGGGTCGACTGAGATAGGATCCAACTTGACCGCGAACCTTGTAGGATTACGTGGATTGTGTGAAAGTTGAAAGACTATTTATCAGGCACAGACTCATCTTTTGGACATTCAGTGCATATTTGCATGACTTTTGGCCACCTGGGTAAAAATTCGGACACATCTCCTTAAATTCATTCATTTTCTAAACCGCTTAATTCTAATTAGGTTCGCGGGGAGGCTGGCGCCCATCTCAGCCAACTCTGGGCGAGGGCGGGGTATCTTCTTTAATCTCTATTACTTGAAAATCCTCTTAATCAGGAAGGAGCAAGAAACAATCCCATAGAACATCTTATACATTTTCTGGCCAAAAGATTGAGAATCTTCAGCTGGTCTTTCGGTACTCCATTTATATTTATATGCACATCCCTGTGCAGGATTCCAGCTCAAAGACAAACTTTTGGACATTGACTTGTGTTGAGTTTTCTTCCTAGCAAGATTTAGACACTGGACTAAAAAGCTTCAGGCAATCTTGTTTTTAAAAGTTATTAAAGACTTTCATTTAAAGCAGTAATGGGTGAGTAAACAAGATAATCTCACATGTTTGCTGTTGGGCTACTAGGACGTTTTTGTGTTGGCCGGCTGCCATGTCAGGAAAAATGTCTCTTCTGTTTGGATTTTTCCTTTTTTTTTACTTAAGGACTTTCTGGAAACTGACCAAACCTTGCAGAAAAGCCAATCTGTTTTGCAGAGGAAGCACAAAATTACACTGTTCAGCCAAAACATAAACACCAATTGACTGGTATGCGGCTAGGCAGCGCTGCAATGCACTGTGTTCTGACTCCTTTCTATCACAGCCAGCCTTAATGTTTTTAGCAGTTTGTGTTACAGTAGCTCTTCTGTGGGATCACATTAGACTTCCTCGCTTTCTGGGGGGGGGGGGGG
>JAQMYF010000015.1:7292393-7312815 GCA_030014195.1 Neosilurus mollespiculum
CAGGCCTGCGGGCAACTTATGTGGTCCTTGGGGGCGACCTGGTGCCCGCAGGCACCGTGTTGGTGACCCCTGGTTTAGATGCTCCCCAGCACATCACCACATAGAAGTCTGCACTTACAGTAACTACAATGATATTGTTACAACAAACTTAAGCAGCATCACAACATTAATTTCCATCCAAAGTTGGGTTCATTTTCACCAATATCTTCAATTGATGATGGGAAAATCGAACCACTCTATAAAATCTTTTCCAACACATCCCAATATTGCCACATTATGTTGCTGAGCCTCTACCTGACCACCCAAAGCAACAATGCCATTGCGATTATATACTGTGTTCAAGGCTAAAGGCAGTGCAACAATATATTAGAGTGCATTACTTTCTTTTAACCGGGCAGTGTGGGCAGCCAGTGAGTTCTTAGACCTATTCAGCTTACTGACAGTGTAAACCTGTAGTCATGAACAGCCTCCACTTCCACTCCCCTACTGACCACAGTGACTGGAGAATCTTCTCAGATATATCTTTTGGCGTAGAATCCCAATCCGTCATCTAAATCACAATTCTCAGCAGAGATTTCGTTCAACCAATGTGACCACATCATTAGTGATGCATATAGTTGCCTGGATACAATGGCTGTCACTTTTGCGCAAAGCCAAAGGCCCAACTCACTAATCTCTGCATATTACATTCGTGGGTCACAATATCAACACTGACAACCACAAATCAAGTTTCTATTTTTATTTACTGTTTACGATAGGTGAAATCTTATTTCATTCGAGTCCCTATTTCATTCGTGTCCCTCTTCTCTCTCTCTCTCTCTCTCTCTCTCTCTCTTTCTCTCTTTTTCACTCATAAACCCGTGCACATTAAACACATGTGCACACACATGAAACAGGCGCACAGAACAATTTCACCAGAGGATATTTCCGGGATTCTGCCAAGCTCTATTTGCAGTGATACCACAGTATTATTTAATAATAAATTTAAGAAGGCATGGGTAGGGTTCCCTCCGTGCGCATGTGCACTTAGTTCATATGAAGTAAAAAAAAAATATATTATAATAATTAAAAAAATTGGATGGTGCTATTAGTTTAAAAAAAAATTATTATAATTAAAAAAATTGGATGGTGCTATTAGTTATTTTTTTTAAATGACAATCTGTACAATACCGCTGAAAAGCATAATATTCCAAATTATGATAATCCATGATATAAAATTGTCAGATTGCCCAACCCTATTTGAAAGGATGTTCAGTATAAATATAAAGTGAAGGCTTCCTGTAAACCTCATTGCATTAGACAGTATAAATGATTACATCAGCATAGGATAAAAGCATACAGTATCCTGGCCATATTATCCATTAATGCAAGGCTGAGAGTTAGTGTGGGATTAGGGTATCAAAAGCAGAACTCAAGTCACATATACAGTGGAAGAAAAGTGACCGACCCAGAAAATAACAGTCCAGAATAACTGGATTGTGCATCTTGTACATATAGTGACGACATGTCCCTTCCTACTGCTTTCAGAGTCCAGTTTAAAGAAAACAAGCCTAAGTGTGATGCTTCACCCACCAAAGTCTCAGATCAGTCAAACACCTCAGAGCCTCGCCTGATTTCACAATAAAACTGAGATGCGTTTCTGATATTTAGAAGTAAGGAGGCGGCTTTTCCTCAGTAAGAAGCTTCATAAACTTGTTTACGAGTCCCAGATCAGGGCGCCTGGCACAGCAGCACCCACTCACTGCTCCGCTGAAATTTCCACGGTGCAATACCAAGGGATCACGCTGAAGTGTTTAAGGTCTGAAGAATAAACGCTCAGCCAGACAGCAGTTTAAAGAAAAAGCAAATGGAAGAATTTTATCATCTGGGACATCAGAGAGTGTGTTGAGTTATCGGGGTCATCCATTTTATTTACACACTCACTGCTCTTCTCCAGAGCCACATTAAGTGGCTTCCAGGTATACACACACAAAGAGCGAGAGAGAGAGAGAGAGAGAGAGAGAGAGAGAGAGGGAGAGAGAGAGAGAGAGATAAAGTAATAACATTTGCTGTTGAACTAATCCATTACACAAAATACAATTACAATAATCCATAACTAATTATTTAACCTCGCTGCTGAAAATAATGTAAGTAGCTGCTTCATTTACTGAGCTTTATCAAGGAACTCCACCAGCTATTCCTATTTTCCACCTAATAATAATATAATACTGAATCACTTTATTCTATTTAAATGACGATGTTTGGTTGCATTTTGCTGGACATAAGTTACTGTTCATTAGTCGAAAATAAATCACAGCACTCGAATCTCAAATGCTCAGAAGCTGCTAATTAATTTTCCATAGCAGCAGTTCAGATAGCAAGAATTACACAATGAATGTGCTTGTTCTGATCTATTCGATATTAGCAACTATACTCAACTATAGCAACCATAGTCTCAACAGAGACACTCCAACGCCACCACGAAGAAACCGCATTTACTGTAATGCTGTGCCTCGAAAGTACAACATCCCCATGGATCCAGCTGAAAGCCTTCCACACACCCTCCACGGTTACAGTTTAAAACCCCCCTTATAATTTATGTTGGTGACAATAATAATAGTGGCCCGAAGAGATACACAATACACTCACTCACTCAAATGTCGAACCGCTTATTCCTATTAGCGTCACGGGAAGGCTAAAGCCCACTGCAGCCGATACTGAGCAAAGGAGGGGTACACCCTAAACAGGGCACCAGACCATCGCAGGGCCAACGCACACACACACACACACACACACACACACACACACACACAAAACCATTCACACTCACATTCACTCCTAGAATCAACTTGGAACAGCCGATTATCCCAATGTGGATGTCTTTGGACTGTGAACAATATTAATTTTAGGCTTTCATAGACTATTACATCCAGTTATAACATTTCACAATGTCAAGAGAGAGGCCATGGTAAATCATCAAGGAGTGTTAGCTTTGTTTCTCGTGCTGCGTTTTGTGTACACTCAATATTACAAGAAAAAAGATTGCATGCAGACAAAGAACAGTCCACGTTTGGTTTTAGATACTCCTCCCTATATAGATTAGCTTTATCTTGCCAGGTTCCTGAGAGAGAAGCACTTGCACAACACACATGCGCAGTGTTCAGCGGTCAACATTAAGGGGTTATAAACATAAACAGTCACTGTGGTAAAACAGCACAAGATTGGTCAGTTCAGAGAAAGCATGGCGTGCAGTTCATGAGAGAGGTCAATTAGGGAAAAAAAAAGAAAGAAATTTGAGAAACAAAATGCAAAAAAATACGGTGTGCCCAGTTTTACCTACCAAGTAGTCTACCATTCGAATATCCGAATACCATTTGCTTTGCCACACTCATGGAACAATCAACTTCTTATTGCTGTAGAATGCAGCAGTTAATTGGTTTGTGCATTGGTGTCTGTGGTCCCCAATGGCAGCTGTCACATTACAAAAAGTATTCTGAAGTATAAGACAGGCTGCCTGTGACCTACTTATATTCCTTCCAATGTCAGTATCTCAATCTATACTCCATCTTCATATCCTGTGAGATTTTCTTACAACTCTTTAAATGTTAGCCTTTTGCACTTTGTCTATGTTTTGCCACCAGTAGTGGAGGAGATAAGCCAAACAATCGCTCATTTGATGATACAAGCATGACATTTGGTAGAAATACTCATTGTTGGGTTGACTTTAAAAAAAAAGTGCTAGCCGCTTGAAATTACAATATGAAGGCCATTTTGCAAGATGGCCGCCATATGATGCTTATCATGAAAAAATGTCAACATATTGTTGTATAAATAGCCAAAGTGCAAATATTATTGGGATAAATTTTGCGTTTCTTTGCCATAACATTACTGACTTGGTAACAGTTCCGGTCTTTCAGGAATCCAATATGGCAGCCATTTTACAAAATAATATGCAAAATATGATAAGTTCCACGATATTGCTACATATTTGTCCATAAAACTTGATTGTTATGACTATTTCCCTTGCGGGATTAATACAGTATAGCAAAAAATTTATAGTCGTTTGTTCATAGAAATACTGAAAAAATATATAATAGGTATATTAACTATGTCAGAACTCAAGAAGTATGAAAATATTAGAGTCCGTTCTCCTTCTATCATTGTTTAATATAGACTTACCCAGTGTGAGCAAAGGTAGATGCTTTTCATATTATAAATCAGATAACTGTGGTTCTTTGTCAAGGTGGTGTAGGGCTGGAAAACAGCTCAAAGATTCGAAATGCTTTCATTTTTTTGTGGGTTTTATGTGATATTTAAGGTCTGTGGGCCTTCATGATTGGGAAGCAATTTACAGTGGTGCTTGAACGTTTGAATTTTCTTAACACACACACACACACACACACTGCTGTGGCAGTAATGCTAATGTTTCTCTATGCCTTTAAAGCTCACCAGGAAACCTTCCATGACATGCATGTAAGACATTTGGCATGAAATGAAAAACTAAACAGAGGATGAAAAGGTCACATAACCCAAATGGAAGGGACAGGCTGAGTAACTGGAGAAAGCTTTATGTCTGGCTCGTTTATTGAGAAGAAAAGATAAGATGTATCATATTTGTGTGATCTTCCTCCAGACTTGTTTATAATTGTTCCCCTGAGCCTTATATAAATGAGTTCAATAATCAATTTCATTAAGCCACTAGACTATGCGAACAAAGCTTGCGATATTATTACGCTTTTCAGTGCTTCTCACATTCTGAGCCTGACAGTGGGATGAAATGGTAATTGCACAAATGGGTTGTTGGCTGTAATAGTCATGCCTCATAAGATAGCACATTAAGTACCAGGTAAATGAACATGAATTCAAAACCTTACAATCACTGGGCTTGTGGAAGGACCATCTATGCTGCCATTGTGCAGTTCTCCAGGTCAGGTTTGCATGCATAGGGTAAGAATCTCCAGAAAGGTATTTTCCACCAGGACACGGTGATCACTATATTGCCTACTGCTAGAGCATGGTATCTTGTGGATGGTGACTTACTGCCTGAAATGTCAGTACTTCCTGTCGTACTTGGGGTGTGCCAACTTGCCAATCATGGCTACAGTGGAATCTACAGCTGTTAGTTGGCACAGCACTGAATGTTGCCACCAGATCATTACTTGCCAGCTACTGACTGGGAGCACGGACAAGCCACTGGTTTGAAAGGACTGTGCTCTGCCTGTTTGGTTTAGTCTTTCTTCAGTGTGTCTTAGTTTAACCACTCTACTGAATCAGGAGAAACAGGGTAGAAAAGATTAAGGTAGATCATGTTTTGGTGCATAAATTGGGGGTAACTTTGCCAATGATATGAAAGGATATGAAGGATGTATAGGGAGGGGCAAGCTGAAGCTGTGGGATTATAAATCTATATGCCAGATACTTACTTTAATTTTAGTTTACATCATTTTAAACCACAAAAGGGATTTTTTCCACTGAGCCCATCCCAACTGCCAAAGACATGGAAGGCGGGGTACACCCTTAACAGCTCATAAGGCCATCACAGGGCCAACACCGACATGCAAATATTCACACTCACACCTAGGGGCAATTGAAAATATCCATTCGTTCATCCACTCATTTTCTGAAATGCTTAATTCTAGTGGGGTTGCAGGGAGGCTAGAGCATATCTTATCCAAGTCTGGGTGAAGGCAAAACAACCCCTGAACAGCTTGCCAGCACACTGCAGGGTCAACACACACAAGCATTCACACTCACATCTAGGGTCAATTTGGAACAGCCAGTTAGCCTAATGTGCATGTCTTTGGACTGTGGGAGGAAACCTGAGCACCTGCAGAAAACCCACACAAGCACAACAACACAACCCGCCCTGGTAATGTCATGGCTCAAGGACAGCATCATTCTGTAAGTTTAAAGTGATCCCGGTTTTGTATACATAAGGGTTGAGTTTTCAAACAGGTTGAACCTCGTGGTCTTAAAAGGTTTGTTGGACCAGCAACTCGTTTTATCGGAAGCAAAGAGAGCTGTTCATGCCCTGCAATCCTTCTCCAGTGAATTTCTATCTTTGTTCACCATGAGTCAGATTTTCTCTCCTCAATTCCCTCACACTGCTAGGATATTTATTATGCATAGCAACAATGGAGGAAAAGCTGCCCATAACCTGGAGACTTTGCGAGATTTCACGCTCATTCACAATCCGTGAGCTAAAACCAAAACCATAAGACTTAATTATCCACACAGGATGTTTATACTTGAGCTGAGACTCATCATTCCTAGCCATAGTGAGGCCTGAAAATTCTACAGGAAGTAAATAGGCTTGTTTCACAGTCAATTTCTAAAAATGTGGCAAATTATTTCTGCTTCCATCAAAAAGTGCAACAATTTCTGTGATGAAACAATATTGTGCTCCAGTGTTAATGAATTTGGTCTTCCATTGGAGCCACTCCCACATTTATTCATTCTCCATACCGCTTATTTAGTTAGAGTTGTGTGGAAACTTGAACCAATCCCAGCTGACCTTGAGTGAATGGCAGGGTGTACCCTGATCAGGCTGCTAGTCTACAGGAGGGACAACGCAGACAACTACTTACACTCACACCAAGGGTAATCCAGAAGCCAGTTAGCCAAATGTGCATGTCTTTGGACTGCTGGGGGGGGGACAGAGCACAATGAAGAAGCCCACCCAAGCACAAGGACATCATGGAAACTTCATGGTTGTAATGAGGTTGTCCTGGACGTGCTTCATAAAGGTAGCAAAAAAGTGACCACACGGCAGCTCCAAAAAAGCTAGACGGTGATACACGGTTTATGTTACATTTTACCCATTTAAAAAATCTCACGGTTTATGGCGGCCGACGACAAACACCATCACAGCATCGTCTGCACTTTGATTTTTCTGCAAATAATCTCTGTCTAGATAAAATCACGATACTCTATAAGCTTGAAGTATCCAAGTGTAAAGATTCTGACAACGGGCGTAAAAATAAACGAAAGTACGCGTAAAGCTACCGTTCTACACAATACACTACTACTTTGACATACTATCTAATATGGATTTCTGCAGTTTTATAAACCATATTTTTATTTACTATGCGTTATAACACCTTCTTATACTCATGGCCATTTTTTACCTTACGAAAGAGGCAACAACATGCTTTCCTTTTTATTTTCTTTTGTTTATACGGAGGTTTTCTCATGTGCAAACTTCAAAATGCACATAAAAACAGATGGTATGCCTAATACAGATAAGAGCTGAGCCAAGAAATGTGTTGGCAACCCTCAGTCTTTCTGTCAGTGATTTGATTCATCTAAATAACAGACTGAAGCAAGCTGCCATAGCTCATCCTGCTTAATACAACACATATTGTAAGAAAGTAGTGCGAAAGCAGTTTCTCTTTTCGCTCATCTGTGACTCACTTGTTCTCACCAGTTCTTCGCTTCTCAGATCCATTATACATGTGAGGTGCTGTGCTGGTGGAGAACTGAACAAAATGACAGGGTCTGTCATGAAACCACTCGTTCGTGTCGTTATCAGAACTGAACGTCAAGATCATTTCAGGGTGAATTTATGGTCAAAGTTTATATGAAGTATCCATGCCCCTGAAGCACTTTGTAAACATTTCAGAACGTGGCATAACATAGGAAACAGCACCCATGCGTCATTAAAAAAATTTATTATTATCATTACTGCACAGTTGGGGTTTCAAGCTGTGAAGTCTTTAATTGGACTTGACAATTGTCTTGAAGTTGCCTGAACATAGCTTATGGAGTGCTTTTTTTTTGTCATTTGTGCTGAGAATTCAAAGTAAATATGTGCTTGATAGAAAAAAAAATGTTTCTTTTGTCTGCCAATCTGGAGATAAAACTGTCTAAAATTATAGGTTGCAGTAAAGAGTAAACATACAGAAAGCAGATGGTAATAGTCTCCAAACTCTCAAATGTTTTCCTCTAAAGCTAAAAGAGACTTTTTTCCCAACAAAAAGGAATCTGTACAAAACTATAGTCTGTTTGCTCCAAATAATAAAGCACACCGAGTCTTTAGACCAGACCAAGTCTTTACACACCATTCATTCATTCATTCATTCATTCATTTTCTAAGCCGTTTAATCCTAATCAGGGTCAAGGGAAGGCTGGCGCCCATCTCAGCCAACTCTGAGTGAAGGCAGGGAACACTCTGAACAGCTGGCCAGACGCTGGACTCTTTTCACATCAAAAATTAAATATTATACACTGCCCAGCCAAAAAATTTTTAAAAAGGTCGCACAATCTAATATTTTCATGGACTGCATTTAGCCTTGATCACCGCATGTAATCACCAAGGCACTGTTGCTCTAGTTGGTCCGGTCGAGGCTCAGCAACATTAATGTGGCAATAAAATGAAGTCAGCTGATGATCTGAATGTACCGAATGAGCAGGTTATCACATCAATGGACTTTTTCGTCCCTGAGGGCACGGATACAAAAGGGAGACTCAGATAATGAGCGAGTGGTTCAGGGAGCACGAGGAATCATATTCACATATGTACATTTACGGCATTTGGTATACACCCTTATCGTACCGTTTCATACCACTGAGCAGCTGACAGTTAAGGGCCTTGCTCAAGGGTCCAACAGTGGATTGAACCCCCAACCCTCGGATCAGTAACCCAGAGCCTTAACCACTGAACCACCAATGCCTGCCTACCTACTGTATGTGTCTCAACCTTAAGCCTATTGAAAGTCTTTGGGATGTGCTGGAGATGACTTTAAGGAGGGGTTTGTTGCTGTTAGCCTTGCTTACAGCATGTAATCTTCATGGCATTGTTTCAACAAACTTAAGCAACATAGCATTTATTTCCATCCAGAGTTGGGCTCGATTCTCACCTGTGTCATGAATTGATGAGGGAAAAACTGAACCACTCCATAAAGTCTTCTTTAGCACATCCCAAAGACTTTTAATAGGGTTAAGGTCAGGACTCTGGGGTGGGGTTTTGCTGTTGTTGTTTTTTTGTATTTTTGGCTGGGCAGTGTGTGTGTATATATATATATATATATATATATATTGAAGAATATTGATAACTTGACGAATTACATGAGTGTTCCACTGATGATACACAATAAAACGAGCAGAGAAAAAGCTAGAAAAATAGCCTGGAATGTAGTGCTGAGTCTCTGGTACAAGCCGGTATGATTCACATCTGGGAGTCAAGTGGTTATGTTTCACCCATGAAAACATGGAAAGTGCCTCTCTCTTACCCTCAATGCGAATGAGCTAATGAAACTCTCCCTGTTCTCATCTCTGTTCCAACAAAAGGTGCACCCAAAACTTCCAATTTCTTGAGAGCATGTCTACAATTAGTATGTCTTCATCACTAATACATAACTCCATCAATGATTGACAATCCTGACGGTTGGGTTTTTTTTTTAACATGTTCTCCCCATGCTTGCATGGGTTTCCTCTGGGTGTGCTAGTTTTCTCCCACAATCCAAAGACATACAGACTGCCCCTAGGTGCGATTGTGAGTGTGACCGGTTGTGTTGGCTGTGCGATGGTCTGGGGAGCTGTATATGGTGTACCCTGCCTTTGCTCAGAATCGTTTGAGATAGACTTCAGCCTCCTTGCCACCCTGATAGAATTAGGCGGTTCTGCAAATGGATGAAAGGAATGATTATAAGCAACTTAAGAAATACGCTTTCATGTTATGTTTGATGAGATTCCATTTATACTATTCGTTTACTACAACTTCACGGAATCTATTTATGTCATAGTTATGTCCTTACATATTAATTGAGTTCTCGTTTTCTCCATATCTGAGAGTAACAAAAGATATAGTGTGTAATGGGGAAAAAAAACAAAAAACTATTTCATAACAAGTTACTGGAAGGTCAGTATTTGAATAGTAATTGTGTGTACATTTTATACGGATAATTTTAGACAATAGCTTAAATTAAAAATGCTTTCTGGCACTCTGGAGAAAACATATCACCCAACCCAGGGTGGTGTTTTCTCGTTCTCCGGATGTGGTGGAGGATTTATCAAGTGACACATCTCCAGACCTGAAAAATTAACCAGTTTATCATTTGATTGCACAGGAACCGAAAGCATGTGAATGAAACAGAAGATGGGTTTGAGTGTAACGTTTCCTTCCTACACTAATAGTCTAACTTACCTTTAACAAGCCAGAGCAAGCAATAAAAGCGTTCCCGCAGTGAGAAAGATCCTTTCTGTAAAAGGCCACCAGCTCGTGTCTCCCTGGACCACAGGCCCTATTTTTAATACATTTTAACTGGTACATATCTCAGTGGCTGGGTTCCAGATCCTCCTCTCATTAAAAACAACTGCAAAATCATGACACGACATGCAGAAGACAGGATTACAGCGTGCATACATTAAACCTGGGGTATAGTGGTTTATTACGCAGCTGAGTTTGTGCATCCAGCAAGCACTCCTTATTCTAATGAAGAGGAAGATTTTATTATTAAACACCAGGCAACCAGAATGAATTCACACTGATTAATTAGCAGGCCCTAAAATAACGTATGCAGGATGTGAGACGAGCAGGTGCGAAGCTCCTTTTGAGTCTCTGTGTGTTGCAAGACAAAAGCAAGTTAAAAAAAAAAAGGACAGGTGAGTTTTTTTAAAAAAGCAGCTAACTGTCGATATCAACATGACACACTGTGCTGTAATGACACACAGTAGCTTAAAAGGATGTCGCAGTGAAGCAAAATTATGCCTCATACAACGCAGAATGATGAAAATCCATCCAGATCCACACAGCAGATTACAGCGAATGTGAAACAGTAAATAACAGTAGAATGATTTTTAATTAAACTGCCATCAAGAGACAAGCAAGCATCAGTGCAGAAACAGGAAAGATTTAAAATTCTCTCATCTGAGCTGAAAACAGTCCCATTCTCATATCTGGTGTGTGTGTTGGGAGGGTATTTTGTGTGTATTTTGGCACATAAACATCCATTATGTCGATTTACCTCATGTAATCTTACTACTCACAGTTGCGGATAAAAATTTTTTCAAAGGCTTGAAGGATTGAAACACTGTTAACTGAAATGCTGTTATCAGAAAATAATCAACATCAGGGCAGTTAATGTTAGCATCCTAAAATTTACCGCTATCCTTCAAGAACATCCTTTTTTTTTTTTTTTTTTTATTATACTTTGTTCTCGATGTAATCTGCTTCCTGTTTGGTGATGTCCTCTATACAAGTTCATACCTGTTATCACTTAAGGTGTCCTCACACGATACTGATCATGATCCCAATTTCAGAGGATCGTATTCCGATGTTACTCTGATGTCACTGTGATTTGTACCAATGTTCTTCCGATGTCCCTTCTATAGTGTATAAAAAAAATTTCTAAAGTGCAAGTTTACTAGAAATGTGACCGGAATATCTCCGGATGTTACTCCGATTTTTTTCCTGTTTCTACGATGTACTTCGAACACGACACCCACCGAAGTTTTCAACACTCCCAAAATATTTTACTCTTCCCGTAATGCCTACAATGTGCTCCAGTGTATACAGATGTTTTCCAATGTGTAGCAATGTTCTCCAATTTCCTCCAACATAACATCGGATTATGATAAGGGTAAATCAGGCTAATTTAAAGTATTGTGTGAAGGCTTTATTTTCAAGCAACACTATTTCATTCAGCAGCGACTCTTTTTTCAAGTTAATAAGCAAAAGCTGTATCTTGCCTTTTCAATCAGGAACCACAAAGTGCAAAGTCGCCTACTTCATAAAGGCTTTCATGTGGGGGGAAAATTTATAGGAACAGCTTTATGTCTGATGGCTTCAAAAAATGTTACAGAAATATCTCCTCACATCCCGGGCTGGGAAATGCAACTGGATTCCAAATTAGAGCCGAATCCAAAACAGCAAGTAGCGGGTTGTTGTTATTGTACCTTCAATCAAGTCCAGCTTTTTGCGACTCTATTCTCTGAGTTTTCTTGGCAGATTTATTTACAGGGTAGGTTGCCAGGTCTTTCCCTAACCCTCAACAACACCTGACATTCCTCTGCAGTCTCCCATTCAAGTACCGACCAGTCGAACCCTGCCTAGCTTCCGAGATCAGGTGGGTTCGGGCACTCACAGGGCACATGAGGGACAAGTGGTAATTACCTATTAAAAATAGAAATGAATAAATTAATAGTGTGTGTGTGTGTGTGTTGTGTGTGTGTGTGAGAAAAAAAAAATGCTACACATATACATACTATCTACAAGTATACCTCGGAACAACAAAAGACTTTTGGTTTTTCCAACATAGCTATCTCAGCGTTGCACCAATGTCATGTCATGTCATGTTATTTTCTGAACCGCTTATTCCTAATTAGGGTCGCGGGGAGGCTGGCGCCCATCTCAGCCGACTCTGGACGAGGGCAGAGTACACCCCGGACAGCTCGCCAGGCCATCGCAGGGCCGTTGCACCAATGTATAAAATAAAAGTAAATAATAATAATAATATAATAATAATAATAATCAAAACAAAAGTCCCTGTGGACTGCTAACCATAGCTTCAACGTGATGTGTCTCAATTCGGGTATGTACACTTACTATTTTGAGGGCATGAGGGTGTTCTCACTTTTTAAGTATGGCGACCTGGAGTGCACTTTTGTACCCAGTGATGATGTACTCGGAACGATAAAAGTGTTGATGCAACATTGCTCACTTCTCACATTCAAAGGTCATCATATAACCATGTACAGACAGGGCGGGACTTTCAACCTTCATAAACAAAGACATAAGGGACATATATATTCATTTATGTGTGTGTGTGTGTGTGTGTGTGTGTGTGTGTGTGTGTGTGTGTGTGTGTGTGTGTGTGTATATGTTCATTCGTATACTTAATTCAAGACAACAACACCGTGCACTATGTACTTATTTACCCTATACAAGTACATAGTGTGCAGAGTGTACTTCATTGAAGTGGATAATAAGGAACATTTTTTTGCTTTAGCAACAGATAAGAACATTTTTTAGTTCATTCCGATCAGAGACAGAAGGAACCATATTTTTTGACTGAAAGAATCTAAGTTTTTTATGAAGGATTTTAAAAGATCTGCCACATTTATATCATTCTCACAGGAGATGTAAGTGTATAAACAGTCCCAAGTCTAACCCCTGGGAGAACACAAGCCTCATTGCAAATATTTACCTGGCATTTCATTTACTATCCGCTTTGCACAGAATTTTATGAAATGCAGTTATGTAAAGTACAGATTGTTTTTTGTAATTTTATTTTGATTTTAAAAATATACTGTTAAATTTAATCATTAAAAACATTGAAATTGTTTGCACAAGAGGCGGAACGGTGGCATAATAGTTAGCTCGTCCGCCTCACAGCAAATGACTAAGTGAGTGAGTGTTTACACTCACAATTAATGTAAGTTTAATGCATGGTTTTAAATAATTGTGTCCCACCTGTTACTTTTTTTAAATAACTACCTTTTATTGCCTTTATTGTAAGGCATACTGTCTGAACACTGTATGTACCTTACCCAATTAACTCCAACAGCGTTGGATTCACATTTGCATTGCTGATTTAATGCAGTGTTGAATAACATACTTGCCACTGACTTAACACCACCTACAGTGAAGAATTTACTCTCACAGTTTACATATGCAGCCAGGTGGATACAGGCTCTGTGGGTGTTAAATCAGTACTGAGGGATTTTGGCTTTTAAGCAGTTTGAGGTTCCATCATTCTTAAGTGAAGAAATTGGATGTCCTTGCAAATCCTTCACACTTGGCAATAAAACGTCATCCTTCACTACCTTCTCAGGGGGTGAGTGAGTATCATGGTGGACTCAGAAAAAAAAAGGATACTAAACTGCATCACTCCTAATCACTGGGGTTGTACTATCAAGTACCCTGTATTACCCTCTGATTTCAGATAAGCCATGTTACACTTATGGTGGGACCAAACTGCATGATATTTTTGTTCTTCACAATGATCACCATGTCAGGTTGGGCAGTCACAGCACCACAAATCCTCGCCTTGCCTTCTGTTGGTCAGGAGACTGGAAACACTACAAGTTTGACCCTGACAATCAGCGTTCATGTCCTTGTGTGGTGTTAGAGGGGGTTGGTCAAGAAACAATCAGTCATGGCTTCAGAAGAAATCCTGAGGAACACGTCGTAGGAGTTTTCAAATGAGAAAATAAAAAAAGTTTTTGACATGGTAGAATTTTCGTCAGGGTGTTGTGGGCGTACCAGATGCCACACTGCTGTTCTTCAGTTATCTCACAATACGAAACCCGCTCACTGTCATCGACATCCATATTCAAGTTCATGCTGGAAACATGTCTGCTACAATAAAATCATGTTAAACCCGGACTGAATTCATGGAGCCTGATCCCGGCACTGATCTAATGTCCAGTGGGCTGGACACATCTACACCACTCAATATGTTCCTTTATTCATCATTCATTCATTCATTTTCTGAACTGCTTAATCCCAATTAGTCCAACTGTTGGAGAGGGCAGAGTACACCCTGGACAGCTCGCCAGGCCATCGCAGCCATTTATTCATGTTTATCTGAAAGAAACATTCTGAATTGAAAAAAAAAAAATAGATAGACAGATAGATATATTGAGACTGATTGACAGACACATAGATAGATAGACAGACTGATTGAAAGACGAAGATAGACGGATAGACAGACAGATAGATAGACAGATAGATTGATGGACTGATTGACAGACAGATAGCTAGATAGATAGATAGATAGATAGATAGATAGATAGATAGATAGATAGATAGATAGATAGACAGACGGACTGACAGACACGAAGATAGACGGATAGACAGGTGGTTAGATAGAGAGATAGATAGACAGACGTACTGATTGACAGACACGAAGATAGATGAATAGACAGGTGGATAGATAGAGAGATAGATAGACAGACAGACAGACAGGTGGATGGATAGATAGACAGATAGATAGATAGATACGAGGGTGGGTTGAAAAGCTCATAGGCTGTCTAAGAAAGACTAAGAAAGACTGTTGCAAAATAACCACATTAGGTCAAATTTTACCACTGCATCATGGTCATCCTGTGAACTTTTCAGCCCTCCCTTTTAGATCGCCTGATGAACAGAGAGATGCAGTGCCTTGCATAAGTATTTAACCCCTTGACCTACACACTGTGTTACTTATTTACACTCTGTCACACTGTAAAGACACCAAACTGGGCTCTTCCTCAGTGCTGATGTGGCACCACTGAAGAAACATCTTTTGCATATTTAATATCCATTCTTCATAAACACATTGTACTAACTGTATGGACACTGATATATCTTAAGGGCACATCACATGCAATTTCTCAGTAATAAATATGCATCAAAGGCACAAACCATAGATCGGTGATGGTCGCACCCCAGCCATAGGGAAGAGCACAGTTCCCTACGCTTATTTCCCAGGACGTATGTTGGACTTAATTAGGAATTACATGTCAAAATAGTCCCTTTGTGTATTTTGTAATGAGAGACAAGACAATCTTATTTCTTCATAACATTCAATTACAGAGATTCGTCAAAATGTATTCACGGGACCTGATCAGGACTTTTATCGGGTTGACCCTGACCAGCGGGTCATATGTTTGACATCGTTCGAAGAGTCTAAGGAAATACAAGACATTGGATTTTATGATGTGCTCTGAATGCAGACAGAGAGAGAGAGAGAGAGAGAGAGAGAGAGACCCCCAGTACTCATGTACAACATATCACCTGTTTAAAAAAACCCTTCATTTTAAGGATTTTTCTATCATTTCATATATATATTTATTCATAACAAGGACAAGAGAGAAATAAAACAGACTCCTGGATGTACTGGAAGTTAGGAACATCCTTAATAATTCATATCAGGTGTAAGAAAGAACATTAAACACAGTTTTAGTCATGAAACTCGCTCATAAATGGAGATTTAAGCTAGTTAGCACCAGGTGTGGGGGGAATGAATGATGCTGTTTAAATGAGACAGTGTGGGTAAAATGGCTGTGTCTCAATCCGCGCGCGCTGAATCTCTACCTGAGCCTTGTGCTGCGGTCCGTCTTCAAGCTCCGTGACGCTGTTCATGATTTCTGAGGGTTTTTGTTTGTTTGTTTGTTCTGTTGGGTTTTTTTTTTTCCTTTACAAAATCTTCTTGGGTTCGTCACGGACTGTAAAGATATCCTGCTTTGTTTAATCCCTCCATGAACACACACACAGTTGAAGTTTCCTCTCAGAGATGTGAAGTACCACAGAGCTAACCAACACTCATTCAAAACAGAAGGAAACCCACTTAAGCTGACTTCATACTCTGTATTTACACACACACACACACACACACACACAAAGAAGAGATATGTCCAAAATTCTCACAAGAACGATGGTTGGAAGCACTGAGGGAGGGAAAAAAGAGTAGAATAGGAAAGAGAAGAAGAAATAACGGTCAGTTTGTGAGTGATGCGCGAGCCGCTTCTCTTCCTGTGAGGAAACTTCCTCTGACCGTTACCGTGATGAGGAAAAACAAACAGGTTCAAAAAGAGACGGAGAAAAACACACAAATGTCGGGTAGTGTGTATCCACGGCAGTGCTGTAGCTCGTATTAATCCTGTAGCGTCCATGAGAGACTGTGTTTAGTCATTAAAAACGTGTCTGTCTCACACACCACACTCAGTGTCTCTGTAGCGTCTCTCTGCTTGAGGCTCAGCTAAAGCGCCGCTTTACAAACTAAGCAGCAGGGCTGGGTTGCCAGATTGTACGTAAGGTTGCCAGGTATGCCGTTGAAAATAACCCATTAATTCATGTTAGCAGATCCAGTGCAATAAGATGCAAGTGCACATTTTCGTACCAACAGATTTATTGAATTATCTGTCGATAAGATCAACAGTTGTAGTAGTAAGCACATCCGCCTCACAGCAGACAGGTACCTGGGTTCGAGACCCGGGTTCAGGCATTTCTGTGGAGGCTGCAAGTTCCCCCCCTTGCATGCGTGGGTTTCCTCCAGATACTCCGGTTTCCTCAAAAAGCACACGTTAGGCTAACTGGCTGCTCCGAGTTGCCCCTAGGTGTGAGTGGTTGTGTGCGCATGTAGCCCTGCAATGGTCTGGTGAGCTGTTCAAGGTGTACCATGCCTTGGCCCAGTGTCGGCTGAGATAGGCTCCAGCCTCTGCACGACCCTAATAGTCGGGATAAGCAGTCTGGCAAATGAGTGATTGAAATGAGTAAATGGTACACAATAGCCTACAGATGAAGGGGTTAACGGGTAAAGACCACCCAGTGCATATGTATCATCGTAACTATATAGATTTACATTCATGGCATTTTGGCAGTCACCCTTATCCAGAGCAACTTACGTTCATCATTTCTATATTACCGAGCAATTGAGGGTTAAGGGCCCTGCTCGAGGGCCCAACAGAGGCAGCTTGGTTGTACTGGGGCTTGAACCCACAACCTTTGGGTGAGTAAGCGAGACCGTTAACCATTGAGACGCCACTGCCTTTCAGGCACTACCTAAAAGTGGAGCTCATGATGTCTCTTGATAGGTGTCCGAGCCTGGGTTTGCATCTGTCTTGTTAGTTTAATTATCCGTTTAACAAGTTCATGTTCTGGCAAGCATCTGATTTCAGCGTTTGCTCCACAAACATTTATTCACCTGCAAGTCTGTCTGCCTACCTGAGTTAGATTGTGTATTTTTTTTATTCTGTATGAGGAGGACAGCACAGTGGCGTAGTGAATAGCACCCCTGCCTGACAGGAGGAAGGTCCTAAAGGTTAATTTCAAATCTTTGTGCCAAAGATTTGTTTCGTTTAAGATTGTTCACTTTTTAAACTTTTTTTTTTTAAACAGCTTCATCTACCACTACCCTTAAGGAGGTTGTAGAAGGTTAACACACATGAAGTTAAAGGTTGTGATTATGATGAAGTGGTAGACACGGTGGCGTAGCGGTTAAGATGTCCGCCTCACAGCAAGAAGGTCCTGGGTTCAAGCCTTGTGTGCTGCGACAGGCATGTTCTCCCTGTGCTTGTGTGGGTTTCCTCGGGGTACTCTCAGTCCAAAGACATGCACATTAGGCTGTTCCAAATTGCCCCTAAGTGCAAGTGTGAATGTGTGTGATGGTCTTTGGACTGTGGGAGGAAATGGGGTCCCTGGAGGGAACCCATGCAAGCACTAGAAGAATATGCAAACTCCACACAGAAATGTCCTCGCCACGCCCAGATTTGGAACACAGAACCTTCTTTTTATTAGGCAGACGTGCTAATCACTACACCATCCTACTTTGTGCTCCAGGGTCTCCAAAATGAACCGTGAATTGTTTTTTGTATGTATCCATTGGGGTTTCCTTCACGCTCTTTGGTCGCCTCCCACAGTCGAAAACATTCAGGTAGATGGATTAGATACTCTTAATTCCCCCTACTTGTGTTTGGCTATGCGCATGGTGCTGTGCGATGGACTGGTGTATATCCATATCATGCGCAAATTTCCCAGAATAGACCTTGGAACCACTGCATCCCTAATCAGAATAAATCAGGATGAAGCATGACTGTGAAGTCACTAAAAACAGAAGTGTAAGTTGTAGTAGCACTTTAAAGGATTTTCGAAGGCTTGTATGTGGATGTGTGGCTCACTGGGTGGTGGGTACAACAAATAAAATCTGTTAATTTCCTTCAAATAAGTCCAAATTAGCTAATTGTGAATAACAGCCAAGTAGAGAGTGATCCTGTTCAATCTGGCAACCCAGTGTCCCTTCAGCAAAGCAGCTGTAGCATCAGACAGCACTAATGTATTATTCTAATGAGGGTTTTATAGGTGTAGATTGATTTATTTTGCTATAGATAACTTACTATAAAATTATCTTCTATCTCTGGTTTTATTTTGCTTTAACCATTTTTATAATTTCTATTATGTATAATTAATTTAAGCTATACTAATCAGTCATTTTTGTGTAGCTGGACACACCGTGATACTGCATGTCATAGCATATCATTCAATTCAAGGCTTTTATTTGATATCTGATGTGTATCGAATGACGCAATTCAACAGACTGCATAATAAAGGTGACTGTTCATAATAGAATGCATCTTCCATTACGTGATAAGGAATGAACGTTTAAATGCAATCAAGCCCACACTCCCTCCCATACTTCCTTCTTCCTTTTTATCTTAAATCAAGAGGCCACTGAGGTCCAAAGGAAATTTATGAACACAGAAGAAAACGAGACACTTATATCACATTGTAGTGGGGCCAGTGGCGTAGCGGTTAGGGTGCAAGGCTCACGATTGAGAGGTTGTAGATTCGAATCCCCGTTGGACCCCCACCGTGCTAAGACCCCTGGGCAAGGTCTAAACCCCAAGTGTGCCTCGGTCCACCCAGCAGTATAAATGGGTACCAGTAAAATACTGGGAAGGTAACCTGCGATGGACGAGCGTCCCATCCAGGAGGAGTTGAACTCCTAGTCGCTTCACGCTACAGAAACCGGGGATAAGCACCGGCCTGATGAGCCACTAGGCTCGGGTGTAAAAGCCCAACAGACTTACCTCATATCACATTGTGTAGTATGTGATTTCTGTGTTTATGAGAAGCAGAAATATCCACCTAAATATAGCAGGTTTTATGTGAGGCTATTTATGCCTTATGGATATGCAGCAAAAATGTCTTGCATCAGACAGTGTTATGTTTGTTTTTGCATTATCTTGGATTTGATGATCCCCTCAAACACAAAGAAAATGACTGGAAATAGATTTGATATTTCCACCATGCCATTTTGCTCTGTATTTATTAGAAGACAGCACAAAGACTGTGTTTTTGTTTGTCTGTTTGTCTGAAAATAACATTAAAAATCAGACCAGACCAGCAATTTATCAGTGATTTATAAAGTGCTTGCCAAGTGATTTTCTGAACCGCTTTATCTTTTATTAGGGTCACAGGGAGCCTGAAGCCCATCCCATCTAAGCAAAGGTGGGGCACACCTTGAACACTTTGCCAAACCATCGCAGGACCAACACAGACACACACACACACCCATTCACACTCATACCAAGAGGCAATTTGGATTACCCAGTTCTTTTTTTTTTTTACCAAAGTCTTCAGACTGTGAGAGTAAACCAAAGTACCCGGAGGAAACCACACAATTTTGGGGAGGACGTTCAGACTCCACACAGAAACGCCCTCGCCAAAACAGGGGCTCAAACCCAGGACCTTCTTGCTGTGAGGTGGACATGTTTGCAACTGTGCCGCCCTGGCAGTGATTGCTTTTGGAGCTGTACATTAACAGACGTGAATGTGGAAGAAGGGAAGGTGCAGCTCACTCTCCCACCGCCACACATTTTTCCTGCTGGTTCGGAAATTGAACAAGCAACCTTTGGTCCCAGAGCTCCTTCTCTAACCATTAGGCTACGCACACACACACACACACACACACACACACACACACACACACACACACACACACACACACACACACACACACAC
>JAQMYF010000015.1:7321279-7337708 GCA_030014195.1 Neosilurus mollespiculum
GCTGAGATGGGCGCCAGCCTCCCCGCGACCCTAATTAGGAATAAGCGGTTCAGAGAATGAATGAATGAATGAATGAACTTCCCATCACTAACACATATATAGTTATACTATACATAAAACTATATACTTATGTAGTTCTCAAAATATAAACAAAGTGGTCACCTAATGTTAATCTCTGCAACTGCAAATATTTTCTAAATCAAATAAATGAATTGTGCAGTTCTACAGATTTGTGTATCTGATTGAGAAACCTTTCCTGTTGGTGTGAGTGGTCAGATGTAAAGTAACACACATAACGTTTGTTATGCTCATGTCTTACCTGGACTGGATCCGCAATAAAAGTTTCTAGCAAGCTTTCAAAAAGAAAAATATTTTTGTTGTTGTAATAGCGGCCATTTAGAACACACTATCCATTCAATCCAATTTTTTTTGTCTGTGTGCTAGTGATGATGTAAACATTATCACTTTTGAGGCCCCTAGTGGACAAAGATATTGGCCGTTGAACCATGTATAGCTGTTTTCAGTGATATCACTACAAATACCCCCCCCCCCCCCAAAAAAAAAAAAACACATTAATAAATAAATAAAAATGCAGCTGATGCAAGCACTGTAAAAGGAATTTTTGTAAGCATGATGTTTTTAAATTATACAGATTGTCGTGTCCTTGGAACTCTAAAGCTGTGCTTTTATATGAGCAGTTGAACCAGAACAACTTGCCCCCAGTACGGTGTCCCTCTAGCTTCCAACTTGCTGTCGATTTGAGAGTGAACATTTAAACACGTGGAAAAGTGGGCGCAAGTCACAATTCAGAAGTCTTATCATTTGAATGTAACTTTTTATTGTTTAATATTACTCTTTTATACTGTAATGATGTATAATCCTACAATCCAGTGACAGCCAGAAGTCATTTTTGAGTCTGTTTTTCTCAACTGTTACCACTGGTTTGTTCATTATGTAATTAAACACAGCTACTGTGTGACTGGTGTGTGGCAGGGAAATGTGGGTAAGCAATATGTGGATAAAAAGGTTTTGAACCTGAAACACAGTCCAAGATCAATAACGAAGAACAGCCAGAGGTTAGCCGCGGAGACAAACAACACAGTGGAGAAAATCCAAGAGCAATGTAGAAGCAGAAAGAGATCATACATGTAAAAGGAATATCAGATGCTATGCAGGAACTCAGTAACAATAAAGCAAACGGGGTCATATTGACAGCATGTGACACAGAACCATACACTCACGCTTGTGTTTGTAAACAGGTGGTCAGGTGTGATTGAGAACAGGCGAGCTGGTGGTCATGCAGTGCATGAGTCTGAAGTCAAATGACTTTGAGTAGTGCAGTGGATGGTGGGAAGTTTTCCGGTCAGCTGCGCCACCGTCATCAGCAGCAGACGTCGCTCCGCACGACGCATCAGAGAAAACGACACCTCATTTCTCTTAAAACACATTTCCTCGATTGCATGCACCTCACACCATTTCCTTACATCTACCCATGTTTCTTCAGTGGGAGGGACTAAGACGCAAGTGAGGGAAACAAGGATGCAACTGAAGGGTTTTGCGATACTCCCACTACACAGCATGAATTGATTGCTTATCCTTGGTGTCCTGGATGTTGACTGGATTTTATGACACGGATTTTGGACTCTGAATTTGACCTACGGAATTTGTGCTACAAAAAATATAAATAAATAAATAAATAAATAAAATTTTAAAATGTAAAAGTTTTAAAAAAAAATCAAACATTATTTTATCCTGAATCTTTGATCACTGAAACAATAAAAGCAAAAATGAGTTACTGAAAAATTCACATGTATAATTTCAATGCACAATAAAAAATCAGTGCTAGAAATTCAAAGGCTTTTAAATTTCAAAAGCTGGTGAGACAGATTTGCTCCCAAAACGTTTCTTAAATGTACTGTGGATGGATGTGCTTTTGAAAATGAATATGCTTATATGTGGTTGAATATAAACTACAACACTTGAAAAGTTTGATCCATTCTTGAATCCCTTCTTAAACGAGACTTTACCTGATCACTGATTATGTCATTAGAGGAAAATAACACAAACTTCTAAAGTGAGCTTCATCTGAAAGTGTTCTTGCTTCTTGGCACACACTTTGAAGCTGCCAAACCCAGAATAACTTCCCTGCTGTGTACCGACATTTGCCTGTCCATTTCATTGACTCCTTAGATTATCTTTTCTGTAAACCTCACACACATGGATCCCACTGCTCGCTCTCTCTCTCTCTCTCTCTCTCTCTCTCTCTCTCTCTCATTTTGTGCCTCTTCACAATTATAGTGTGAGGTTTTTTCCTCAAAAGATTTGCTCCAGCTTCCATTTTTTGTCTCCATTTTTTGAATTTGCTCCAGATTTCTATCCACAGATCATGATTTTGAATTCAGATCCATTCTTAAATATATTTAGGGATCCAAATACCATAAATTGCTGAGACTGTGCTACAAAAATGCTTTAATGATGTTCATATAAGGTCATTGAAATCATCATGATTTCTCTGTAATGAATAACCCCAGTTGTAAACACACATGTCCCTTATCTTTTTTTAGCCAGCTAGTTCGGACCATTTGGATTAAAGCTATTTTTTTAAGGGTTGTTATTTCCTATATCTATTACTATTAGTAAAATGGCAACATGGGGTGACTGTATTCATTTTAGCTAAATTTTATCCCCCCAACAGAGTTTTTTAAACTGCTTTTATTCTTAGTGCAGATGGCACAGTTGCGTTGTGGCTAACATATCCTCCTCACAGCAAGAAGGTCCTGGGTTTGAATCCTGGGGTTGGCGAGGGCAGTGTGGAGTTTAGATGTTCTCCTTGTGCTTGGGTGAGGTTCCTCTGGGTACTTTGGTTTGGTAGTCTGGTTTCCCACAGTCCAAATACATGCACATTAGGCCAATTGGCTGGTCCGAATTGACTCTAGGTGCCCCTAGGTGTAAGTGTGAGTGTGATAGTTTTTGTGTGTGTGTGTGTGTGTGTGTGTGTGTGTGTGTGTGTGTGTGTGTGTGTGTGTGTGTGTCTGGCGAGCTGTTCAGGATGTACTGCATCTTCACCCAGAGCTGTCTGAAATAGGCTTCGGTCTCCCCATGACCCTAATAGTACAATTAAGTGGTTCAGCAAATGAATGAATAAATTTTGAGTATAATCATCACTTCTCCTACTGTCTGATATCTAAACCAAATGAACAAGCTCATCATACTTATCAATTTGTTTATACAAAATATTATGGATTTATTTTGCATATCTTACACCCACCCTCTAAAATTGACTCTTGGCTACACCACGGTTCCAAACAGTTGGCTAGTCAGTCTGCAATTTAGTTTAGTCTGACATCCTAACACACTGACATTGATCAGATGCGTCTAGAACCGAAAATCAGTCAGAAACGTGGACCGACTGGAGCACGGATAGTATTTACTAAGCTGCCTTTACTGAACTGTTCACACTGTCATGCAACTACAGCACAGTGTTTATTACATACAGCTCCTGCCCTGACTGATTCAATTTTTAGCTAAGAGATCCAATTCAGTCCAACAGTCATGGATGACTTAAACCAGGTTTCCTTCTATCTAATATTGTCACACAGTAACACAACCCCTAGTATTCTCAGAAGGCCTCCCGTGAAAGCAGGGGGAGCTAAAGAGCAGAGTATGTGGCCTGTAAGCCACCCCCCCCCCCCCCTTCAGAATGATGGAAATCTCAAACGGAGAGATGAGAGGGAGGTGTGAAGGAGTTCAGGAGGCGAGCAGTGGGAGCTGGGAGGTTCCATGCAGCATTGACGGGCCTGACATGGCCTCATCAGACTTGCATTTTATACTCTATTTGTGCTGAAACACTTCACTGGTTTTGTAAATAGGCAATTATTTCTGAAAGCAGATAGTGCCAAGAATTTCTGCACAGACAGCTGCATTGACTTTTTCGGCCAGATTAATAAATGTATGTATCATGCCTTTTTGAGCTTTGTGGGTTTTCATGCATGGTAATAATCGGTGGTTCACATGAGCTTCAACTGTAGCAGAGGTTCAGAAAACTATCTGAAGTGTGAGGGGTAGCACATTATCCTAATATGACTCCAATACAGTGCATTCATAAGATGAAAACTACCTACTATATACAGTATATTAAGTGTGTGTGTGTGTGTGTGTGTGTGTGTGTGTGTGTGTGTGTGTGTGTGAAACTGACCAGGTCTTTTTTTTTTTTTTTTCAGGTTATAATTCCAGGCTGAACTCAATACTTCACTATCATTAGGACCATCTCAGTGAATTAAAACCCTGCAGTACTCATTACTATAGAAGAGGGGGATTTCAAAAACACAAGGCTTGGCTAGATTAATGATGCAACTTAAAATTCCCCACATACAGCAGTTAAACCACAAAAAATACCCTCATAACTTGTTGTTTTCTCATCTACCGGCTCCTTCCCTGTTTACCGAGTGATGCCAGATCAACATGGCCGCCCACACTGTAAACAGCATAACCCATCCAGTCTTTACTTTTTAATTAGTTTATATCGGTATTAACTTTAGATCAGCTCACATAACATTCACAGCCTTTAATTATATCTATAAAATTAGCACAGATTTTTTTTTTTACTAGCTTGTTGCTAACATTAATCACTGTAATTCACTGATTACTGCAATTTCAGTCCTGTATATGTACTATAACAGAACAGTTCCAATAACTACTCAGTCCTGTAACTGTAAAAGTGGGTTAAAGTGGCTGCACATGCTCTGACAGAGCGAACAAAAAGTTTTGCTTTTTGATTCATGGAGGCGTCCATGATTTGTTTTTCACTTCGCACGAAAAATGTGACAAAATGGGAAATAACACGATGACAATGTGCAAATTAGCATTTTTACAAGGCCCCAGAATACAGTATAAGTGTGTGTTTGTGTGTGTGTGTGTGTGTGTGTGTGTGTGTGCACGTTTGTCCGTTCCTGCCGTCGTACTTTTTGTTGACATGGTGTAGCTTCACTCACTTCACTTTGAAACGCTTTGTTATTTTACACTCTGTAGTTTTATAACCTGAATATGTTCTAGGTCGAGTGTATCAAATCCCCACAGCACACCTGTTCACCTGCTGCGGCTTTCATACAAACTGCCAAAATGATTAAGCATTGGATTTTGCCATCAGGTGTCCTGAGAGCTGATGTCTTCTGCATCGAAATAAAATAAACATTTTGTATGGCATTAATCCAGAGAAACACATGCAGCTAGAGCTTATTCAGAAAGGGAAAAGTTTTCTCACACTCATGTATATCGATACAACCTGAACCTGAAACAAATCAGTTCAAACCTGATTGGTCGGAAAGTGTCGATTGAGTTTCTATAATAGCACCTCTTACGATAGCATGAGCCGCAAGGTTTATACTGTACTATTACACTTTTTTGCCTGAATACTGGATTCTGATTGGCTAATTAGGTTCAGGATCCTGTTCTCCCTGCCAGTGTTTAAAGGGTCATTATCATCAAATAAGGAATCATATAAAGAATCATGCTTCACTCTAAGGGAGTTTATTTCTCACTGATGACTGGCTCACTCTGTGACCTGCTTATTATTACACAATAATGATCTAAAAATGGTTTTATTGCTTCCACTAAATGACACGCTTGATAGTAATGGTTTGTTAAACTATATTACTATATTACTATAGCAATTTTCTGTTATAAAGAAATAACGGACCACTGAATAACGTAATTGACCAGTTAGAATTGGTTATTCAAATAAGCTGTGCAATAATTTCCGGCTGTTTTAAATTTAAAAAGAGTATCCAAAAATAATAACTCACTGTACATTATCCCTTAATTAATGCAATCATTCAATTTAAAATACTACTGTTTCTAAAGTATCAGTTGGGTCAGAGGGTCTAGCAGATGCACCACATCATCTAAGGCAAATAAAATTTGGATTTATATAATACGTTGATATTTAACAAATCGTTATTTGCTGGGGTCTGTTTATCAAACATTTATGGAAAGAGTCTACAGTATCAGAGCTTTGTAACTCCCTAAAATTTTTAAACAGGACAGATTTGTATCTTCTGATTTCTTAGTAACAGGAAAAACTATAAATTCCTAAGCGACGTCCACACAGAAAGTGATGAGCAGTAAGCAACTGGAGCGAAATGTGAATCACTTTGCAACAAGCAAATCATGGATGTGGCCAGCTCTGGTTGCCTAGGTAACCCTCTCACTTTTTTTTTGCCACTTCCAAATGTTTCTGAGAGAAACCGTGAGCAGTGAACACTAGTTCCCTAAATGAAGTGTAGATTTGAAAGCAGTATCTATCTAGTTCACTAATAAAAAGCTTATGTTATCATTGGCTTATATTATTTAGCTTACATTAGCTTAAACTACCATAATAAATATCTTATTATTTTCTTTAATATTTTTGCACGGCAAGTATAGAACAGAGATTCTTGTGCATCATGAAACGAGAAAAATTGAGCATATATTAATGTATGCTCACAAGAAATGGCAATCGATTTAGAAACATGGACCCAAGCATCACATTCCCGATTTTAAATCTGGTAAAACATTTGATGCTTTCATGTTGATGCAGGCCGAATCATTTAGCTCGTGTTCACTGTTTTCCTATGAAAAATGTTTTGGGGCACTCAGTGTTTCACGGTATCTGGAAATCAATGGTTACAGTTCAGCTGTGCCGAATTTTTCAAAGTTCAGCTCAGGTGATCTCCATGCATTCACTTTGCGTTTGCTTAAGAAAATTTCACCTATTGCCACTCATTTTGCTGGCTTTCATTTACTTTGCTTGGTCACTTGTTGCTTCCTGTGTTTTAGAGTTGTAACTTCAAGAGAGCAAAAAAAGATGTTACATCCAATGTCCCAGAACATTTTACATATATGAAATGTATAATATGTCTTTTTTATGTTTTTGTGCTGATTAGCTGTTATGTATCACTAACTTGCATGATGACACAGAACTAAAACCCAAAAAAGTGGTTCATACACCACTGCTCAGACTCATGCAGAATAAAAATACATAAAATCTAACTTAGATAGGCAGACAGACTTGCAGGTAAATAAATATTGGTTAAGCAATCACTTAAATCAGAAGCTTGACAGAACATGAACTCATTAAACAGATGATGATTAACTAACAAGACAGGTAATGCAATTGAAAGCAGAACTCAGAAAGGCAGTAAAAACAATCCCAGGCTCGGACATCTATCAATAGAGATATCTATCTGGAACTCCACTTTTAGGTACTTCCCGAAATCTTATATATAATAATTTCAAAGGAAAAAAACAAAGTAGCTAGTGACGGTATGACTGTTTAGAGCTTTTATAACGAAAGGGATAACAGGAGCTAATTTGTTTGCAGTACAGTAAATGTGGCTACATATAAACAGATAAAAGCTGATATTTTGTTGACCTTGTTGATTTAAATATTTTCCAATGATAAGCCCCGTCATGGAATAATTTTTACACATCTGTCATTTTAATTAAATTCGAAGCACTGTTATACTGTATATTAGATGTAAATCATTCCGCAAAAAGCCTTGCATAGACTCTGCATCTCCAAGCGCCTTCATGTGATGTTTCTTATGTTATAATTCATTAAGTCATCCCATTTAATAACATCTTTATTAAGAGTAGAATCTTTCCGGCTCCATTTCTTCCCTTATTCACTCCCTTTTCCTTTCCCTTTTTCTTCTCTGGAGAGAATGTTGTTTATCTCTTATTCATGAACTCAGAGATGGTGGATTCTCCAGTATGTGCTGTGCTTATTTATGTGAAATGACTTATGTGATGTCTTGTTGTCCCCTCAGAGCTTTGGGGTGTAGCCAGAATATGTCCTGGGGCTATAGAAAAGAATGTGCATGCACTGAATAAACAGTCAGTTGGAATGAATTGCATGGACAAACACATGTTATAGATTTCCACGGCGAAGAGGATGAAATGAATTTATGTGCACACATTTTTTTTTTTTATGTCTTTTTGTATTAAATGACCGCTGAAATTTAAGAAGGCACATCAGTGAACTGCACGTTAGCTATAACTAACAGTGCAAAAACAGAATGGTTGTTGGTTCAATCCAACCGAAATGATTGGTTAAAATGTGTCCAACCAAAACGAATGGCATTGGTTGCTTTGTCAACTACATCATAACATTTTTTATTCCAAACTGCTTTGTCCTTTATTGATGTTGTGGGATGGCTGGAGCCCATCCAATCCAACTCTGAGCAAACGCAGGGTACACCCTGAACAGCTCTCCAGGTCATCACAGAGCCAACACACACACACACACACACACACTACCATTCACACTCACATTCACACCTAGGGGCAAAGAAGAATATCCAGTTATCCTTATAGGCATGTATTTGGACTGTGGAAGGAAACACACGGAAGCAACCCACACAACCACAGGGAGATGGCCCTCGCTGAGCATCTTGCTGTGAGGTGGACATGCTAACCACTACATCACCATGCCACCCCATAGTAACACGTTAAGTCATATAACTTGCCTACGATTGGCAGTTACTGATGAACCCCAGCGGATAAAAGAGAATTTCTGTACATGGTGGCCCACAGATTAAAGCATATACAGGTGTCTTGGTTTCTGCAACCAGGCAACAGGTGCAGGAGTAAAGCTGTTGTTAATTAGAGAGCACAAACAAACAGGCACAAAAATGAGAAAGGCACAAGACCCCCACTACCCCCACTCAGGCTCATGACAAATCCACAAATGAACAGAAAAAGTATTTCATGGCAAATGGGTTAAAACTCGTTCTCAGTGTCTCAGGCTGAACTGCAGACTGTAAATGGAAATCGAGCGCACATGACAGCCAATAGCCCAGGGAGAAATAAGAGATGTGAACTTAACTGAAGAGCGGTGCTCAGGTGAGTCTCAGGAAGCCGGTGAAAAGTAAGCAGAATTCTGGGAAGCTGGACTGATGGAGGTGCGGCGAAGGCAGTGATGTGACAACAAACATCTGTCCAGGCTCCCAAGTGGTGCATTGACATGGCGTGCAACGATCAACCTGAAGGTCGCAGGTTTGATGCCTCAGCCATCTGTAATCAGAAGTCCATGAGAGCTAATTGGCTGAGCTCTCAGGGGAGGGAGGGATGGCATATGCTTACCTTCCTGTCACTCACAACAATCATGACAGTCATGGTCATCTGTAAGCTTCTTTGTACAAAGAGATGAATAGCGCATTCTGAGTGTCTTTAGGCCACCGCCAAATACTCATGTGCAGCAGTTTGTAAAGATGCAGGTGGAAGGAGGCGGTCTCACCTTGGTTTGTGGTGGTCGTATGTGATAGAGAGGCAATGCTTGACAGGTGGAAATTGGATAAGATTAAATTAGGGGAGAAAAACTGTGGACCAAGTATCTGTTCAAACATCATTTTTCCAATGTAGTTGGATTGTGTAGTCTGAGCTGGTTCCTAATCATATTACATCCATGTTCAACAGTATTGTCTGGTAGCACCAACTAATTTATGTGAGTTACTTCGAGTTTCTGGCAAATAAAATATTGGTTATTTATTAATTCATTCATTTGCCGAACCAGTTGATCCTACTGGGGTGGCGATGAGGCTGAAGCCTATCTAAGCCGACTCTGTGTGAAGGCGGGGTACACCCACGAACTGTTTGCAAATCCATCACACAAACAACCATTCACACTCACGCTCACACCTAGCGGCAATTTGGAACAGCCTAACATGCATGTTTTTGGATTGTGAGAGGAAACCGGAGTACCCAGAGGAAGCCCACGTAAGCACGGGGAGAACATGCAAACACCCTCTCCAAGCCCACGACTCAAACCAAGGACCTTCTTGCTGTTAGGTGGATGTGCTAACCACTACGCCACCATACTGCCAAATATTGGTTGATACAACAATATTCTGAGACCATTTCCATTGTTTGAAAATTTCACCAGTGTTTTCTTGCAGTGTATGAGCTGTAGTTAGGGAAGTATTTATCTTGTAATAGAGAAAGTGTAGTGTAAGAATGGTCTGTCTATCTGAGTGCACACGTTTGTAAGGCTGAATGTTTTGTTATACTCCGTCGTCAATGTCATTGCTAATGTAATTTGAAAACGGCATGAAAACAACGTCAGATTTTGCACCGCTCTGCGTGTAGTTAACGGGAAGTTAAGCACCAGATCGTATCACCACTCAGCCAAATCTTTGTGTTGGCAGGGATTTAAAATTGTTTGTCAGTCACAGGTTGTTGAAAGTCATCTGCACTCGTAACGATGACACTAATAAACCTAATGATACCCTCCACTGTTATTACTGCCGTCATCAACACAATTATTGTACAAGAATAAGAACAGACCCGATGCTTGGCTCTGTTCAGAGATATTTGAAATCAGGTGTTGATTAAATGTAATTCAGAAACAAGCTGAGTGGAACCAAAACCTTGTTTATGAGGCAGAAATCTGTTCATCTATTTGTGCCAATGGGAAATGCAGTCAGGCGCTCATGCAGTGAGGAGGTGGGCAGCTCTGAAACGTCTCACAGATGCCAGAAAGCCCTGAAACAATGCAGCTGTGTCTGGGATGGCGAATGTCCCTTGGAGAGCTTCTCGCTGTGGAGTCTGTCTCAAAATAATCTGCTCGCATCAGAGTCGCTTCAGAGCGTCCTGGAGGAAAAAGATGGGTAGAGAGGAGACAGTGGGCAGGCGGACAATCAGATTTAGAGGAAACAAGCACACACACTTACACACACACACACGCACACACACACACACACACACACACACACACACACACACACACAAGGACACACTTGTGATGTATGAAATTCATTCGCACACAGTGTAGAGGAGACACATTTCTCTCAGCAGTGCTCCAAACACAGGCCTTTTCCCAGCAGGAGGATATTTGACCAAAATGACCTGAGTGTTCAGCATGGACTGATCACTGCTGAATTTAAAGTGGTGCCTTGCAGACAGAACACAGAGCTTTAAAAATGACCATGAAAGTATTAGATGACCTTGTTAGGGAGAGGATACATCACATTTAATCATAAGGTATTTGGAGCTCATGAGAGACTATGTTTATAAATAAATAATATAATATAATATAATATAATATAATATAATATAATATAATATAATATAATATAATATAAAATGCATCACTTATATTAATGGGTAATAATCGATCTCCATTAAGTTTTCTTTAATGCATATTATTTATTATGAATATGCTTCAAGTAACAACAAAGTTTATTAGTTGTATGATTTTATATATCAATAATAAACCAAATAAGCCAAATAATCACCTGCATTAACCATTGTTCATATCATCAAATGAGCAATATGGAGTCCACACTAAGCTCTTTCCAGATCTGACTAAAGCAAGGTTCTATATTTACAATAATAATAATATTAATATTAATATTAATAATAATATACACTGCCAAACAAAAAAAAAAGTTGCACACGCTAATATTTTCATGGGTTGCATCTAGCCTTGATCACAGCATGTAATCACCATGGCATTGCTGCTCCAGTTGGTCAGGTCGAGGCTCAGCAACATTAATGTGGCTATACAGTAAAATAAAGTCAGCTTATGAGCTGAATGTACTGAATGAGCAGGTTATCACATCAATGTATGTTTTCTTCCCTGATGGCACGGATATAAAATGTGGACTCATATAATGAGTGAGTGGTTCAGGGAGCATGAGAAATCATTTTCACAAATGTATTGGCACCCCAGAGTCCTGACCTGAACCCCACTGAAAGTTTACGGGATGTGCTCGAGAAGACTTTATGGAGTGGTTCAAAGTTTACCCTCATCAATTCTAGACATCTGTGAATTTATTTTTTTTTATTTTTTATTTTTTTATGGCTGGGCAGTGAAATTTATAATAATTAATGAATATAATTTCATGATTTACATGCTCAGTCTGATACATTACTCTTCCTAACATCACCTATTCAATACTGCTGCACTTTAACTCTACCGACTGCTGTTGCTACTGGTTGCCATATAGTCTACTGAAATATTCTTTTTCTTCTATATTTTTATTTTATTATTATTATTTTATTTTTTTTGCACGGCAGATTATTGGACAATTGTTGCACTAGTTCAACACATTTTTTTTTCTGAGCCCTCTGATTGTGTACGACTAATAACCCGCTCAGCTAATGACTCGCCTGTGATGAGCTCATATACGATCAGAGGTTATGGATTAACTATAAATAATAATTAAAGTATTATTATTTGTTATAATATATTTTAGAGCCTAGTTCATATTTTAACCTTATCCATGACTGCCAAGTGGATTGCTTAATTACCTATAACTGTTTAAATATGCCAAGGCATGGTGGTTCAATGGTAATAACTGTTACCTCACAGCAAGAAGGTTCATGGTTCAGATCTGGGACCAAGGACTGTTCTGGGTGGAGTTTGTATGTTCTCTCTGTGCTCTGTCCCCCTACAGTACCAAAATATGCACATTAGGTAAACTGGCTAAAGCAAATTGTCTATGAATGTGAGTGTGAATGGTTGTTCGTGTCTGTGTTAGCCTGCCGTAGACTGGCAACCTGTTCAGGACTTCTCTGCAATTATGATGGGTAAGTATGGATAGATGTTTTTTTTTTTGTTTGTTTGCTTTTTTTTTTTTTTTTTTTTTTTTTTTGCCTATTTCTGTGTTTTACCTATCTAATTGTGTTTCTAATCATTGCACATAGTCAGAAGGATGTTTCACTTTGTGGTTTTCTTATAACATCACAAGCTGCATTTTTATTTGACTTGGTAATTTCAATTAAGAGAGGAAATACAACTGTGTGTAGGTGCTAGAACATGATAACAATAAGAAACAAACTTGCTTCATCTATTTTAAAAGTAACATAAATGTTTAAAATGATTTTTGGGTAATGTGGAATGTGGCGTTACAAAAAAAACCTAATTGCCTTTGCAGCTGCCAGCTCATTGATTAAAACACTCCATTGTGTTTTATTGCATACTTAATGCTCAAGCTCATGGTTTGTTAATGTTAACTAATGCAGTAACTTATGTTAGTTAAGCAAACCTCAGTTTTAAGCATTCATGTAGGAAAAGACAGAAATCAGACTGAGACAAGTTTTCATATACTTGTCTCGACCCCTTTATGAAGCTCAGCCTGATCAATTATTTATGATAATTTCGTATTGGGACTTCAAAGACCATCTGTTCATCAATATGTATAATAGAGAACAACAGTATTTAGCTAATAGGGAAGAAGTCTCATCAGCTCATCCTTAGCAGAGGAAAAAACCTCCTGGCCTCTAACCTCTTTGTCTTAATGGCTCAGTTCTTAGGGGTATGGGATCATTCTGAGAGCAACCATGTGCCATAGACTGATGTAAAAATGTTGTGATGGCCCTCAGATAGATCTGAAAGTTAGCATGATGAGCTAGTGTCCCTCTGGAAGACATTTTCCCCCTCTGGACGGCACATTCTCTCTTCGATTCTTGTTTAAATGGAATGGTATTTAGATTACAGTTACTAAAAAAAGACTGTTGAATAATTGGCCCCAGTGTTAAACACACTTGAGAAAACCATCTGTTCTGTATTAGGTCCTGAAGTAACTCAGTTGATTGAAGGATAAATTATTTTCTTTGATGGATTTCTGCATGAGACATTTTGATTGCTCTATTTGATGTTTTTTTTTTTTGTTTTTTTTTTTTTTTTTTGTGTGTTTTATCTAAAAATATTTGTGTGGTGAGCTTTCCAAATCACACAATTATTGGCTGCAGTTTCCAGTTACTAATGGGGCCTACATTAGCGCCCAGTTGGGCAGGTATTTGTTTCAGATGGTTTAAATGGATGGAAATGAAACGTGGGTATACATTCTTCATACCCTGTAAGTAGGCAAAGGCTGGGGTTTTTTTTCCCTTTTTTTTTAACATAATAAAGGAACCATAATACAATTACTATTTCTTTAGAAATTAAAATCAACAGCTAAACAACAATAATGGGCTTCATTCACCAATAGTTTCATAAGTTCTTTGTTAATTTGGTCTTTAAAAAAATTGCACAAACTATCTATACTGGATTGATGATGTTTTCTAACTGCGGAATTATTCGCAGCTTTGTTCTTATAATCTCGTTATCTTAATAATAAAGAAAAGGTGGATGCCCCTCAATCCACATAAAAGGACAAAGGAGTGTGTATGCTGACAAATATTTATGAACACAAAAACAGTGGTAAAGCAAGCCTGCAAATCCACGTAAGTAGAGAAATCTAATGGGAGGAAGAAATCTTCTTTCTCTTAAATAGAAATGCTGCTGCAGGAGGTAAATTCTAGATGAGATACTATATTTAGTATTGTGAATAGTGGAGAAATTAAAAAGTGGTTGACCTGAAATCAGAGGTCAGATCACAAAACACAGAGGTGAGATGCTATCAATTGTAAGTGCTGTTCTATACACACCTTCTCTGATGTGTAAAGCAGCTTATTGCTGACTGTATTTTTATATACTGTATTAAAGTGATATACTCTATCCAAACACATTCAGCATGTATCCCTGATTTCGTAATGCAGCATGTCGTTGTAAAAACAAAAGCCTAGGAACCCGGAGACCACAATTAACAGATGGTTCTGGGAGTTGTAGAAGAGTTAGGGATTAATTTAGTGGTACTATTTATGGTTGAGGTAGGAGAATGGATCAGGTAAAGGTGTGCATGTGTGTGTTCAAAAAATATATATTACCTTATCATATTTATCATGTTATGGATTGGTTAAAAATTTAAATTTAAGTGCGTAAGAGTGCTTTTTCATGTTCATAGATTCTATTCGTAGCTAAGGAGAGATCCCACATCTGAAAATATTGGTGAATGCCAGAAAAGTTTGTTAGTGAGAAAAGTGGGTGAATGAGGCCCAATGACTCATTGCAGGGTCTGATTGTTTTCTATGTGAAAGTCTGCACATGGGCTCCCTGTGTTTATATGGGTTTCCTCTGCGGATTCTGGTTTCCTTAAACTGTTTAAGCACATGCAAGAAGGTGCATTGGCTACAGAAGCTTGTCCCTATGTGTAAATGTGTGTGTGCATGGTACCCTGCCACCCATCTGGGATGAAATCTCCTGCCATATGCTCAGTCTTCCCCAACCAGGCTCTGGAGCCACCGGACCAGATGAACAGATTTAATAAGTAATAAAAGGAAATAATAAAACATTGAAAGAAAGTTAGAACAATACCAATAATTTTTACACTGGGCTCTTCTTCTTCTTCTACATCATCATCATCATCATCATCATCATCATTTATTTCATTTGATTTGATTTGATTTGATTTTGTTTGTTAGTTATTTAGTTAATTTTTTCCAGCATATTGAAGAAGCATAAAACTTCTGATAAAAAATCGTTTGCTAAATTATTGCTATTATTAATATTGTTGTTGTTGTTGTATGTATGTAAGTATGTAAGTATGTAGGTATGTAGGTATGTAGGTATGTAGGTATGTATTTTTAGATAAAGCTCTGGACTGACCAGACCAAACACAAAACAATTGACTAGGTGGAAAAATCAGTATAATGAACTGGAAGGTATAAGGACACATTTGTGCTAAATTTTTCAATATAATTCTGGCCTGTGAATGTATTTTTGTTCTTCTTTTTATCATCATCATCATCATCATCATCATCATTATTATAATTATTATTATTATTATTATGATCAATATTGATCCATATTATAATTGTTATTATCATCATATCAGTGTTATTATTGTTTTAATTATTATTATTATTATTATTATTATAATTATTATTATTATCATCATCATATAATTATTATTGTTATTATTATTGTCATTGTTGTTGTTATTGTTATCATCATTATTATTATTGTTTTTATTATTATTGTTATTGGTGTTATTATTATTATTATCATTATTATTATTATTATTATTATTATTATTATTATTATTATTATTATTATTGTTATTGTTATTGTTGTTGTTATTACTGTTATTGTTTTTTTATTATTGTTGTTGTTATGGTTATTATTATTATTGCTGTTTTTATTATTATTGTTGTTGCTATTGTTATTGTTATTATTATTATTATTGTTTTTATTATTATTGTTATTGTAGTTGCCATTGTTGTTATTGTTATTATTGTTGTTATTGCTGTTATTGTTTTGTTATTATTATTACTGTTGTTGTTGTTGTTTTTATTATTATTGTTGTTGTCATAATTATTATTTTTGTTGTTGTTTTTATTGTTGTTATTGTTATTATTATTATTACTATTATTATTATTACTATTAGACTTATATACGAAGATAAATAGATTTTCAAGAACTGTAACTTGAGGACTGGTGTGTAAGTGTCAGACTGAGGGTTGTTGACTGTGGGGACTTTCCGCCTGCAGGATGTGACGGAGAGAGAGAGAGAGAGAGAGAGAGAGAGAGAGAGAGAGAGAGAGAGAGAGAGAGAGAGAGAGAGAGAGA
>JAQMYF010000015.1:7358310-7375529 GCA_030014195.1 Neosilurus mollespiculum
AGTACTTAGACTAGCACTATTTTTATACACACACACACACACACACACACACACACACACACACACACACACACACACCAAAAAAAAAATAAATAAAATAAAATAAAAAATTCATGCACACAACACCTATCCACTGAGTTCTTGACTGATGGTATACTTAGTTTGTGTCCTGATGAACCAGTATAAGAATATTTTCACTGATAATGACTTCAAAGCACTTCTGTAAGTCGCTCTGGGTAAGAGCGTCTGCTAAATGCTGTAAATGTAAATGTAAAAATGTAAATGTCTCTCTCTCTCTCTCTCTCTCTCTCTCTCTCTCTTTCTCTCTCTCTTTCTGTCTCTCTCTTCCTCTCTCTCTCTCTCTCTCTTTCTGTCTTTCTCTCTCTCTCTCTGTTTCTCTCTCTCTTTCTCGCTCTCTCACTCTCTCTCTCTCTCTCTCTCTCTCTCTCTCTGTGTGTGTGTGAGACACTGATTTGGGACAACAAAATGAAATAAATCCTGGACTGGTAATTGGTATTTTCTGAACTGTGTGAAATGAATGTAAATAAGAAAGCTCCTTAGTCCAGGTTCCTCATCAGTGATTCCAACATGGCCGTTCAACTCAGCGAGTGCTGCGATTTTTAGTAGTGTCATCATGTCAGAGGGAGTCGAGGAGATGCCATGGCTGTACCTCTTGACTTTTATTACATTAGACACGACATTAGAAAAAGAGCTGATGTCTCACATTTCTCTTTCAAGGTTGATTCTAAGCCAGTTGTTATTTTTTAGGAAATGTTTTTGCATTTTTTTTTCAGCATTAAGCACCAGCTTTTTATAAAAGTAGCCTTGAAAATGTTGAATCCTGAGTTCCCAAGGAAAGTAACTAAGGTTAAAAAAATAAAGAAAAAAAAATAAAATTTATATATATATATCTTTTTTTTTTTTTTTTTTTCATTACAAGGCCAGCAAAAGAATACAAATAAAAATGTGGCAAAGAATGCAAGAATTTAAATTATGGTATACGTTGTAGTATATTTCCATTTCCTACAAACATTAATTATTAAATAGCTTTGACCTGATTCATGTCACTAATACTAGCTATTGGCTCCATTTTTAAAAAAATAAAATTTGCTATTTCTTTGCTCTCCTGTTTCAAAGAACCCCAAATTAATTAGGTTATCAAAGCCCTGAAGCCGGTGCTACAGCTCAGCAACACATTGCACTTTTTTATTTAAATGTATAAACTTCCAGTGCAAAAAAATACAGTGCTGCACAGAAAATTTGACTGTGTAACACTGGTTTAAAGCTTTTTGCTATTGCTTTATTCCAGCTTTTTTTGGCATTAACAACCAAAATGATTGGCATTACTGTGTAGTACACTAAAATCTAATTCATGCTGCAAGAATATCACGAGTATGCAATTTTTAATACAGCCTGTGACATTTACACCAAATCCCAGGGGCAAATTCCATCCCACTTCATGTATTCATAGAATGACAAGAAATACCGATTTGACCTAAAATGAGTAACTTTGGTACATATGAGAGTTTCTGGAGCTCAGATTTTGCCTGACCTCATACAGCCCTCATCACTGCAGTAAGCAGACAAAGTTTGAGGGTAGTTTGCCCTTGGCGAAACCCCTGTGGGCTACTCTAAGCCGTACAATCTCCAGAGCCATATTTCTTTTGCTGCCATGCAAACTGATCCCAGAGCTTAGGGACATGGATTAGAGAAGCAAAAGAGGAAAGATATAATAAAAGGTTTAAATCTCAGAACCCTAACATTGATTTAATCCACATTTAAAGAGGACTTCAGAATTTTAATGACTAAAACTTTCCAAAGAATTTTAAACAACTATATATATATATATATATATGTGTGTGTGGTATACACATAATATGTGAATGCACATGAGCAATAATCCTCTGGGTCACTACTCATGTACCCTTAATGGAACTCAAAAGAATGGTGGTGTATTTTTGAAACTTGTGACACATCAGATCCATTTAAGCCTATTTTTTTTTATTTCAGAAGCATGTGTGCCCTAGTGACAAGAAGGCTGCGAAAGGAGAGAAACGTCAGAAGGTAGAATAATAAAAAGTTTTAATGTAACAAAATAAAAATATATATTTTTGGGGGGTGGGGGCGGGGGGGGGGGGGGGTTGCGTGTAACATTTCATGATGCATCATATGAAGGCTTGAATTTAAGATTAAACCTATCAATTCCTGTTTATGGTATATGTGTGCTTAGCATTGACTATTTACTATTTTTTCAAGGATAACAAGCAAGCAAATTCCAAAAGGAAAGAGGCGTGTCTGTTCTCTGAAGTTGGGTGCACATTTAAGGTATTCCTTCTGAATTCATTTCTTTAAAGTGTTTTACCAGAATGATTATCATGTAAATAATCCTTACATTAATTCCAGTGGAAAGCTGATATATATGATGAAATTTCATGCAGTTGAGGCTAGGTTGTTTTATTCAGAATCTTGTTTACATCTTTTTTTTTTTTTTTTGGTCAAGAAATTAACTCCGCCTACAGCCAAAGCAAACTTTCCAATAACAAAGAATTATACAGACTGAGTCATTTATTTAGAATGGAAAAGGCAGCCTTGACAGTGCTTTTTATTACAGTTTTGATTTCTTTCCTTTAATGGTTAAATATAAGGTGCTCATTATTGATTAACACAATGTTGTTAATAACACCAACTACCTTCTACTGCTTGTTCTTTCAGGGAAATGTGGAGAAAGTGCGAGAACATGAAAGCTGCAGTTCTGCACTCCACCTTCAGCTCCTCATGGAGGCCCTCAAGGGCCTTCGGGTTTCTGTTCCTTCTCCGCCTGAGAGGAGCGTGCACTTCCCTGGCCTGGACCTTCTCCTCCATGGCCAGAGTTCTCCGTCTGTCTGTGCTCATTCAGATGGTGATTTAGAGACTGATGGAGGGGACGGGGGCGTGAACGACATGGCGCTCAGCCTTCATGATAACCAGGCCGAACTGGAAGTGGGCCAACAGCTACACGCCCTTCAGCAGAGACTGCAGATCATGGAGAACATCATCACTGCACTTAACACTGAGGTGGAGAAAACCCAGCTCACCATGCTAGCCCTGGATAAAGACTCTCAGAATAACATGCAACTGGTGGAGCACTTGGCAAATGTGGTACGTCACTAAGCATATAATTTGATTTTAAATGCTTTCACACTAACTAGACATGAAACTGGGAAAAACTGGATGATATAATAATCTTTTCATGGTATATTAAACAGCCGGTGGCAGTGAAAGGGTTAAATTAACTCTAATGGATCGTGGATAGTTTTTATCTGCTGTGTCTGCACTTCTATGGTATGTGATTTTTTCTAAACCAGTGCAGGATAGACCGAATAACAATTTTAGTATCTTCTAGTAGCAGTCTAAATTACACTTCAGTATATTATCATACCCCACACACTCCTGCTAGTTGCGTTTTGGCTTCAGTGTTTTTGTTGTTGTTGTTGTTGTTTTTAATTACAACCTTATGTGATAAGCTCCCAGCGAGGAACACCATTAAAAGATCCATGGCTTGTTATCTCTTGCTGAAAGTCCATTAACAATCATGTCATAAACCTAGCAAAGTGCTTGATGTTAAATACCTTATCTACATTCCTCAAGCACAATTAACTGATCATCAGTACGCTTGCAAGTAGTGCGGTGTCTTCCTGATACTGTCATGTCCAACCATTCTCCTTTAATCCGAGTCTGCAATGCCGGGAGAACACATATACTTATTAAAAGTTTTCTTTGCAATCACCAGTTCTTTCTCGGCTACTTATGTACATTTGTATAAATGATTGTGTGTGAATATTTTATTTATTTTTTATATTAATATAATTGACCATTAAAGTGGCTTTAGAGTGGTTTTCATTCTCTAAACAGGTCCGGTACACTTTTAGTGCCTATAATAAAGATCAGCACTCTAATCTGATCAGTCTCTACGGTTTTGACTGATTACCTTCGCCATGGAAGTAATGTTTTGTGGTTTGTGTTTCTTTGTTAGCAGAAATGTTTATGAAAGGTGGGTCTTCTTTAGATTTTACAGATGATCCAGATACATTTTTTTTTAAGGATTCCTTAATTACATTTTTTTCCCTCAGTTGACACATTATAGCAATCCCTGCCGTAGGCATTGTGTACTTTCTATTACTTTTTTTGCAGAAGGTATGTCCATGAAATTGCCACCAGAGGTGAAGCTTTGGATAAGGATGACTCCATTACATCCCGATTAAATTCTGAATTAATACTTTTACTTTGTGAATGAGACAATTTTTAACATTTTGGTTCATATGGGGGATTGTTGGTTGGGGTTTGCACTCTCTAAGTGCTCTTGTTGCATATGCACATGTCAAAGATTTTTTTTTTCTCATGCCATGCATATGAAGTAGAGGTTTACAAGCAGACGAGACTCCCTTCTAACCTAACCAGTTAGGCGAGGTGTATAGTAAATGGAAACACAAGAAAAACAAACCAAAACTACATTTTTATGGTTAATTTTTAACATTTTTAATATTTTAAAGTGGAACAATGATGACATCACCTGCTCCAAGTGACTAACAAACTGTGAGTCAGCCATTTTTTTTCAAGCATGATGCACACGGAATGTCTAACGTCTCCGAGATCACAAGCAAGTCAGATGGCACCCTTCCTGCGTAGAATATACTGATAGTAAATATTGGGTATTTACTTCTGGGGGGTTATGGTGACTTAGTGGTTAACACTGCACTCTGTTCGAATCTCACGCCAAAACCTGTCTTTGTGGAGTTTGAATGTATTCTTTGTTTTAAACGATGTAAAAATAAACTATAAAAATATAAATTTAGTATACTTTTTATGTCTCCATTCATTTGCTAAACTGCTTATTCCTACTAGGATTGCAGCGAGGCTGGAGCTGACTGTGGGCGAAGGCAGAGTACACCCTGAACAGCCCGCCAGTCCATCCCAGGGCCAAAACACGCACAATTCAGACCCACACCTTGGGCAATTTGGAAGAGCAAATTTGCCTAATGTGTATGTCTTTGGACTGTGGGAGGAAACTGGAGTACCCAGAGGAAACCCACGCAAACACAGGGACAACATGGGGACTCGAACCCAGAACCTTCTTGCTGTGAGGCGAGCGTGCTAACCACTAAGCCACCTTGCCGCCATGAGACTCAGTGGATGTCGCTGAATTGAATAGTCCCCTTAACATTCAGTATCTGGGGCTATTCAGTGAAATCCACCTTGCCTTTGGCGAATAGTTATTTATTAGAAAGTTATGGAATCTGCATGGTCAAGTAGATAACCATGTTGAGGCAAAACACCACACCACATCAATGCCAGATCTGTGATTGAAAGTAAACTGTAAAAACGAGGGTTTCCATTGTGCTTTTCTTTTATTTATTAGGTACGATTTGGCTGAATTTTTATACGAAAGTCGATTAAAAACTAACTTAATAATAAATGGCCAGTTTAAAAAAAAAAAAAAAAGAGTAACCCAGTTCTAGGAAGCCAATTAATCTTTGTTAAACTGTGAAGCATATCCACACTTTGACTCCATTGCAAATCATTTGTACTGGTAATGCTAATGAGGTTAACAAAAACTGCACCAGCACCTGTGCGCAATCATCCGTGCATGCTGTTTCATCTCAATCACTAACGTAAATAATCATTTCAACTGTCTCAATTCATTTTCTGTTAGACAAATGACTTTATTATGTTCATCCGGTTTTCAATTCAACTGTGTTCAGAAAGTAAAACGCACTTGTATCTGACCATGAAATACTGATGGTGCAAATAAGAAAGGGAATAAACTGTTAATGATTGATAATCATTTATTTTCTAAGACGCTTGATCCTTACTAGGGTTGCGAGGAAGCTGGCGCCTATCTCAGCCGACTCTGGGCGAAGGCGGGGTACACCCTGAACAGCTTGCCGTGCATAACATTGCTGGGCCAACACACATACAACCATTCACACTCACACCAAGGGGAGATTTGAAGCATCCAATTAGCTTCCTGTACATGTTTTTGGACTGTGAGAGGAAACTGGAGTACCCAGAGGAAACCCATGCAAGCTTGGGGAGAACACAGATACACCCGAGCCCTGGAATTGACTTGCCGTGACGCAGACTACCCGCAGCTAACCGCTACACCACCGTGCCGCTCTCTCAAGGAATCTATTTATTAATTCTGTTTATTCATGATGCTAACTGAGTGTTTGATTTACTTTACCCATAGAAATAAATGCAACAATGCTTTATTTGCAACTCCTGTGAGGATCTAATAGCCTCAGCAGGTATATTAGTGAGTCTCATTCATGATCTCCAAGCAGTCGGGCGATAAAAATATTCCATTATCGCTGCATGCACCTGCTTGTTATCAGTCCAGATTTGTGTAGCATTGCAGAACTACGTCTCCTCCCTAACAGTTCTTATTTAACCAGCTGATACTCAGTGATAAGGCCATGCTGCACTTTAGTTTAGGCTTTGTAGCAAATGTGTTCATTCCTGCAGATTGGAAAAGGCGCATTGCTTTATATTATGCATCATGTAAAAAAAGATATTCAATATCTCTATGAAATGCTAAACAGTTTCAAGGTTTCAAGGCTGCAGTTTCAGCAGCTACTTTAGGATAAAGGAATGTCCCGTTTAACAGTAATGGATTGTGTGCTGTGGTTTTTTCAGGTTGCGGACCAGCAACAGAGAATGATTAGGAAAGACATGCACGTCGCCTCCCTGTTGCAGAGCATCAGCGCACAGCACGACATATCCTACGATGGCACGTTTCTCTGGAAGATCTGTGATGTCAGTCAGAAGCTAAGAGAAGCAGCCATGGGGCAAAAGAGCAGTCAGTACTCACCAGGTATGCACACACACACATACACACACACACACACACACACACACAAACACACACACACATATATATCAACCAGTTGCCATACAGGATGGATTTTTTTTATTTATTTTCGCTCATTTAAAATCTGTAATGAAGTAAAGATGCATCCCCAGCGGACTTTTTCAGGAGATCTAAGCATGCTTCTTTATTTACACACCTGATACACACGTACTTTTTTTGCCGCCTGCGCAGACGGTTTGTTTTGAAACAATTGCACTCGTGTATCGCCGAGGCTCCAGCCGGCCAGGATATGGTAAGTGTAGGCAAGTTTTGCATGTGTGTTTAAATTGATCACTCCAAATTATTCACTGGACTTAGAAAGAAGTGACGTGTACAAACATACGGAGAGTCATGGGATTGCTCAGTCATTTGCTAGAAATGAAAACGTTGTGATGGATTCGGATTCTTTTGCCGCATATTCGCTGAAAAGACTAAGGCCAGTCCTATAACAGGGGTAGGAGATTTTATCGATAGGTCCTTTAGACTGATTGGAAAATAGCAATTACATATATAGTGATTTGCTGTTAAACAAAATGCCCCTTTAAGACTTAATCTGGAGGAATATTTCCAAGATTCTACGCTTATCTCTCTCACTTTTAAAATGTAAGCAAATTTATTACATTTATCATCTAATTCCTTTATACAAAAGGTGATCCAGGCTTATTTAGAGACACTGGATAGTGTTTTAAATGAGGGGAAGTAATTTTAAACAGCATTCATTGTTTTAGCAGTTGCATCTATAATTGCATTTAAGGCCAAGTTCACTCTACGTAACTCATTAAATCACTTATTTGGGGTTGTTGTTGTCTTGGCGACTCTGTTCTCATGGAGTTTTCCTGGCAGATTGTTCAGAGTAGGTTGCCAGGTCTTTCATAACCCTCCACAGCACCTGGTATTCCCAAACAGTCTCCCATCCAAGTACTAACAAGGCCTGACCTTACTTAGATTGCGAGATCAGATGGGATTGGGCATTCACAGGGCTCTTAGGAGACATGTTTAAGTTTTAGAGGAGCACAAATTACATGACCACCCACAGATGAAGCTTCATCAATCTTCACACTTGGGAAGTTCCATGCTGATTTGCACCTGAACATTAAAATCCTGCTTTTGTGAAAATAAATGAGAAAATAAATAATTGTGAAAATAAATAAGAAAGAAATGAAAAGGTTGTTTAATAAATGCTAGTAGAGCTCCTGAGCAGAGCACCATAGGAATACAATATGACATAGGCATGGAAGACGACTCGAATGGTTGTCCCGTGTCCGCACGTGCCCACCACAGGAAAACCAAGAAGGCTGCCACTGACGCTGAATTGCTGCTGATTTGCTGTTAAATATCACTGACAACAGGCAGCAATTAAAAAAAGAAAGATTTATTATTAATGACAAAACTAAAACCTAAAAAATAGAGACTGATGCACCACCGCTCCAACTCACACAGAATAAAAACACAACATGCGACAAACATGCGACATTAATGGGAACACAGAACATGAACTTGTTAAACGGATAATTAAACTAACAAGACAGGTTACAAATTAATACTCAGATCAGCGAATGAAAGGTGGTGAAAATAAAACCCAGTGTTAACTTTTCTTTCTTTTACTCCAGACTGTAGTTGGCAAATGGAGGGGAGACTAATTATTTGTTTCCTGCAGGGCTTAGGTTGATGCTAACTAGTGCTCAGTGAGAAGCTACTTACTAGCCTCGGACACCTTCCATTAAAGATATCTATCGGAAGCTCTGCTTTTAGGCAGTGCCCAAGTCTATATATTATAGTGCAGTATAAAAAAAGATCGCAATGGTTAACCACATGTCAGGCATGTTTTCATTTCTTCTGTACATTTGATATGATAAATAATATGGTAGTAAAAAAGGATTATTATTTTGTTTACATTTTGCCCTTATCCTCCCATATGAATAGATGAATGATCAACTGGATCAGGGATCTGCTGCACATGACAGCAGACGAATTTGGATTCCTCTCTGGCAGTTTTTAAAAACTGGTTGAAAATTGCTTCAGCACTGACTGAGAAAATTGTGTTCCTATACACTGTGGGGCTACAAAGCTTAAGAATGTAGACACTTTGCTTGAAATTAGTCAGCAAGGAAATTGGGGCTGAAATCATGTGGTGTGCACTAAAGTCATGTTTTCCACCAGATTTTGGGATGTGGTTGTTGAGTAACAATGGCATTAATAAAATCAGGCACTGATGTCAGATGAGGAGGTCTGGGGACAATCTGTATTCTGGTTTGTCCCAAAGGTGCTCACTGGGGTTGCAGTTATGACCCTGTACAGGCCACATGAGATTTTTTCCCCCTCCAAATTTGGAAATCTGTGCGTTCATGGAGCTTCCTTTTTGCACAGGCATTGTCGTGTTGAAACAGGTCTGACCTCTTAGTTCCAGTCCAGAGAATTTGTAATGTTACAGCGTACAATGACACCTGATACGATTGTGTCCTTTCAACTTTGTGGCAAGTGTTGGAGAAGACTACATATGGGGGTGATGATCAGGGTAAGTCTGTGGGGCTTTTACACCTGAGCCTAGTGGCTCATTAGAGCCGGAGCTTAATCTCAGTTTCTGCAGCATGAAGGCACTAGGAGTTCTACTTCTCCTGGATGGGATGCTAGTCCACCGCAGGTTTCCTTCCCAGTATTTTTACTGGTACCCATTTATACTGCTGCATGGACAGAGGCACACTTGTGGTTCAGACCTTGCCCAGGGGTCTTAGCATGGAGGGGTTCTAACAGTGATGGTCAGGTGTTGAGCTATTTTAGTTTATTTAAATGACACTACAATGGATTTGATGTAACCTTGATACTAAAATACTAAGAGATCCTGAAATTTACTTGTTTCACTCAATTTGTTGCTGATTATATAAGTTCTAGTAAATTTGTATTAAATTAAAAACAGTGAAAAATAGATGGATTTTTTCTAGTCCTGTCAGGCCTTTGGACTTCACTATATATGCTCTGTGTACTATATAGTGCTTTCAGTTCCCATCTGTGGGTCCTCACTTTACATTCTTTACTCTTCATATTATATACTTTTTACTATTATTGTCACTGTAGTTACTGATTAACTACACCGGAATGGCACGATCTGTATGCTCTGCAATCAGGGGATTATATCCCATCATCCTGAGTGGATAACGCTTGAATGAAAATTATAGCCACTCACGGTTTGTCAGGTGGCGGCATTATAATCACGCATTTAAATGAAAAGGAAACCATAAAAAAAAAATGTTTTTACATAACAATTTGTTGTTACATAAGTTTCCATGTAGTATATACCAAATTCTGAATGGGTGGGCTAAACATTTGCGATAGCTGCAAGGTGATTAACTCTGCTTGGACTGCACAGAATTCACATGAACCGCTTCTGTCAAGGTTAAAATGTGCAAAAATAAACTATAAACTTTAAAAGTCTTGTTTTAGTTTGCTTTTCTTAATGTTTCTGTGTAGTATATATTAAACTCTTAAAGAAAGTTAAAGAGACACCATTACACAGCTCTTATGTACTTGCACGAGCATGCAGCCGCCATGATGTAAAAATCGAATGTAAGAAATAAAGCATAAACATCTCATTTTAGTTTTTCTTATGTTTCCAAGGAGTATATACTAAAACAATTATTCGTCTCAGGCTTAGTGGCACCCATCTCAGCCGACTCTGGGTCAGGGCAGAAACATGCTGACAGCAAACCAATGGCCTACTCTTTACGAACGACAGCAATGTTTCTTTTACATGGCCGGCCTTTGATAACCCAGTTAGCTGCACTGGGTAGACAGCAGTAACAACTCAGTGATAGTGGGGCTTGAACCCTTGACCTTCGGATCAGTAAGTCAGCACCCTACCAACGGGCCACCACTGCCAATAAGGGAACAATATGTTTCATATAAGTGCTTGAGATACAGTTAGATTTGAATTGTTTCTGATGTTGAAGAATTTTTTTTTTTTTTTATATGGGGATTAAATTACAAATTGATAGCACTGCACAGATTCACTGATATAGCAAGAAATACCGTATTAAAGGTTTTGTTATTCAGTGTGTACTCTGTGCTCATTAAGCTTTCAAGGGCAAAAAAGTCCCTCTCTCAAATGTTAACAGTTGGCACTCGATGTAACACTTGTCAAATTTAGCAGATGAACAAGTTGTACGACTAACAAATCCTAATTTTACCTCCCAATTGACTCAACTCAAAACATCCTGTATGGCATAAACCAATGTCTTGTGCCAAATGAAGGATTTTTAAAGGGTGTATTGTAATTTAATTGGGCGGCACAATGGCATAGGGGTTAGCAATGTTGTCCACCTCACAGCAAGAAGGTCCCAGCTTTGAGTCCCGGGCTCGCCAGGGGCTTTCTGTGTAGAGTTTGCAAGTTCCATGCTTATATTTGCTTCCTCAGGGTGCTCAGGTTTCCTTCCATAGCCTAAAGACATACACATTAGGCTAATTGGTTTCTCTAAACTGCCCACTGTTGTGAATGTGAGCATGAATAGATGTTTGTCCAAGGAATAGATTCTGTAGAGGGTTTGCAACCCACTCACTCACTGCTTAATCATGTTAGGTTCATGGGGATGCTGGAACCTATCTCCTATAGCTGACACCAGGCAAAGGAAGGGTACACCCTTAACAGCTTGCCAGACCATCGGGGGGCCAACACTCACAACCATTCATATTCAAACTCACACGCAGTTTGGAACAGCCTATTAGCCTAATGTGCATGTCTTTGGACTCTGGGAGGAAACCATAGCACCCAGAGGAAACCCACACAAGCATGGGGAATGCATGGAAGCACCACAACGAAAAGGTGACGCCGAGCCCAGGTCTCGAGAACCAGGAACTTCTTGCTGTGAGTCAGACGTGCTAACCACTACGCCACTGTGCCACCTGGGTTTGCAACCCACTGAAACTACAGAAGTGGCCCAATGGATATGGGATGCGGGAACGGAATAAACACGCGGTGCACATGAGTTAGAATCTGAATGTATTGTTATTTGACATAGCATTCGACTTTTGGTCTCAAGTGGGAGGACTCAGCTTTATGTTATTGCAGCGTTCTAATACGGTGATATAGAAGGAGATATTTATTTAGGACGGTTGGAAAGAGTCTCCCATGTCATTTCAGTGATAGTTTCCGACACTGCCTCAGGACTGAGGTCTTTGCAGTTTCTTGGTAACATGACAGGTTTTTTTTAATGCCTTATTAACTTCTGATAGCTGGTAAGGGACCAACTTGTATAACTGTTAAAACAGATTTTATAACTGCGAACATGAACTCTGTTGTTTCACAATGTTCCATAACACTAAATGTAGCTATAAAAGGATAAAACAAGATGTCATTCTATAAGGAATAAAAAATGCCAGTTCAGTGGTTATTGCTTTTGCCTCACAACGATAAGGGTCTGGGTTCAAATCTCAGCAGCTGACAATGGTTTTTCTGTGTGGAGTCGGTTCTCTCTGTACGTGTCTGGGTTTCCTTAGGGTTATCCGGCTCCCTCCGACAGTCCATTAGGCTATTTGGCTATTCCAAATGGACCCCGGGTGTGAAGGTGTGCCTGAATGAATGTATGTGTCTGTGTTAGCCCTGCAATAGATTGGCAAGATATTCAGGGTGTACCCCACCTCTCACCTGAAGTCAGCTAGGATAGGCTACAGCGTTATCCACAGTCCTGACGGATAAGCAGTTTTTGTAGGGAAAGGAATATGAATTCATTATCACATCAGGAATAAAATAATCCAAATAATAATAACAATTAAAAAAAAAAACAGCACGTACTGTGAGAGGTACAAATACTGTACAATCAAAGCATATTACAGACAGTTATGTCTTTAAACATAAAAGTTACAGTCAGTTAGGTCATGAAAAAATGTTTGTCCTTCATGTTCTGCCTTACATAATATCCGAGTCTGTAATTTATTTATTTATTCTAGTGTATTGCTCTGTTTATTTCTGTTTCAGCCTTCTACACCTCCAGGTATGGATTTAAAGTGTGCATGCGGCTGTACATGCATGGAGATGGAGCTGGGAAAGGGACGCACATCTCTCTGTTCTTTGTGATCATGAAAGGAGAGTATGACCCACTTCTCTCATGGCCTTTCAAACACAAGGTATGCACGAATCTCACTCACTGCACAATATCCCGCTCCTTACAGTGATTTATCACTCAAAACCACAATAAGACGCCGTAACAAGAACTCCAGACAGGACTGTGACAAATATTTGGACTTAACTCTGTTCTGTCTATTTGAATAAACCCCTTTACTTGTTGCCATGGCTGCAGTTGATATAGCAAAATAGGTCAGTGTATTCTCGCACGAACGTGGATTTGATTTGATGGCTCATAAAAATTCCACATCCCATTCATTCATTCATTCATTTTCTGAACCACTTAATCCTAATTAGGGTCACGGGGATGCAGGAGCCCATTGCAGCTAACTCTGGGCGAGGGCAGAGTACACCCTGGACAGCTCGCCAGGTCATCACAGAAAGTCAGCAATGGTTCTTTTACATGAGAGTGAGAGACATGGCCGGCCTTTGATAATCCAGTTAGCTGCTCTAGGGGGACAGCAGAGACAGCCCGGTGATAGTGGGGCTTGAACCCCCAACCTTCGGATCAGTAATCCAGCACCCTACCACCAGGCCACCACTGCCCCAATTCCAGATCCAGATTAATATTTTGGGTCATAACATTTTGAACCTCAATAAGGTCAATGCAGGTAAAATTTCCGCGCCCCGCCCTTCACCCTCCATACTCTTAAAGGTGCATTTTGTCTAACAGAAATCACTATATAATTGCTTTTCCCCAATCTGACAGCCAAAAGGACCATTTAATAAAACCTCCTGCCCCTGTTATAGCGCTGGTCGACATCTTTTCAGTGCATATGCAGCAAAAGAATTATAAATCCATCATGACTTTTTCATTTGCAGCAAATCGTACTCTGTGCCATTTTTTACAGTTTCAGCAATCCCATAATTCTGTGTACGTATGTACACGTAATTTTCTTGTGTATACAGAGGTAACCCAAACACGTGCACAAAGTGGGTTTTGTTTGCTGTACCATTTCTCAGTCTGTTCAGTAATTTGGAATGATAAATCTAAACACACATGCAAAATTTTAGGCATTTATACTCATCATATTGGAACCTGCTGGAGCCTCAGCCAGTCACAAGTGTGTAAACAAGGAAGGATGCTTAAGTCTAATTTCTCATGGAAACATCCTGTAAATAAGTCTTTATTTTATCACGGACCAATTTTTTATTTCTCGATTTGTTCCCTCATTTTCTTCTCTAATTTGGTCGTATCCAATTCCCACCCTTCAAGTATTGCCTTCCCTATCACACAACCACCACCAACCACGGAGGGGCGAAAGCATGCACATACCCCCTCAATGACATGCAATGCTGCCACCCGCTGTGCATGCGTATTTGGGGGCGGGGTAATACACTCAGAGGGAAAGCGCTATCCGCTCCCTCGTACAAATGAGCTCACAGACGCCCATGAATGGTTGGTGATTGCTGTGAGTGACAGGTAAGCGAGCGAATGCCATCCCTCCCTCCTGTGAGAGCTCGGCCAAGGCTAGCTCCCATGGCTCCCATGCCCAAGGCTAGCTCCCATGGACTCCCAGTCACAGATGGCCAGGATTCGAACTTGCGATCTCCAGGTTGATAGTCACGCACCATGTCGATGTGCCATTCGGGAGCCCCATCACTGACCAACTGTAATAAAGGTTCTTAAAGGCTATATATACAAAATACCCCTTTATTCACTGTACATGTGGGGAGATTTCCACAGCCAGAATCTGCTTACAAACTGAATTGATTATGTTTATGTTGACCTTCCTACAATATGTAGCTACACGTTCATAAGCGTGTACAGTAGATAATGGACAGATAAGGAACTCTGAAGCCTAGATTTATGTGGAACACTTGTTATTAAGCCTGATATAATTTTAGATAAAGGATTATGCATTGATGACCTTCTTCATCTCTCCAGGTGACTTTCTTTCTCATTGACCAGAACCAAAGGGAGCATGTAATCGACACGTTCCGTCCCGACCTCTCATCCGTGTCGTTCCAGCGGCCCATCTCTGAGATGAACGTGGCCAGCGGCTGCCCTCTTTTCTGCCCTCTGTCCAAGCTGCGCTCGTCGAGGCACGCGTACTGCAAAGACGACACGCTTTTTATCAAGTGTCTGGTGGACACTTCAACCTGAAAGATGATGTGACTGAGAGAAAAGGGTGTGAAGTCAAGTTCAATGGGCTGCTTTTTTTTTGCTGCTTCGCCTAAAATGTAGTATTTAAACGGTGCATGTTTTAGTGGACTGAGTTGAGGGGGCGTTATGGATCCTATTATTATTATTATTATTATTATTATTTTGTTATTATTATTATTATTGTTGTTGTTGTTGTTCTAGTTTCATGTAGTGTAAAACAGAGGGATTTACTTTATAGCACTGATATACGTTTTAAAGATATACGTTTCATTTTTATGATACATAAAGTTTAGGCCTGCGATGGCCTGGCGAGCAGTCCAGGGTGTACTCTGCCCTCGCCCAGAGTCGGCTAAGATGGGTGCCAGCCTCCCCGTGACCTTAATTAGGATTAAGTGGCTTAAAAAATTAATGAGTGAATGAAGTTATTATATATAATAACTTGTTATATTATATATTAGACATTTTTTAAGAAGGACAAAATATTTAAAAACATTTTTAAAGCATATATTTACAAACGTATCATTTAAAAACACAAAAATAGATATTATTTTATAATTTTAATGGTGTCGCATGTTTTAAAAAGCACTGGAAGTTCCTTTTCTTACTAAAATGTTTACTGACATTATCACAGTGTCTATATTATTTCATCATATTGTCCAGATCCACATAAAATTAAGTGTAAAGATGATTATTTGCAGGTGTAATGAACCATTTTTATTTACTCTTCCCTTTTTTATGTTTGAAAGATCTGACATTGTTGTCTTTCTTTTTCACAAGTGTTTTTTTCTGAGTTATCTTTGTTGTATTTAATATTCTCTTTATACTTCCAAAATAGAAACTGAATAAATGGCAGCTATTTTACTCAGAACTGAATATTTATTCTTTTGGTTTTTTAACAGTTTTTTAACTTTTTGTGCCTTTTTACATAGCTGAGGCATGAAGACAGAGTCGCATCCTGATGAAATGCTTGCATATCCCATAATTCTACGCATCATCTCAGGTGTAAAAGGAAGCTTTGGGGCAAATCATTTATTTGATTTTAGATTTTATTTGCGTTGAGCTACAGCAAGTGAAATCACAGAATATTCAGTTTGAGTGAACAATCTTTGGAGGTTAATTGGCGTATGATGGTTTCTTGAAAGCGCCATGATATGCACAGTATGTGTGACAGGCTGAAAAGATCTGAATTCTGGGGCACAAATAACAAACAAAGGAAATCTTTACTGCGATGGCCTGGTGAGTTGTCCAGGGTGTACTCTGCCCTCACCCAGAGTCGGCTGAGATGGGCACCAGCCTCCCCGCAACCCTAATTAGGATTAAGCGGTTCAGAAAATGAATGAATGAGTAAATGTCTTTAAACCGTGGAAGGAAACTGGAGTGAATGAATGAAAAAACTTTATTTTGACCATTTTTTCTGCCAATAACAGTTTTACTTATTTTATCAAAACAACTGATGTTTGTATTTGGATTATTTTCAAACCTTGCCTTGGTGTCTTCCTTTAAAAAATCACATCTAATAATAGTGCCAGCTCAGCAAAATCAACAGTAAGAGCAGTCCATGAGTAGATAAGGTTATAAAAGTGCAGCGGGGTACGGCGTCTTTCAGTGGAATTGGAATAAAAGCTTGAAAAGAAGTTTTCTCTTTTGAGAGCAAGCAGTGGTTGAGATACAGGCAAGTATCCATTTACAGCATTTAGCAAACATTCTTCTCAAGATAGTCTTACATTTTGATCTCATTTTTACAACTAAACAGTTGAGTGCTGATGGTCTCAACCTTCTCATTGAGTCACTAGTGCTCCTCATATGCAGTTTGCATATCACAGACAGGAAAATTGTAGTAGCTAAATAATTTTAAGAACTATATACAGAATTGTGCAGTGAAGATTATACACCACCACTGTTGTCTAAAAGTGCGCCTACTAAAAAGAAGCAAAAAATGACTTCTCTAAATCTTTTGGAGAAAATGTATTGAACAATTCTATTGTAGGCAATGAGAACCAAAAAGATCATTCCGACAAGTATACTGAGGTAAAAGTACGGCTAATAAACAAAAACACTAAGAATACCATTTTCAAAAATTGAAAGGTGTCGCAAATGTAATTTTTTTGACTTTT
>JAQMYF010000015.1:7378036-7391893 GCA_030014195.1 Neosilurus mollespiculum
TTTCACTATTTCACTATTTCACTATTTCACTATTTCAATATTTCACTATTTCACTATTTCATTATTTCACTATTTCAATATTTCACTATTTCACTATTTCATTATTTCAATATTTCACTATTTCATTATTTCAATATTTCACTATTTCACTATTTCATTATTTCATTATTTCACTATTTCACTATATCACTATTTCATTATTTCACTATTTCATTATTTCATTATTTCACTATTTCATTATTTCATTCATCCTTCAGACGCGCAGTTGATATAGATCCCGGCTGTGTTCTAATCCACGTGCTCCCCCACTACACCCTACACCACCTGTAGCGCTGTGACCCTCACAGACCCGCCCTACCTCTCTACACTCCCTAGTGCTCCACTCATCCGTTCGGGACGCGGTCTGAGTAGAGACACTTCCGGTGTGGCGATGACGGAGGGGGCGATGTTAATTACATAAGCAAAACGTAAACGCTTCGCGGGAAAAGGTGAAAAAATGGCGACTCGCACTGAGTCTGTTTGCGCGTTCGGCTGAAAAGCTGGAGAAACTTTTGCGTCGCCGAATGGAAATATCAGTTCACGGGACGAGCGCTGACATTCACTGGTATCGAGGGAGTGTTTTATCCCCCCGGGAGAGGAGAGGAATCACCACGGTAATGAGCGCAAGAGCAGTTATTATTAGTAGTAGTATTATTTTTTGGCATGGCAACGGCTAGGCGATGCTAACTGTAACTCTCCTGGAAGCCCTGGATGCAAAAGCGTTGCAGTGTCTCTGCCTTTTTATGATTATTACTGACATAACTTCACTTGTTTTGTAGTATTTCCTGCATTTGGCGTTAAAAACGGAACCGTTTCCGAGTTTGCCTGTGAATTTGCATGATTTTATAAAAAGAAAAGTTTGGCATGTGTTGTGAAGTTAGTGGGGTGCATGTTGAACCAGGGAGGGAAATGTTATTAGCATCACTGCTAGCTCCATCCTCCATTTTTCCCCCATCTAATTAGCATAAATGCTAATACAGCAAACTTCAATTTCCTGCCCTAAAGCAACTTATAAACACCTAATTTTATTCAATTTGCCTTCTTTTACTACATGTTTACTTGCCAACTTCACCCTTAAACATGTCTCTCTCTGTACTCTGAGGTAAACAAACACAAAACGGTGTTTATTTTAAAGTTTTAAGTGAACAACTCATTGAAATGTCTTCTGTTATGAACCTTTGTCTCTGTGTTTGTTTGTGCTCTTTTCCATAACACCATTAACCCCTTCCTGTTCATCCCAGTAATACACACTTGGAGATGTTTTTTATTTCCAGTAAACTGCAGTGAAACTGGTACAGAAGAGTGCTGAAGGGGTTAAAACCCACACCCAGTCATTTACATGACATGTCATCGGCTGTCTGATGGATGCCACCGCGCCTCCTTACGTCTCCAGGATCCCCGGTTCTGACCCGTTTGCACGCTCTTCCTCGTGCCTGTTGGATCTTCTTTCGGGATCTCCGGATTCCTGTCATCGCCCAAAAACACCCCTAGGTTGTCATTTGCTTTCAGTAAGGCGTGTAAATCCGTGAGGGCATGTCCGGGATGCGGTCCTGCATCACACCTGGCGTCCCCTGGGATCGGCTCTGGATCGCCTCCGTCCGGGACGAGGATAAAGCTGGAGATGGGTGACGCGGGTTAAACCTTATCAGACAGGGAGCGGGTAAAGTCCTGCAGTCTGTCCAGTGCTAAATAATTTACGTAGTCACATGTGATGGAGCAGGCTTAGAGTCTGGGGTTTTCCAGACGTTAGACATGTCTGCTACGTGATTTTTAAAAAAAAAAAAAAGAACGGTTTGTCAGGGCCGCACTAGACGACCCCTGGCCTTTAGTTTCTTGTTTTTTTTTTCTGTAACGAAAGCCGGGCTCCGATTCAGCAGGTCTGTGTCTGACTTCCTTATTGAAACCACGCTGCTCTCTGTCTCACTCACTGCTGGTTGAGTTTGACTCATCAAAGTGTCCCTGAAACACAGCCTGGTAGTTTCTGTCTATTCTTTTAAGTTCAAAGTTTATAGAACTGCTTAAAAAGAACCGTTTGTGGCATACCTGTTTTTGCAACATTGTCTTTCGTTGCCCTTTTTGCATGCAGCTCTGAAAATGTGATACGGTGGAGATGTAGTGCTTAAAAAGGAGGGCTGAGCTGAAAACCCTGTCCAGTACTAATCACAGTTCTTGGGCTGGCTGTTAAACCCGATTCTGGAAATTATAAAAAGTATGTTCCTTGTGAAGTTACTTTTATCAGAACAGTACTCTTACAGTTAACTCTAAACTTTCACTCACGCTCTCGAGTTTACTACAGAGTTTTCGTATTACGTTACAGCGCTGTTTGTTTTTTTTCTAGGTTAGTTGTGTATCTGCTTATGTTAGCTGTCAGTAAAGTCTGACTGAAAACTCCCTCTGTGGCCCCACCTGTAATAACTTGCTGATGAAACTTGCCCTTCTTGGTGATGCTGATGAGCACAGTCCCGCCCTAGATCATTCGATGCTAATTGTTCCATCCACAACTGATCGCTGATGACCATGGTCCGGCTCATGGCTGGTTACTGATGACCCTGGCCTAGGCCGGTCGCTGATGACCACAGCCCCGGTCAACACGGTCGCTGATAACCACAGCCACGCCCACGGTCGGTCACCCCACCCACTCCTGACCGCAGGTGGACCCGGCCCCGCCCACTCCCGGCCGCCGATGGCCCCGGCCCCATGCTCCTGCCCACAGCTGGTTGCTGATAACCCATGATGTTCCCACCCATGACCAATGGCTGATGACAACTTTTACCAAACGATCACCTTTTTGTTCTTCACCTTGAGATGTTCTATTTTATAAGCAATAAAATCAGATAAATATTTCCTTCGGTGAAATGGATTTTATTTATTTATTTCCTTATTCGGATCTGATCGAACAATGAGGGATCCAGCGCTGTGACATGTTGGAAAGACGAACCCTGGAAATACATTCATCGCATCATGTCTAAACAAGCGGTCAATGGCAGCTCCGACTGTAGTTCTGACTGTAAACTGTAATTCAAATCACATTATTCTAATATGTTTCCGTTTCTATAGTAACTGCTCCTTCACAGGGACTTGAATAGTAGATGCTTCACATGTGTGTATCTGGAGATGTAATGAGGTTTTATGTGTTTATATGACTTTTTTTGGAAGGAAACTTTAGTGTCTGCTTAAAGCTTTCCGACAAGGGAAAGTCATCAGGACGGAGGCCTTCGTGGTTTCTCTGTACTATGACAAGTTGGTAAGTTGAGGTTTTTTTTTTTTTTGGTCTCACTAAACTGAAGAGAGTAAAAGAGAGAGAGCGTTAAAGAAATGTCCATTTACAGCCATTATAACATGAATCTTAAAAGTGTATAAGATATTTACTGTCTGTTAAATGGTTAGAAGTTTCTGATTCTTCTCTGGATTTAATATTTTTGTTGAATAGGGCACCAGTGCACCGATTACATCACCAAGATAAGAGATGGAAATGATCTAGTAGTAAAAGTCAGAAAAGGGTATTTGGTTTGCATCGGATTCATGAATTTGTTGATGGTTATAGAACTTATTTGCCATGAAAGAGAAACCCGAATGCAGAACATGGAATTTCAGTAATAAAACGAAATGTATTCATCGGTACAATACGCAGTTTTCGAGTGAGGCGCTGTGTGATATAGAGAATTATTCAGTCGATGGGAGGATAACACCCACAATTCTCCATATCATATGAAAGTTTTAAAGGAATTCTCTAATTGTTCTATTAGTAGTCCCAAATATTTTCAAAGTAGACAGTCGCGCCACTATGTTTCTTATGCTAATCGTGCCGAAATCATTCAACTTATCTGACGGCACTAATGCGATAATTCGGAAATTATTTGATAATTTCACCAATCAGAAACAAGAAAAACTTCTGAGTGAATAGTAATAAAGATTATTTTATCCTTACTCACTGGATATGAACAATCATGCATTCTGATTGGCTACTGTGCTACTAAAATATCACCACATGTTCTGTTAGCAGGTATGTTTTTAAGGAGAAAAAAAAAAAAAAACAAGCCTGGAAGAAGTCATGACTCATGCTAATTTAACCGCTAATGCTTGATGGCTGGCTTTCCCCTCATTCTAGACTTATTATTCAGAAAGCAATGAAAGTATCTGATGGTAAGGTTTTTTTTTTTGTTTGTTTTGTTTTGTTTTGTTTTTTTCTCAAGAATTAGACATCAGTCTGTTGCAAGCGGAAGTGCAGCAACTGTGCGGAATTTCAAGCTAGATTACAGCAAACTGGCTTATCTGTTGAGTGTTTGGTTAGAATGCATGTATTTTTTTACATCATAAAATTTCTTACAATCCAGTGGGTTCGGATAGAATTAAACACTTATTCGACTCACCCTTGTTCTGTATATGTTGCTTCGTGCCTTGTCAGCTGTCACGTTATATGCACGGACTCGAGCTTGGAGAATATGTGGCAGCCGAATGCATTTGGTATGGAGTAGAATAATGAAGATTAATGTCGGTGCCTGACATTAAGCTCAATTCCCCTTATTATCCTCATCAGTATCAGTGTACGTAGGCAGTGACCGTGCCAACACTTGGAAAACAATGAAGGGAGACTTGATAGTTATAGAAGTAGTCATGTTGTCTCTTTGGTTGATCCGGATCGACAAAATGACTTCAGTCAAGTCAGCTCTTGCGTCAGTGGAGGTTCTCGGAGAACGTCCAGAAGAGATTGTCCTGAATGTCCAGCTCAAGCGTTTTCCAGGGACTGTGAGGGGGGAATGTTACGAGGACAGACCAGATGTTGCGTCAGTCGAGTCAGCATATCCAGGGGTATTGATAAGTTCTTTGTAAGACTCTGTGCACTGCTGCTGTCTTCATTAAACATGTGAGATCGGGGGCAGCCGTAGCGTAATGGATAGAGAGGCGGCTTTGGGACGGAAAGGTCGCTGGTTCGATTCCCGAATCAGCAGGAAAAATGTGCGGCAGTGGGGGAGTGAGCTGCACCTTCACTTCCTCCGTCTTCATGGCTGAAGTGCCCTTAAGCAAGGCACCTAACCCCCAGCTGCTCTCCGGGCGTCGCAGTGTTTGGCAGCCTACTGCTCCGTGTGTGTGTGTGTGTGTGTGTGTGTGTGCTCACTGTTTGCGTGTGTGTGTGTGTGTGTGCGTGCTCACTTTGGATGGGTTAAATGCAGAAGCAATAATCTCCTTTACTGGATTAATACAGTATACAAATAAATAAATAAATAAATAAATAAACAAATAAATAAATAATCTTGTGCATCTGGCTGAGAATGACACCAGATTAGCCAAGTCATAAACATGAGGGTCAGAAACGCAGGTGGGGGGAGATCTAGTAGCCGCAGATGTTTGTGCGTTTTGAGGTTTTATATTGATGCGTGATGAGGCAGGTCAGGTTTCCTGCCCATCTTCATTCAGTGTGACTGACTGCTGAGTCCTGGATCAGTATCTCAATCCAACGCAGTATATGAAAAATGAGATTCCGAATGTCACGAGCAGGTCGCAGATTTGATGTGTTGCGATCTAAGGCCAGCGATCTGAATGGATTTTTTATTTTTTTTTTTTTGTCCCTTTGTCTTCCTGGAGAGATTCGCTTATCTTTAATAACTCTGATCCCGGACATGTCGTGGTCTTCCTGGTCATTGCTCTAGCAGATAACCACACTTGGGCTTCGAAAGGCGTTTATGACTGTCCCAGGCAGGCGGAAATTGCCTTGTGTATAAAGAAGAGGTGGTGTTCTTGGTGGAACTGACTGGATGTGCTGTTATTGGGAAATAATCAGATTTAGGGTGATGGCAGTAACTCTGTGTCGGGCTGCATCACAACCCTGTCATTGGTCATTTGCCTCTAACAGCCTGGCTTGAAGTGTTTATTATTTATTTATTTTTATTTTAATTATTTTTGAGGTGGGTGATGTGTCAAAAATATCATCATGAAAGAATACAAGAAAGCCTTAAAGCAGGGCTGTAACACCAAGTGGACCCCAGCACTCAAGCGATTAGGTTCAGGTTCATTCAATTTTCCAGGTTTTCACTCCCGTCACACTGCACTGAGCCACTTTTTCTTTACTTTGCACAGTACTCTGAAAAAGTCGTGGACATGTAGAAGAATGTATTGATCTACTGTATCGGAACATTTTTAATATAAATATCTCCAGTGAAGAGCAATAAAATGATGATTATTAATATTTATATTCAAACATTTCTCAAATTTATCCAGTGCAAATCCTGTGGCGCTGTTTTTCAAAACACTTTGTTTGTCACAACAACAAAAGACTTTAATGTGTCTACGTTGCAGATCTGATCGCTTAAAAAAACTTGCACTCACAGTCTGTTTCTATTAAAAAATTTAAATAAAATGAAAGTTAAATTTAAAAACGTGCTCGGGGATTTCAAGTGTTCCCGAAATACTTGACTTTTATTGTACACACCGCATGTGTCATATCAAGCTCCTTCTTACCCAGAAATTGTAAAATCTGAAGTGCAAGCATTTGCCTTGAGCGAAGACGGCGCTGGCTGTATTTTTCTTTTTCCTCATCCATGTCAAAGCTCGGCTAAAAGCTAGTTCTGGAGCCGCCGCTCACTGGAACAGTTCACGACGGAGGCCGTGTCTGGACAAACGGTCCGCGCTGTGAATAAGGTTGGAAATGCTCGAAAAAACGTGTTCTTAAAAATCGATTCTTGAAAATTTGCTTAAACGTTAATCGATTCTATTTATTTGTTTATGTATGTGTGTGTATGTATGTATGTATTTATTTATTTATTTCTGGCACCCCTAGTACTTATGTACTTCATCCATCCTTATTTTCACACAAGTAGATGCTGCGTTGTTGATTTACATACTTTTTTTTGCTGTGTGGTTGTAATAACATGTGTATTACACCTGCTTGAACAGAGGAAGTTGAAGGGAGAAATGGTTTTTAGAGTGCTGACAAGCAAAACCAGACGTGACCAACGGGAATGCGTCCGGCTGTTCCTGCAGTACCTGCTCGCTTCAAACCCGAAGCCCGGGCTCAGTGCTGTTTTTATTAAATCAGCTCAAAGCTTCTGAACCTGAATGAAGATCCAAATAGACGAAGAGATTTTGGTAACACCTGAAAATGGAATAATTCTTTTTGAATGCTGGAGTGGTAGCTGTCCGACTGGATGCTGTTGTCCAGCATCATTTGATCACGTTTAAGGGCTTCACACAGACTGGAGAGCTTTTCCAGCCAGTTGAGCAGAAGTTGTGTTGAAAGCTGCTTGAGTGTGAGAAGAACGTCAGGAAACATTTACAGAAAAAAAAATCACTGCCCTAAATTTATCACACAAGTTATAACACATAGTGTTGTTGAGAATACAGGGAAGTGCAGCATGATGGGACGATTGAAGATGAGATCAGACGCTCAAATTCATATTAGCGGCTCAACTGTTCATATACGTAGAGAATCGTGACAATACAAAAAGTGCCAGTTTTGTCAAAGCTGATGTCGTAATATCGGATCTGGAGGCGCTTGAATGTTCAGCACGAGCTCTATTTATTGCGCGCACACACACACACACACACACACACACGCACACACACATATATAGAGCTAGCTGGATAGCGGGAGGCCTGTTCGCCACACACATGTATGTAAAGTTAGCTGGATGCCTGTTCCTCGTAGCAGTTAAATAAAGTTGTACACGTCACCTATATTTCGTGGAATTTGGATTTCCCGAACGTAATCCGACGCCGGACATTATTTGGTATTGCTGGACAAATGGTTTGAGAAGTCCGGGAATCGATAATGGAAGTCCGGGTCGGTCATGATTTCCCGATTTCCCTCCTGTCCGGCTTGTTCCCGTCCGAGTGGATGGACGAAAGGGAAGCAGCCGAGGGGCACGAAATAATGTCCGATGAACAAATAGTGGCATCAGTGACGGGAGAGCGAAGTGAAACTGAAAGTGAGGACGGTGACGACGAGCCGGAACCCACGTTTAAAATGAATGTGATGAAAAAATGTGCCGATTCGCTCAAGTTTGTGTATTGAGTGTCGTATAAGTGTGTAAAAGTCCGGGACTGCTGCTGAATAATGGCGATTGCCGGGCTGATTATGGTAAATGTCTGGGAAAGGGTAGGGACGTAGGGACGATTGCTGGATTTTTGAGGTTCCTGGACAGCCTATCCCTCCTAATAATCTGGGAAATCGAGGGTTAAGTGTATTTGGTGGAAAAAATGTTTTAAAAATAAAATACAAAAGTTTTTAAAATCATGCATTCCAGATGTTTCTTTTCATGAAATCAAGCTTGAATGAACAGCAAAAGGGAAAAAAAAGACCAACATGCATTAGCTTCTAGCTTTAAAATGAATCCTCCAGAAATCCTCCTTTTTTTGTGTGTGTGATGTTTTAATACAGACTTTCAGTGCTGTGTGTGTGTGTGTGTGTGTGTGTGTGTGTGTGTGTGTGTGTGTGTGTTCATACATATGTACACTGTCCAGCCAAAAAGTCACACACACTAATATTTTCTTGGAGAGTCGTGATTTCAGCGCGTAGTCTCCATCCTATTGTTGCTCCAATTGGGCCGGTCGAGGCTCAGCAACATTAACGTGGCAATAAAATGAAGTCAGCTGATGACCTGAATGTGGGGAACGAGCAGGTTATCACATCAATGGACTTTTTCTTCCCTGATGGCGCGGATATGAAACAGGGTCTCAAATAACGAAAGAGTGGTTCAGCGAGCACGAGGAATCATTTTCACATATGTATTGGCACCCCAGAGTCCTGAATTAACCCTATTGAAAGTGTTTTGGATGTGCTGGAGACGACTTTGATGAGGAAAAAAAACTGAACCACCCTATTATCTATCTATCTATCTATATATATATATAAATAATATGAAATATGTATAATATGCATATATATATAATATAAAATGTTTGTTTTGTATATGGAGAAAATTAAGAGATCACTCACGTTTAACTATTTGTAGGTGTTTGAGGAATAAAAACAAGTTTTATAAAAAAAATTCTTTAAAATTCTTCCTTCCACGTAATGTTTTTATATAAAATCAGTTGAAAAATAACAAAACGATGCCGTGTTTTCAGGCCTTGGATAGTGCATATGAATTGTGATCATATTCATCTGTAAACAACACTAATGTCTGAACTTGCGATGAGATCAGAAATTAATATTTGGAGGAAAAACCATAACGTTTAAATCCCAGCTCTTGTGTCTTGTCATGCCGCTCATGACTTTATGCCACTCCTGCTGCAGAGATTCCTTCGGCTCAGGTTAGTTTGATGGTTTGATGATGTGTGTGCTTATATCGTTCTGTTGTTTTTCCTGTTATTCCTTAGGAAATCTAGGTGAGTGCGTTAAGGATGTTGGAGGGAGCGTGCCGGGATGGCTACCTGGCTGTAGGTGAGGAGGAGCTGGAGGTCAAGCGGCTGCTGCCCAAGCACAACAGAAACAATAGTGACCTGGAGAGCAAGCTGACCGTGGGCCAGTATGTACTCTGCCGCTGGTCTGATGGTCTGTACTACTTGGGCAAGATCCACAGGGTGAGTCAGCGTGACGAGAAGCGCTGGAGCGTAGCCATGCATGCAGCCATGTGGGTTTCGGTATTACAGCTCTCGCAGTCAGTGTGTAACTGAATTTGTGTTCATGATGATGGAGTTTGCAGAGAATCGTCCAATCAGAGCTTAACGGGAACGCCAAACTCTCGTTGTCTTTACAACACAAATCCAACTGTCTCAGTTTACTGCTGCACTACAGACTGACGTGTGAGTGATGTTATAATATAATATTTTAACTGTAAGTGCAGATTTCCTAATTAGTCATTTCCGATATCAGTGATCTTATCTAATTCGTGTTAATTAGTTGAGGTGAATTTTTAAAATTGAATCACAAGCCTTCCGTTCATCGGCTGGTCCGTACTCATGTTCTCATGATGTACCTTTTACTATAAGTTTTATTCTAGTGTCTGAAGAACGCTTTTAGAGGAACACCGTTCTACCTTCAGGGCTTTGTTTGGCACTGAAAATTTTATCATACTGTGCTTCCCACTTGAAGACGATTGTTCTGCTTGTGTTTCATATCGAACGTCGTGTATTTAATGTCCATGGAGTAACACATAACGTGTCAGGAAATGAGTCAACACCTGTGTGGTGTGTCCCAGTCCAGTATGGATTAAAGTACGGTAAGTGGTCGAGTGAGTTCCGTGGGTCCCCTCTATATGAATTTGTAGTGCGACAAATTTACAAGGAAAAGACACTGGATCTCCAAATTTGGTGTGTGGGGTCCCCCATCAGAGGCAAGTAGGGCTGGATTTTATGTAGGTCACCTTGACCTTGTTTCAAGGTTCCCAGGTCACTTTTTGTATATTGGACTTTTTTAAATGGTCCTGACGGCAGGAGTTTCTGGACCCCAGTGGTCTATTTTCAGTAATAACGTTTCACGTGTTCCACAGCAGTTTGCCAAAGTGAGCATTATTTAATTTCTTAAATGATGAATGATATCAATTTCTATCTGGGTTTTTTTTTTTTTTTTTTTTTTGTGTAATGCCTGTGACAGTGAAAATGACCGGAGCTGTTTAATTTAAGTAGTAGATAAAAAGCCTTGAGTGCTCCTGTGTCTGAAGATCGAATAGCTTTGGCTTAAATGAAGAATAATGGAAAATAAGCATGTCGTTTATAGCAAACATCGCCATATCAGGTTTATGAAGTATTCAACTGCCGTCCAGCAGTACAGTGGCATAACATTGCTACATTTAAAGGCGTGGTTATTTTGGAGAAACTAATTTTGAAAGTCTGTTAAATCGTACCCCTCCTTGTAGGGCAGGGCAGGGGTTAGCGTGGGGTTTGGGTGGTGCGCTATGTCGTTGTAACCAGCTCCCTAATGTCTCATTCACATGTAAGAATACACCTAGCATTATCATAATGAATGTAATGAACATGGCTATTAGCTAATACCAACGGCTGTCAGCTAGCTTGCTAGCTTTAGCAATATGTCTGCAGTATTGTCCTAGATTTGTTGAAATCTCTGAGCGCTCAGAATGAGTGCATGCAGGAACGTAGGCTATTGGGTAATTACAGTCAGGCCAAATGGAATGACCGGATCGGCTTTTTACATTTCTGCTACTAGCACAGAGGACCGATTAACTCTTTAATATCAGAGCGTTTGGGGTATTTATTGGTGTCGGGGTGCAGAAAGGCTCCAAATACCACTTTTTAAAAATGTATTTATTGTATTTGAAGTCATTTTTATTGTAATAATGCTGCATTTTTAAAGTGGGGAACTAATGTTCTCTGGAGTAGAATTACTCCTACTCAGTTCAGTTGCGCAGCTCCTGAATAAAGCTTTTAAGGCTTAAAACTTTGGAGGTATGACTCATCTTTTTTAACATGGCTCAAGGTTTTAAAACTGTAATAAGCAGGAAAAAAATCTTCAGATCTGATCAGGATATTTACAAAATCATAAAACTTAGAGTATTACGATACATATCGAATCGGCAGCTAGATATCGTCAAATTGTGTCTGGTGATACCTGGTGATTTCCATCCCTTCTCCATTCACTACGGACTGTGAGGCCACTTTCACACAGCAAGCGATAAGCGGCATGTGAATTAACAATCTTTCCGAGTGAAACTGTGAGCGGCATCGCGCTGGTTCCAAAGCGGGTCCGTGAGAGCTTTTATCATCCTGTATAATTTGAATTTACCGTAACTCACATTATCTTCATATATAGTTTATTATTGATCATCATTATTAATATTATCGCATGGCAAGTGTAGAACGGAGACTATTGTGCATCATGAACTGGGAAGAGTTAAACGTATTTAAATATATACTCGCGTGAAATGCCGAGCGGTTTATATACGTGGACCCAAATGTGGCATATCTGGTTATTATCGTTGTAAAATTTCACTCTTAAAGCACAGGATATTTCGACACAGCAATAATAACCTCATGTTCCATGTTGGTGTGAGCAGAACCATTAAACTTGTTTTTTGTTTACATGCGGAAAGGTTTTGGCGAAACTCTTGTGTTTGGCGGCGCCTGGCAATCACAAGCTCTGATTGGGTGTCACTTGAGTTGTGTCGTGTGAAAGCTCAGCGCAGTTAAACTCTGCATGCCCACTTTGTGTTACTTGAAAAATGTCGCCTCTCATCGCGTTTCGCACGCAGTCGTTGCGTGGTCGCTTCTCGCTCGTCACTTCCTGTGTGAATGTGGCTTAAGGAGGGACTTGCTTTGGGTAAAATTGTTTGTATTCAAGATAAATTATCACAAGTAATTGTTTCTTTAATGGGTAAATGTTGTGTATGGTGGTGGTGATGATTTTAGCTGTTATTGCGCAACTCTTCTCTCTTGAGTCTCATCACTTATATGCGAAATATCCAGCTTGGTTTGAACTCTGCTTGCAGTTGTACAATGTGTGTAATGTTTGTGAAGCCATGAAGAGTGAGTCATTACATTGTGTGTGTGTGTGTGTGTGTGTGTGTAGGTCAGCTCTTCAAAGCAGAGCTGCTTCGTGACGTTTGAAGACAACTCCAAGTTCTGGGTGCTTTGGAAGGATATACAACATGGTAGGCAGCGTCCACGATTTCTTCCCCGCCAACCTTCTGCTGCAGCACTGTAGTCATGTGTCTTGTTTCCATGGAGCTGCGAAGAAGCATGTAGATTTCTGTCACTTTAATATAATTCAGGGCACTCGCACTAATTAGCGTTTTGTGAATTTCAGTGGGTAAATGTAACATGGATGATCTCAGAGTGCAGGTGAATTGTTGGGAGTGTGTGTGTGTGTGAGTGAGTGAGTGAGTGAACACGCTCATGCATGCACACAGACCGTGATATGATGTGAATGTGTAATTATGCCGCACTGATTTTTCTCCATTTTGTGTGTGTGTGTGGATTTTAGCTGGTGTTCCAGGAGAAGAGCCCAAATGCTCAGTTTGTTCCGAGATGACGATGGTGTCTGAGAATAAAATCCTTATCTGTGGAAAATGTGGAATCGGTGAGTCACGTCCCAGCACCGTAATGCAGAGTAGATTCTCCCCCCCCCCCCTCTCCCCAGACCACATTTACATGAGGTTGGTCTTTCATCTAAGCAAATATCAGTCATGCAGATGCACGGAGTGCTACGTGTCATGGGGTGAACGCAGTGTCACTTAGCAGTAAAGTGTGACAAGTGTAATCTGAGGAGGAAGTAAAATAGACATGATCAAAAATTATTCCTCAACCAAGTGAGCTAACAAGTGATGCTGGACTCTCACATATGCAGGTTTGTTTTCCTTTTTGGCCTGTTGAGAATACCACAGTGCTCTCATGCTTGTGTTTGGACCAAAATGGTATCTTCTTGAGGCATTCTCAGGCTCGGTTAAGTGCTGTTTAGTTGCACTGAGAAAACTAGATGAGCCTCTGAATCGGTTCACCTGCAAGTGAATCAGACAGGCCGTATACAGGGTGACCCAATAAATCCCACCCACATTTTAAAGGTAAATTAATATAAAATCATCAAACATGAAACTTCATTCAGTACCGTTTTTATTTATCATGCTTTAAGGATCCTCCACATGGTGTCCGTCGTTGTCTGTACACACCTGAAGAGGATCTGTGAAGGACGCTATGGCTCGGCGGGGCACGTGGCTGCATCTCCTGCTGAATAGCAACGTTAAGGGCTTCAAAAGTTTGGGGTCGATGAGTATACACTTGAGATCTTAGCAGTGGCGGCTCCTGACAAATTTCTCAGGGGGGGCAATTGTTGTGATAATGACTAAGGTGACCTGTTCAATGGTTAAACTGATAAGTAGTGAGGCAATTGTCAGCTTTTACTGGTCAACTGAGCAACATCACCTGTAACTA
>JAQMYF010000015.1:7395852-7428600 GCA_030014195.1 Neosilurus mollespiculum
TGTGTGTGTGTGTGTGTGTGTGTGTGTGTGTGTGTGTTGGCCCTGCAATGGTCTGGCAAGCTGTTCAGGGTGTACCCTTCTTTCGCCCAGTGTTGTCTGAGATAGGCTCCAGCTGTCTCATGAGGGAGAGGGAGGGAGTGAGTGAGTTTCACATTGTTGTAGTTTGTGAACACCTTCTCAGTCATGGTAAGTAAAATTGTGAGAGTGTGCAGTGGTGGCTCAGGTGGTTAAGGCTCTGATTACTGATCTAAAGATCGGGGTTTTCGAATCCCAGTACCACCAAGCTGCCACTGTTGGGCCCTTGAGCAAGTCGTTCCAGATTAGCGCGTCTGCCAAATGCTATAAATACGAATGAGGTGATTTATTTTGCATACACACCACCCTATATGTTGCATTTTGAGGGTCAAATATGCAGGTGTTATTTTGCTCATATTAACCCTTAAACAGGCACAAATGGAAAATAAATAAAAAAAAATATATATTATAATAATTATTCTTCTATATATGATCCAAGTAAAACATTCTCATGATATATTTTTTGAAATATCTTGAATATTTTGGATTTTACGAGTTGTATCTTCCAGTATACGTTGCCTTATTAAGGTATTAAACAGCGGAGATCAGTATTATCTCCTGGGGCACGTTGGCTGTTTAAGGGTTGGATCTAATCCTCTGTAAACAATACCAGCAAACCAGCTTGTCATATCAGTGTCCTGAACTCCCAGGCTGCATAATACAAACTCCCATGATTCTCAACCCACGACTTTATCACACAATCTCCACTCAAGTGTATCCCCTCTCGCAGTCAGCCGTAATCCCCTGAATAGTGTTTTGGCTGTTACCTGCTCACCGTAATTATCTGATTTTGCCAATAGCCTGACAGATAACTTGCCTCAAGTTGCTAAGCATTATGTAATCGTTTTTTGTTTGTCTGCCTTACTGATTTTAATAGATCAATAAACCCTGCATTTGATTTGCTTGATTGCTTCATGTTTTTTTTTTTTTTTGTTTGTTTGGGTTTTTTTTGCCGGTCTAGTCGTACGCGCATAACTTTGGTAATGCAGCGCCTGTAATATATTGTGAAAAGAAGTGTTTTGTTAAGACGCATCACCCAAAACCATTTCCAGAGACATAATCGCAAACCCTTCTGCTTGGAAAGTTCCAGCACTGAAAATGTAGGTCTAATTATACAACATGCAAAATATAGAGCTTCATTTACAAATGCATATGTTCTTGCTTTATACTCTCACTGATCCCATGGTAACCACTTCGTTCTGGTTACCGGGTCGCAGTAGATCCAGAACACTGTGTAAAGCATGGAGGTCGTGTCCTGTGTGTAGTGCAGGAATAGTACATTTTGTATGGAATGCTTGTCAATCTCAGGGCACCATAACCTCATTTTTCAAGCACTTACTCATACAAGGTATAACCATTTCACCTACAGGCATGGGGATGTTTTTGGAAGGTGGGAGGAAACCGGAGAGAACCCCAGAGGAACCATGCAGGGAAGAATGTAAAAGACTTTGCGCAGACAGATCAAAGCTCCGGATCAAATCTGGAGCTGCGAGGCAAAATGTGTTCAGTTTAATATCCACAAATGTTTGTTGGTTGGCCTGTGATGTTTAGACTCAGTGAATTTTGAATAGACTGTTTTATTATGTAGATGTGCTCGACCGTGGTAACTGCACATGCACTACTAATGTGGAAGAGATCAGGCTTCTGAAGTAGTGGATATAGATTGGCATTGATGTTCTACCTTGTTTTATATGTGCGCGTCTGTCTGGCAGAAAGGGGGTGCACTAAAGAAAGGCCCCATAGCCAAAGCTCTGCAGGCTATGAAGCAAGTACTTACCTACAACGCTGATGAACTGGAGTGGGACTCTCTGCACCGCACCAACCACCAGCAGTGCTACTGCTACTGTGGAGGACCTGGAGAGTAAGGATGCTCTTAGTACTTTTTTCATCACCTTCTGTTGCTTTTATCATCTTGTGCCCCCCCTCTTGTGTGTTTGGTCTCTTTCTTTCACTTCCTTTCTGTCTTTTACAAGAAATCTCTGAAGCTTGTAGTAGATTAGCATGCTTCCTCCTGTGTTCTTACATCTGACGCCGCCGCCGCGCCCCATGATTGAGCTCACTCTGCACATTCCATATTGTTTGAGTTGGCTCAGCTTGTAGTGAATCAGCTCGTAATTGGTTTATCAGATTTTCTCAGCATTGTCTCTGTGATAAGAACACGTCACATTATCTTTTCCTTCCATCTCCTCTTAGATGGTACCTGAAAATGTTGCAGTGTTTCCGCTGTGAGCAGTGGTTTCACGAAGCGTGCACCCAGTGCCTGCAAGAGTCCATGATGTTCGGCGATAGGTGTGTATCTATATCACATGTTCACGAGTTCTGCTTAAAAAAAACATAACTTGTGAGTACAGTGAGGCAAGAATAATAAACGCTGATAGTTCTGACTCGGAGCAAGTAGCCGACTAGGGTAAGATCTCCCACAGTCAGCCTCCTGCAGTGTCTTTTATACCGGAATCTTTTGGAATGTAATTTTTTTTCTGACATGTTTTTTCAAATTGGAAGTACAACAATGCAAATGTTGAGGTGGATATTGCGGGATAGTCCCTGACACAGGCGTCCAGCAGTATCTACACAGAATAATAAGAAAAGCAAGCTAATATTGTTTTATGTTTGTTATTTTCATGGTATTTTTATATTTTAAAGCATGAGACTGGTCATGCATGCTCCTTTACAGCATCTTTTAAAACAAATTAATAGTTGGAAAAATTATTTATTTTTACTTTGAACACAGAAGCCATATTGTGTAGATTTGTTTGTAATTTTTTGGATTTTAGCGTCAGTGTCCATAGCAAACCATGAGTTTTTGTTCCCCATTTTGATTCAAGTATTATGCTAAGTATGCAAACTTCACACAGAAACGCCCGAGCTCGGGAATTGAACCCAGGCCTTCATGCTTTGAGGTGGGCGTGCTAATCACTGTGCTGCCCACAAATATGATTATTATTATTGTTATTGATTTTAAAATATATAAACATATCTCTACCAGTGAACATATCTCTACAACCAGGCACGTTGTTGGCTGTTCTAGTATCCACTACATGGAAACACAAGATATTTTGATTCAAGCATTATCCACTCGGGAGGTCGAGTATCGCTGAGATAGTGGGCCAAGTAGATTGTGCTGTTTCTGTGTAGTATCTACTAAATATGTACATATTATTATTATGAGATGTTTCTACTGGTCGTTTTATAGATGGAGAAATATGGCATAGTCTTTCTTAGACTATTTTTTGTAAAAATTACTGTCGTAATTGATTTAGACAAGTGTAAAATCCCGGCGTGTTCTGGTAATTAGCTCTAAAATTATCATATAATAGGTGTCTGATCCTTATAGGCCTTAAAAGTGTAATTCACCTTGTTTATAGAAAAAAAGATAGATACAATGTTTTTTGATAAAAGAGCCGAGATAATGAATTGGTTTATGGACGGCATCATGTGATAAGTGATTTATAACAGTTCTGCGCACTAACACACACAAAGGAAATGGCACACATTATGGACTAGTTGGAGGTCAGTGTGTTAAAATTGCTGCCTTGTGTATAACACACCATTCATTTCCTTTCAAAGCCTGACCATTTATAAAGTACTCCCTGTCCATTTCCTCTGCCTCTTTTCCTCTTTCCTTTTCACAGGTTTTACTTGTTCATTTGTGCCGTGTGCAATAAGGGAGTGGAGTGCATCAAACGCCTGGCTCTGCGCTGGTAATTGCCTTTCTTTCTTCTTTTCACAATTAATTGCATGCAGATTTATGTATCGAACTGAAGTGCTAGATATAAGTTGATGTAGACAGTATTTGGGAACGCTGGGGTTGATTCCAGTGTCCGCTGTGTCTGTATGGGACATTAATTACAGATGGGTGACAAATTAAAGGACAGGTTTGTTTTTTGTTTTTTTGGATTGCACGTCGAGAGCTACCCGAGCGGCATTAGGACACATTGGGGTCAATTCTGCAAGTTTGTGGGAGTGTACTGGGATGGTCATCATTCTTCCGAAAGCTCTTCCTTACCTTCGAGTTCTGATGATGGACAGGTGTTGCTAAACCTGGCACTTCAAATCCAGAATCTGCCACAGGGATTGAGATCTGGCTACTTAAAAGGCCATATCACTTCCATCACTATGAATCACTCTGAGACACTTCATGAAGTATGGATAGAGGTGGGGTCATCCCGAAAGACACTATTCCCACTAGGATAGTGAAGGCGGTCAGTCAGAAGGACTTTCCTCTAGGTGAGGACAGAAAAGCTTTCACCCTGTTGCCTGGAGGTCACAGATTCAAATCCCGGCTGATGCCATAGGCTCGCAGCCATCAGCCCATGAGAGCTAATATTGTTGAGCTCTCCAGGAGAGGAGGGATGGCATACGTTTTCTTCCCTGTCACTCACAGCAACACTAACCAATCACAGGAAGGCTGTGAAAGTGGCTGGCTGACGCTTGCCTCTGAGTGTTATGCCACTTCTGATGTTGTCCGAGCAGCAGTCCAGTTAATATCACAAGCCTCTGAAGAAACGTGCTGATCTGAACGAGAGACAAGGGAAGAAATGTCGGACAGGTGGGACTTGGCCATGATTTAAGTCTGTCAAAGAGGTCCAGACGCTCTTGCTGAACGGCCAATTTCATAATATGCCAATATAAAACAAGCATGGCAAGTTTGAAAGCCTCAGCTTTAGCACGTGGCAAGTAAATGCCTGGAAACCAAATATACAGTTTTGCCTCTGTGACCTTGAAAAGTAGGTCAAGGTCACTCACACACAAACTCATCCAAACACATAGTAGTGACCCAGCATACCAAATTTGAAAGCCCCAGCTTCAGTGTGCAGCATGTAAATGTCCAGAAACTAAAGTGGGAGGGACAGAAGGACGGACAGAACACATTCCTATAGCTCCTAAGCCACTTTGTGGGCGGGACAAATGGAGCTAAACCATGCCTAACCAACGCGCTCTTCTCTTTTGAGTCATTGTGCCATCTTTCCGTATCTGAGACATTAGTAGGTGACTGACTTAAAACGTCTGTGTGTTTTTTCCCCTAGTGACGGTTTAAAATCCCAGAATGCCCTATGCATCTTGATCATTTTACTTGGTAGATGAAGGTCAGCTCCCTAATGCAAGTCATATGTTAAGATTTCCTCTAGCGTTATCATTTTAATGCCCGTTATGAAGTAATTAAGCCTTATGATCAGAAGCATTGGTCTGAGTAATAGATGCATTTCGAAATCCTTATCACTTAATTTGTGTGACTTTTAAGGCTGTTTTTCTGCCCTTTGAAATCCATAATGTCTATAATTTAAGTTTCATCCTGGCAAGAAAATCTAAGGTTTAAATGGCTTTAATCTTTCGGTCAGAGAGGTTATTATGGATTTCCTCCAGCATGTAAATGATTATGCAGCTTAGTTGTGAGCTGTCTGGAAAATTGTAGATTTTTAAACCTTGAACAACAGACAGTCTGTATAATCAGCATGCCGATCTTCAAATGCATCCAATATGTACTTCATAGTAAAATTCTCGCCAAATGCTTTTCCTGTAACACTTAAGTAAAGTGATGCAGTGACGCTTCAGTCTTTTAGAATATCTAATTTTACCATGTTGTATACTCTGCTCAAACAAAGAACCTCTAAAGCAGTGGCAGTGGTGGCTCAGGGGTTAAGGTTCTGGGTCACTGATCCAAAGGTTGGGAGGTCAATCTACAGTACATCATGATGCCCTGTTGGGCCGTTAAACGAGGCTCTTAATGTGTACCTGTGATGAATTTGGATCACTAGCTATTTAAAACGATCATGTATGACATCAGCAGTTCTTTCCGGCAACATCAGTCCTTTGCGTGATTTTAAAGTATGTGCGAGTGCACTGGGCATGCTCAGAGACATGTTGCCAGCCTCGTAGTGGCACAAACTCATTGAATTGGCTGTGCTGCATCACTGACGCCGTGCATCGTAACACAATGTCAGTCAGTGCTGAGCTGCACAAACAAGCGCAGAAATCACAGAAAACATTTCTTTTGTGTTCCTAAACCAACTGACGACAGGAAAGCGGAGTCGGCAAAACGTTAGCTGCGTAAGCCATTTTGGATTTAGCGTCACACTCATCTCTAGCAGCGTTCTCATCCTCAAGAGTCACTAGAACGTGACGTCTCACTGTCTCCACAAGAGACTCCTCCCTCTCTGGGTCAAATAGGTCACCATTTACACCCATTTCCTCCAAACTGCTAGTCATAGTTGCTTCATGAACACGTTTTTTTATCACCTAAAATGCGCTTGCTAAATAGATCTTGTTTACTTGCGCTTTTACTTGGACAACCCGACCCAACGTGATGTCACTTCCGGAGAAGAACACCGACTAGCCATAGCCTCCGACTCCGCTAGTAATCCACGGAATAAAATCCCCAATTTTCATGATTTTATGGTCAGTTATGTTAAAGTAAGCGTCTTTATCGTTGAAACATATTACATTACAGTTATGCTGTAAGGAAGACCTCTACCAGTACTCTTTTTTTTTATTTTATTTGTAATAGGAATATCTTTAACACAGCCCAAGCAATATATAAGTACTGGAATCTCTAAACACCTTGCAAGTATTTGTGTGTAGACCTGTTCATGTGGTTGTATGGTTCAGGGTGGAGTTTTTCCTGTAACCAAGCTTCAAAGTGCAGCTTAACATGCAGCCTGACTGCTAACGACCTCGTAGGCATTTAAGGTGTAATTTCTTGTCCTGCTCTTTCATCAGGGTGGATGTGGTCCATCTGGCTCTCTACAACCTGGGAGTACAGAGTAAGAAGAAGTACTTTGAGCTGGAGGAGATCCTCAGCTTCATCAGCAGCAACTGGGACCATTTCCAGCTGGGCAAGGTCACACAGCCAGAGAGCGCTTTCATAACCGATGCAAAACTCTTCCTGACTCGCCGTGTAATTGGTTGTCGTTTTGGCTTGCGTTCACAGACAGGGTCTTTTGACTGATCTTTTTTTGTGTGTATTGCCACACCGCTTTGTTGTAACATTGAAAATGACAGTAAATAAGTGCTAAATTTACCTCTTTTGTTCATGTCTATTTGAAAGTGACTGCTCCAGGTGCAAAGTGAAGGAAATGTTTCATGTAGCACCATGGCACTCACTTTGACCCTTTTTCTCTCTTCCTCCAGCTTGCAAACACCCCTCCCTCAGAGAGAGGCCAGCTGATCCTTGATGCTCTTAATAACTACAAAAGCAAGTAAGACAAACAACCCACCCACTTCCCTTTTTTTCCCCCGACGTAGCTATCTGGCAAGGTGTGGATAATTTCTCTGATTATTTCCAGTACAGTCTTTCTTAAAAAATGCTTTAGAAGGTTTCACTTTAAATTCGATGCGCCACACATATGAACGTATGCGCGGTTAGTTCAGATAAGAACGAGGTCCGTTTACCCTGTACTGTGGGGGAAAAAACAAGCAGGAAACTTGAGTCAAAGCATCTGAAGATTGTTATAATCTTTTAATAAACTTTTTAAACCTGTATACCACAGCACTGATTAAATCTCACTTCTGATTGGTCAGGAAGGGTTTAGTTTCTGTATTAGTAGCTTTGTCTGCAAGGCAATTCATATGTTTCTGTTAATACCCTCGCTGTAAAACATTAATGTATCTAAAGCAACAGTCGATCCACAAGAACGTATTTTCCCTTAATGTAAGGAGTCTCCAGTTTCAGTAGTTTAAATGTTAAATTTTTTCGGTTTTTTTGTGCTTTTTTTTTTTTTTTTTTTTTTTTTTCCACATTCGCTTGAAAATACAGAAGGAAAGGGTTTTCAGCTCTCCACTTTTGATCAAATCTCCTAAAACAGATGGGGTTTTGGGTTACTTGGTAGTTAATATAGTTATGGGACTCAAACCTTGGACCTTCTTGCTGTGAGAAAGGCGTGCTAACCACTACACCACTGTGCTGGCCCCACTAATGTGCAGTAAAGTAAAAATTAACCTATAAAAAAGCTGAAATACTAAATAAAAATAAAACAAGTGAATATTTCTATAATGGCTGTAAGACTTTCAGACTGCAAATTTTCATTCCTCGTAATAAAGATTTAAATTGTTGTAATTTGTTTTTTTTTATTGACCATATAACAAAGAAATGTGGCTCTTTATTTACCCGGATTGATTTGACAAATGAAATGAAATGAAATGAAAATGCACCTGGGCTGAAACATAGACCCGTTTTGTTTAGGTTTCTCTGCGGAAAAGAAATCAAGAAAAGGAAATGTATATTTCGGTTGAGGACGAGAGTTCCCCCAAACCCCCCCACCAAACTCTTTCCAGAGAAGACCCCAAAAAGCGAAGGACGCAGAGGCTGCAAGAAGGGGGTGACCCGCAATGGGTGAGTGAAAGGGGATACGGGATGTGACCCAAGGAAAAAAAAAAAAAAAAAGTTGATTATTGAAGGCATTCGAATTTTTTTTTTTTTTACTTTCAGCAAAATATCGGTGCTGCATGGCGTGCACTTCTGGAGACCTGAAGTGGTGCGTTCCATGTACATGAAGTGTCTCTTTCACAAACATGTCTTACACTTGTTTTTTTTTCTCTGACTTCTATTGGTGCCTTTCCACTCGCACTGAAAACCCTCACACAACAGATTAGATAGAAGGTGTTGTGTTTGTGCTGCTTAAGTAAAAGCTCTTCACTTTTATGAAGAAAAGAGAAAAAAATAAGCTCTTTTGTATGTAGCTTATTTTGTATTTTAGCCACAGGTAGTCCCATCTCAGAAGTCTTAACAGCTCAGGTCTACAATATTATCCTCAGTTTTCGTAAACACGCACCTGCATCCATTACTGCAGACTGCAACGCTTTAGAAATGAAACAGTGCTGCGTGTGTTTACCCAAACACCTACACGAAGCTGCGAGTTCTCATCATTCTCCTCTTGATCCCGGATAAAGGAAAGTGATTTTACTTATTAGCATGACTTTGAAGTGTTGATTAGGATTAAAGGGCCACGTGGGGAGGTAATTATGCCAGGTATCCCCTGCTGTTCTTCTCTAAGAAGACAAACTGTTTGCTGGAAGAGTGTGTAAACATACATGTTTTTCCTTCTCAGTTGGATGTCTGTGATCTGTACTGAAAGAAATCTCTCATTTGACTAATTTAGCTATATTTTGTTTGCAGTTATGTTCAGTGGAGTTAAATTAGATAAAGCTATAGCGGAGCTCTGTGAAGTTCCATTCTAAGGCAAATGGCTTAAAGCCATGAGCTCGGTTTTGTTGTAGCATCCGTGCTCACACAGGCAACCCAACGCATGCGGTGCCGTCTGCGCTGAGTGCACTTGCACTTTGCAGAAATTTTTCTTGTTTAATCATTGGCTTTTCTTTTTGAGAGGAATAAGTTCATTTATTTTCTAAGCCGCTTAATCCTGATTAGGGACGCGGGGGGGCTGACGCAAATCTCTGGGCGAATGCGGGGTACACCCTGAATAGCTCGCCAGGCCATTGCAGGGCCAGCACACCTACAACCACTCACACTTACACCTAGGGGCAATTTGGAACCTCCAGTTAGCCTACTGTGCATGCTTTTGGACTGTTGGAGGAAACCGGAGTACCTGGAGGAACCCACACAAGCACAGAGAGAACATGTAACATGTTCTGTATCCACACAAACTCCTCGAGCCCAGGAATCGAACCCAGGACCTTCTTGCTGTGAGGCGAACGTGCTAACCATTGCGCCGCCACTTTTCTTTTTACTGAAAATAAATGCAAACATTTGCAGAGCTCCGCTTTTAGGCAGTGCTAAATTTTTCTATTACGTTTGTGGAAGCATTTTGCCTTCACTGCCTCTACAGTGAATTTAACACAGGCTGTCATGTTGACCTTTCACTACATATATTGAGGTGAGGCCAAACATAAGACTCCTTAAACATTCCACATTTGTAAGTATTAAAAATTAAGCACGAGGGTTATGAGAAAGTGCGCAAAATGTAATTCGTCACTAAGGATGTGTGCAGCTGCCTGCAGGTTATGAGTGCTCTGGTCTTTTCACACAGAAGTGGATTATTTTCCAATAACAGCACCTCGCAAAGTGTTTATACAACAGCAATTTGCCAACATTAGCATTTTTTTTTTAGCAATTTATCGAAGACAGCCGTTTCCAAATTTATCGAGAGCAAACATTATGGTTCGAGTCTCTGTTTTTCAAAAAAATCTTTTTTTTTTTTTTTTTTTTTTTTTAATTATTATTATTTTTTTTGCATATTTTATGCATTCTAAATGTCTGGTATGCGGCTCTGTGTGTTTGCGTTCTGGCATGCCGTGTTTGCTGTCATTGTCTTTGGCTATGAATTCATATATGTCAGAAATACAACAGTCCCAAACATTCATATAAATTCTGTAAAGATTAATGGAACCACAAACCGTAATCTGAAACAGGGTCTGGCCAAGAATTCAGATTTGAATCCACTTGAACAAATATAGGATTTACTTGATTTAGAAATTGATCACATAAAGATTTCCTTCAAGACAATCTTATGTAAGAGCTACAAACTACTGTATTTGAAACACAGGGCTCCAGAAAATGCAGTTAACTGCATAAAAACAATGGCTTCAAGAACACCCTCTGTTATAAAGTTCAATGGAGGCCAGACTACATACTGTGAACAGAACAAATACTGAGTTTTCTGTTAAATTTTGTGTAATTTGTTCTATTAGGGCGGCACGGTGGTGCAATGGTTAACACATCAACCTCACAGCAAGAAGGTCCTGGGTTTGAGTCCTGGGCTCAGCCAGGGCAGTTCTGTGTGGAGGTTGCATGTTGTATCCAATTATTGTGTGGGTTTCCTCTGCGTATTCCGGTTTCCTCCCACAGTCCAAAGACATGCATATTAGGGTAACTGACTGTTGCAAATTGCCCCTAGGTATGAATGTAAGTATGAATGGTTGAGTGTGTGTTGGCTCTGCAACAGAGCTGTTGAGGGTGTTAATGAATGAATAATTTGTTCAATTATCTTTATTTAACAAACAAACATAATGTTAATTGTTTTAAACGTCTCATTTTTTAAAAAATTTATTTTATTTAAGTGGTCTAATAAATTTAAATACTGTGTGTGTATGTGTGTATATAATATGTGTGTGTGTGTGTGTTTTGTAACAGTCTCAGCCAGTTTGCTAATAAATCCCAAACATTTCTGCAGGTAAACATGAGTTTAACCACAACAGGTTTTTGCTGTTCGCATGAATCCAACACTTAAGCTGACCCGGGTTACGGTTTCTGCTCTTTGGCTCTGTTGCCTCCTCTGTAGACTGATGAATAAATGAAGTGTGTTTTTGCTTTTGTGTTTCTCGCTAGTTGTGCTCCTGCAGAGAAGCAGAGGAAGAAGAGGTCCAAGTGGCTGCTGGAGGATGCTATTCCCAACGTAAGCTCCGCTTCTAACCATCTTGCAGCAGCGTATCATTGCTCAGGATAGAGCTTGTAGCCTTGGCCCTTAACTGAACCATACTGAGCTGGATTTCTGTCTGTATCAAACTGTGCCGTGGGACGGAGCATGGAAGTGATTTGTCTGCTGCAATCCTGGCTTACTGTTTCACTGCTCTGTTTACCTCGCTGTGTTAGTTCATTCAGGTCTATTGTGCATGACATCATTGACTTTATACACCTCACACGCCTCAAGTTGAGTTTTATATTTATTTCAGCTTTACCCGCTTGCTTGCATTATGACTTTTTTTGTGGACACCCCCCCCCCCTCCACTCCTATCATCACACTCACATCACACAGACTTTGCATTTCCTCTCTCTCTCTCTTTCTCTCTCTCTCTCACACACACACACACTGTCTGCCTTCTCCAAAAGCGATTACACTTTGCTTCTAAAGCTTTTAATGACAAATCCCTCCGAGTTCTGGTCCCTAGGCCTGCATTTCTTTAACAACAACCACCTAACACTCAACGCTAATAGCATAGAACTCTTAATGGCATCCCAAATGCCCTGAAACACCGAGCATTAAAGGGTGCATCAGAAGTACAGTAATAGCACAGCCACCTATTGTAGTAAGGGTAAGAGTAATTCCACCTGAGCGTCAGCAATCCAAAACAGGATAATGTGTCAATTAAGGTGGTAATGGCGTTGTTTAAATTAACAGTGCTCTCCTTACAGAATGAAATGACGTCCACCTGGAGCTCTAATCATCACATGGCGAACATCTTCGACTTCACACTCGACGAGCTGCAGAGCTTGAAAAGGTGAGACAGTCCTGAAGGATGTAAAAAAAAAAAAAAAAAAAAAAACTCCCCAGCATGACTAAACAGCTCCATGTGATCAAAATATAAAGTCTGTTGTTATACCACAACCCATGATACACATAGGTGAAAGTGTTGCTTAATGTTACATAACCACTGCCCTGACAGTAGTTCCACGAGTTTAGCTAGCTAGGTAAATTGGGTCTAAATGAATGTGCGAGTACATTCTTAATATCTTGCACAGGGAGTTGTACAGCGGAGGCTCTGCATAAATGGAATAAAATAAAAAAATCCGTGTACCTGGTAAGATGTTTGTTTGTGCCGTGTCTGCACTTTCTAGCAGGAATGCATAATTTTAGGTTTTCAGGCACAGGGGAAGTCAGTTTAAATTCAGTGATGTCTGCCGAGCCTGAGATACATAATTGTTTTGGTATATACTGCACAGGAACATGAGCTAAAAACAGACTAAAGCAAGACTTTTATCGTTTTTTTTTCCTTTTAATTATGATGGATGCACTTGAGTGCTGAGCACAAGCTATGTAACCACGTCTTTTTATCTTTTTAACAGTTTAAGTATGTACTATATGGTGACAATAAAATCAAACTAAAAATTTTTTTTTTCTTTCAACATGCACATTGAGCCATATATTCATTCAAAGCTTAGTATATACGACATGGAAACGAGCGTAAACTGCTTTATAAAGGTGTTTTAGTATGCACTATATATGTGGAAACACGAAAAACGAACTAAAATGAGATTTTTATGGTTTTTTTTTTTACATTTTCAAACATAAGTACGAGACACCCTTCTGTGGTGTAATGGTTAGGGTGCTGGGCTGATGACTGGGAGGAGCCTACCTTATAGGGCACCAATGAGATGGTTCTGTTCCCCTGTAATTTATACTTATATGTTTATATTTAATTAATCTTATATGAAGTCTGTCATTAGCAAGGCCTTCCGTTTTGCTCAGAGCTCTCCATTGTAAGTATGGCTGAGTGCAAAAGTTGACACCCCCATGGCTTTTAAATGGAAACTTGTTTTATTTATTTTTTTTTTTGACAATTTGCTCCTAAAAGAAAGCTTCAAAAAGCTCAAAATGTATCAGCAACAAGACCACATATATATCTGAAAGGATCAAAGTGATGCTCAGTGGAAACACCACAGTTCAGAGGAAGTTTGTGGGCTTTAATGTTACTAGAATATTTACGTTCCATTTTGAAATGAATATCCAAGAATGTTATTAAGAGAACTGTAAAGTTCCTGTTGGCGATATGTGTATTTATGTATTTGTTTTCTTCACTGTATTTTAAGAGTGTGCAGACTAACTGTTGATCATATATTATATATTATAGTAATTTGTTCTTGACTTATGAGCTATAGCTGTACGATTCAGGTTAATCTTTTTTTTTTTCATGCTCCCACCGGCGATGGTCTTATCTGCGCTGCAGTGGCTAAGAAGTGGAACACTGCCTTTCTTTGTCCACACATCTTATAATAATTGAATCTTTTAATAATAATCGACCGCCTTTGACTCCCCCCCCGTCCTTCAGTGGGCGTGTATGTCTGAGCATGTGGCACGCTTAACCTTTCTCTTTTCTTCCAATTGAATTAAACAGCCAATTATTGACTTCTTAACAATCATTTTAATTTGCATGCACTCCCCTTTAGTGTAGTCTAAAAGCTTTTGTCATCTTTTCCCCCCTTGTCCTAGCCGAAATCATTTTTAGCAAGAAGGAGAATGAAGCGATTTAATTACACTTCTCGGTAAAGGTTATCGTCTCCCTAGCAGGCTTGAATATTAAGAGTGCAGTAAACAGTGCAGGGACAATCGGAGCATAGGCGCACTTTCAGGCACAAGTCAGGGAATTTGTAAGCACTTGTTGACGTCTAGAAAGAGAGTGTGAAATAAACGTAAACCTTAAAGAAAGGCCGTATTTGGTTCAGCCCCCAATCCAAGTGGGGTCCTTTTGTATCCTGATATCTGTTGGAAACTGAGAGCTCAGCTGGCCGCCAGCCAGTATAATGAGGTGCAGTAAACGTGGTGTGTTGTACAGTAACGAGAGTTTGTGTCGGCTTTGGGCCTTCAGGTGGTCTCTGAGACAGCAATGAGAGGGAAATTACTAACTTTTTGCATTTCTCTCTCTTTGTCTGTAGTACTAGTTCTGGACGGACATTCAGTCTGGATCAAGACTCCACGGATGCAGCGAGCACTTCAGGTTCTGCTACTACCAGTGTGTCGTACGACTTCAGGTACATTTTAGATGTCTCTTAATTCATTAAACAGGCATGTATTCCATTAATTTTGCAATTATTTTCATACCAGATGCCAAAAATATGTTCTTATATTTATTTATTAAGTAATTCATTTGGAATAATTAATGATATAAGCAAGCAACATCTGCCAAACTGGCAAAAATAAAATAATGAGCACAGTACCCTCTGTTGGGGCTGCTCTAATCCCAAACTTGCAAAAAATTCTTATCTTGCAATGTTAAAGAATCTTTTAAAAGAAATCTGGATCCAAAGTTTTACCCAGATCATCTCCAAAATCGAATGAAGTCTTTTACATAATTCTAAATAAATATCAGCTCGATCGCGGAAGTACAACTGGGATAGAAGAAGGTACCAATCCGCGTGCACACATTTCCCCTGCAGAAACTTTTCATTTCATTACAAATTGTTACCATGTGAATCATTTTCTGGTTGGAATCGAGAACTTTGGGTTTGATTTGGGTTTCAATGCCTGGAATTATTGAATCAACTTGTTGGGATTGAGTCTCAGTACATTTCCTTGGATGAAGAAATTTGACACAACAGTATGCATCATACATCAAAAGTCTGTTGATGCTAAGAATTTATTTATTTTATACAGACGTGTCAGTTTACTTCCAAAAACTAAGATTTTGTGAGATTGGCTTTTTTTTTTTTTTTTTTTTTTTTTTACCTTTTTTTGAACCCAAGTCTACCAGTTTGGTATGTTTGCTGCAGACCTCTTATTTTTTTAAAGTGGGATATATGCAGTTAACCTTGCAATAATACCAATAATAATATCCTAGTAATACCACTGGCAGATTTAGGGAATACAATTTTTATATTTTTACATTGCAACCTGTGAATTGGTGTAATACAGTATGCAGCAAGTGAGCAGTCAGTCAAAAATGAGCAAGCATAAGGATTTGGATGACTTTTCGCATTGTGATAGTTAGAGGAGTTGGCTAGAGCATCACTAAAACAGAAGGCCTTGTGGGGTGCTTCTGGTATGCACCGGTTAGTGGTTTAAAAGTGGTCCAAGAAATGACAATTGGCAAACTAGCAGTAGCGTCATGGGAACCGAAGAAGTGCGGGAAGCAAAGGCTGGTCCATCTTTTCCATTCCTACGGAAAACTACTGAAATGACTGAAAACAGTTAATCCTGGCTAGGATAGAAAAGTACAAGAAGACACAGTGCTGTCTAGTCATAGATCAGTTAGAATACTCATGTAAGATCCCCCTTCCCCAGCGAACTGCATATGAGCATCAGAAGCATGTGGATCATGAAGCAATGGAAAGTGGTGGCCTGGTCTGATGACTCATGATTTCTTTTACATCGTATGAATGGCTGGAGGTCTGTCACTTACCTAGGAAGAGATGGCAGCTGGATGGACTATTGCAAGCCAACTTGCTATTGCTGCGAAATGTTGGGACCTAGAGATGTTCCTTTGGCACGTAGAACCAGATTAAGCACTGTTGCCGACCTTGTTCCACTTCATGGCAGAGTTCTTTAATGGTAATGGCCTCTTTTAGCAGAATATTTTAGCAGATGCATCCTGTCTTGCTGCAAAATATTCAGGAACGGTTTGAGGAACGTGAATTTGAAGAGATCAGGGTGTTGATTTTGACTTTGCATTCTCCCGATCTCAATCCGGTTTAGCATCTGTGAGATGTGCTGGATGAAAATGTATGGTCCAAAGGAGCTTCCCCTCAAAATACAAAGGACCTAAAGGATTTGATCAGTGGTCATTCAGAGGTCTTTTGGAGTCCATGCCTCAATGTGTCTGAGCTGTTTAGGAGGTGCAGTGGAGACCTACACTGTATTATGGTTTTTATGTTATGGTTTATTGAGGCTGATTTATAGTTGTATATATTTTTTTTACATTTTTGTTCAGTTTGTTGAGTTTACTTCTCCATCAGTGCCGTGTGAGTCAACCCTCCCGCTGCTTGACTGTGCGAAAGAAATGACTGTGGTATTGCTCATCTTTGAGTCATAGTGTTAAAGCCTCCTTAACATGATAAACGTGAGGTTTCAGTGGAATTGGGTGTAGACTGCCCAAAAAGACAAACAAAAAAAGATGATTTGCTGCATTCTTAGAAGAAATAAGAATTTGTTAGCCATGCTGAAAATCCTGTTTTATTTCAACATACAATTAAGATTTAAGATTCAAGAATTTTATTTATCACATGCACAGTTATTTCATTGCAGGTTGTATGTGTATGTTATCCTGAATCATTCCTCAGACTGTGTGTATATTTAACAAAAAAGTAGGAAGGAAATAAAGCTAGAGTAACCAAAACTATACGAGGAAAAAAGTATGTGTTCTAAAAATATATACTTGAAGATATACAACATGAAAACCAGTAAGCAATAAATGAGTAACAAACAGCAGCAGCAGAAAGTGACCCTTGCAACATATGAAAAGTGGCCATGTGCAATTATGATACTGAAATGACTGTGCAATATGCAACTGAAGTGACATTGTGCATTGCAAAGAATAATGTTGTGCTCTATAGCCTGAGACATTGTAGGTTAAATTTTGCAGAGTTAGTATGGATACTCTGCGGGTAAAAGCTCCACCTGAGTCTCTCAGATGTTGTTGTCAGACTGCAGAACCGTTTGCCTGTGTTCAGCAGCTGAAACAGACAGTTACTGGGGTGGGAAATGTCCCTGATGATCTTGATGGCTCTGCTCCAGCAGCGCCTGGTGTAGATGTCCTGCAGCGAGGGCAGGTCAGATCCAATGCAGCGCTCAGCTGCCTTGATCACTCTTTGCAGGGCTTTTCGATCTTGTACGGTGCTGTTGCCAAATCAAGCCGTGATTCTCATGGTCATGATGCTCTCGACCACAGTCGTATAGAAGGTTTTAAGAATCTCAGAAGAGACCCTGAATCTCCTCAGCTGCCCCAGGTGGTACAGCTGCTGTCTTGCCTTTGTGATCTGAGCTGGATATGGATGGACCAGGTAAGACTGTCAGTGAGGTGAGCCCCGAGGGACTTCATGCTTTTCACCTTCTCCACTGGAGCACCACTGATGGAAAGGGGAGAGTAGGACTGCTGCGGCTTCCTGCTGAAGTCCACCACCATCTCCTTGGTTTTGTTGACGTTCCTGTAGGCCGTCTAATCATTGTTGGAGATGAGGCCAAGCACTACTGTGTCTTCAGCAAACTTGATGATGGAGTTGGAACTATGAGTGGACACACAGGTGGAGGTGTAGAGAGTGTACTACAGGGGACTCAGCACACATCCTTGTGGGACTCCAGTGCTGAGGGTGATGGTGCTGGACACTCAACGGCTCAACCTAACCACTTGGGACCTGTCCGTGAGAAAGTCCAGCACTCATCTACACAGCTGGGTGTTCAGTCCCAAGTCCCTCAGCTTGGTGAACAGTCTGAGTGGGATCACAGTGTTGAAAGCTGAACTGTAATCGCTGAACTGTAGTCTCACGTAGTTCCCACTTTTACTGTTCACATGTGAGGGTGGTGTGTAGATGTGGGAGATGGCATCCTCCGTCGATCTGTTTGGATGGTAGGCGAACTGCAGAGGGTCAATGGAGCAGGAGGTGAAGGAGCAGATGGAGTACTTTACGGATGTCAGAGCCATAGGGTGGAAGTCATTCAGGCTGGAAGGTTTGTTGTGCTTTGGCACTGGGACAATGGTGGATCTCTTGAAGCCTGCAGGCACAATGGAGTGAGCCAGAGACTCGTGAAGACACCAGTCAGCTGCTCCACACACCGCAGCTCCTCAGAACACGCTTCGAGATGCCATCATCAGATTTCTTGGTGCTCATGCGTCTCAGAGCCTTCCGTACCTCCTGCGTGGGCACGTTCACCACTGCTGCTCCACCCCCCCCATTCCTGATAGCAGTCTGTCGCTAGCAGTGAAGCTAACATTGGCCGCTCTGGCCTCGGACCGGGCTTAGGCGTTCAGCTGGACAGCAAGCGCAAGGTCAGCTCTCAGAATGGCGATGTTTTTACCCCTGTAGTTGGTGATGGGGAGCAGACCATGCCATAAGTGGCGGGAGTCTCCAAGATGGAAGTGAGACTCCACCCACTCCCAGTACCCACGCTTGGCCTCCCTCACGGCGCTTTCCTCACTGTACTGTTCTGGCGTTTACCCCCTCCCAGACAGACCGGTTAACCCACGTTTTCTGGTTGGGGAAGGTCCTGATGGTGACGGAGGGAATGATCTGGTCTGCCAGTGTGCTAATGAAGCTAATGGCTCCATCCGCAAAGACTAACTTTGGCTGAGCTGTGCCAGAGCACGTCCCAGTCCACGTCATCAAGCGCGTACTACAGCTCGGCTTATGATTGGGCAGATGAGCACTTCACTTCCTTTGTTGGCGGAAGTTTCTGGGTGAGCTTTTGTTTATACTCCAGGGCGAGAAAGATGGCCTCGTGGTCACTTTTCCCCAAACCCAGCTGCAGCACTGCCTTGTACCCCTGCTTGAACTGAGTGTAGCAGTGATCCAGTGTGCTGTTCCCTCTTGTTGGGCAGGTCACGTGTTGGTAAAGGTTGGGCATGACCTCTTGAGCTGAGCACTGTCCCCGTCACAACGAGAGCAGTTAGAAGTTATAACATCAGAATTGATAGAAAAACAGCTTTTTATATGAAAAGGAAATGTCAATGGTAAAGAAAATTAGAAGTGACTGTAACAATCCTAAACAACCGTTATATGAATAATCAGTTGTTGCCAAGTAGATAGTATGTACCTGGTCTCTTAGTGAAAAAATGCCCAAATTTATAAATTTACTCAAAGCTAACCCCTGTACATACCCCTCAAAGTTTAAATTCTCTTAGTATTTAAGTACAGATACTATTTAGGTAAAAACAATATTTTACAGGGTTACGTAACTTTGAGAGGTATGAGGGCTTTGAGGTATACACATACACATACATACATACATACATACATACATATATACCTATATGTGTGTATGCAAGCACGGTGAGAACATGCAAACTCCTCACAGAAATGCCCGACATTCATTCATTACATTCATTTTGTTACTCTACATTTCTTTTGGAACAGACGCCATTAGCAAAACAGAGCAATTATTTTGGCTGGCTGTGATGTACCAAGTCTTTACCCAGAGTTGGCTGTGATTTTAGCTCCAGCTTTCCTGTGACACAACAGGAAAAAGCACGGATCATAGGATGACATGGAACTTTTAAGGCTGCTTGGAGTTCACCTCACCGGCCTGAGTGTCATGAATAAATATGTAAACATAAGCTATAAACATCTCGTTTTAGTTAAATTTAATATCTTTTTCATAAACACCTTTACAGAGCACTGTGTTTAAACAAGTACACTGAACAGGCCAGACCAGACGCCGTTAGCTACACAGAGTCTCTGAGCTATTAGTTGACCCAAGAAGTGAATTACCTAACCTGCCTCAGTGTTGCAGTTAAACTATGTAAATGTAAACTATAAAAATCTCATTTTCATTTGCTTTTCATTATGTTTCTTTCTGCACAATAAAAAACTTGGTAAACTCTTTTAAGGGCTGCTGTCACACAGCTCTTTTCTGCACCTGTCCGTGATGAAAGCTCATCTGCGATTGTCGTAATGAAAAATAAATACATAAACCATAAAAATCTCATTTTAGAGTAAATTCTTGCTTAGGTGGTAGTCTGTACTAATACAGTTATGCACCTGAGGCTCGGGTGATGTTGCAAAAATGACTATTCTGCGTCATCCTCCTCGCCTTTGGTGCATAATTGTTAATTATCTCCAGATAATGAACCAATCAGATTCTGTCATTCTTTTGTCGTATGTGATGAGAATCGTTTTAAACACAAGGCTTTTGGAGAACTTATTCTGACCTCACTTTATTTCCTGCCTTTACCGTTATGTTCGTTCTGGTTTTTAAGCAGCCTGGGAACCAAGGACAGGCAGAGTCCAATTTGTATTATCACTCCTCCTCTCTGACCATGATTTCCTGTCACCTTTAGTGTTGTGGCCCTCCCCACACACTAGAGCCAGATACAAGCAACAGCTGTCCATCAGCTCCCTGTGCACTGGATAAATCAGCACTCTTACAGCATATTTGGAGAAATATGGTGACTCAGTATGGATTATTTTCCATGGCTGTCCTTTACAGATCAACATGCCTCCAGACTGGAGATTTCCAGGTTCGTCATCTTCATTTTCTTTCGCTTGATCCAGGGTTGGGTCCCGGGGGCAGCAGCCTAAGCAGTGAGGTCCAGACGTCCCTATGCCCAGCCACTTCCTCTAACTCTTCTGGGGGGAACCGAGACGTTCCCAGACCTGCCGAGAGACATAGTCCTTGCAGCGTTTTTTGGGTCGACCCTGGGGTCTCTTCCCAGTTGGACATGCCCAAAACACCACACCAGGGAGGGGTTCGGGAGGCATTCTAATTCAACCTGAGCCCAAGCCACCTCACCTGGCTCTTCTCAAAGCGGAGGAGCAGCGGTTCTACTCGGAGCTCTTCCCGGATGACAGAACTTCTCACTCTATCTCTAAGGCAGAGGCTCAGCTCCCTCTTCACTACGATGGGCCCCAAGTGGAAGAGTTCAAGTATCTTGAGTTCAGGTTCTTGCCAGTAGCAAAATATGCTGTATGAGTTAGGGAGCAGTGAGAGCGTAATTCTCAAGTCACATAATAGGGGTGAAATGGTCAGGTTCTCAGTACTTGCTAGTACCCACTCAAATGCATCAACCAAAGTTGGAAATAGTGTCCCAATGTCACTACGTAAATGTTGTTTGTTAGACACTGCATCATGGCATGCTGGGCCTTCTGATTAGCAGGTCCATCCCCACCCCCTCATGCACAGTGGTATCGCCACCTATCCTGATCTGCTACAGAGCGAACTGAGCATGGAATTTTCAGTTGTTTAAAGGCAACCAGTCAGAACAGAGTAGGCAAAGAGAGTGGAAAGACCATAAATGGGCTGTTTAGCACGCATGCACTCGGAGAGGTGGGGAAGCAGCTTCCTGAATAACTGTGGACTGTTTTGGATTAGGAATCGTTCTTTGGGGTCCACTGGTGCTAGAAGTGAAAAATAAAAGAACGAAAATAGGTACAATATTTGACCATGCTGTCATGTCTTTTTTTAAACTTGTGGACTGCATGTGAAACAAGTTCACTCTTATTACTTATGTTATAGCAGCTGTGAATGTTGATCTGCTATCATCATCAATTTCTTCTTGCCTTTTGAAGACAACTAATGCAGCTTATGCTACTGAAATCGAGAAGCTCTCCATCCTGAAGACCTTTCTGTGTTGGAAAGCCTTTATAGCTTTACTTCTCACTAGAGCACAACACCAACACCAGAGACTCCTTCAAATATGCTACTATGATTTCCTTGAGTTGTACCTTTTTTTTCAAGGCAAAATGGTTGTACAGCCCTGGGGTTATTGGGATCCCTGCTGGTACTGTTTAAGATGTGGAGGCAGTTGAGACAAGTTAGGACTGGGACACCAGGGTTTTGAGGCTTTTTGGGATGCATTTGCCTCTTCAAGTGGCTTTTTTTTTCTGGGGCATCCATGTCTTCATCCCCCAAAAATGGGAATATTGTGCATATTTAGTCTTTTGCAATTCTTTCATGTTCTTTTCTTCAATTCCTTATTGTGTGAAGAATGCTCGAAGCATGATGGCGGTAGCATCACATTCCAGTGCTGTTTTGTTACCAGTAGAGCTTGTGCAGTACGCGAATTGGTTGAAATATTAAAGGACTTGACCCCATATACACATTGATCCCACAGCCAGCGTTGATAAAATAAGCTAGCATTAATCTTTTGGAATGGCCTTGCTCTGTCCGAGCTGCTTCATAGAACATTAATCATCACCATTTAACCGGTCAGAACACAGGAATTTACTAGTGCTGTAGTAAAAAAAAAAAAAAAAGATTTGTGCTCTGTTCTTACCATTCTTGTTTGGGGTGTTTGTGTCTGGGTCTTTCTTTCCTCATCTTCAGTACTATAGTGTATTCTGGGCATCTCAACTTCCCCTGATTCCCAGCTGTGTGTTCATTGTCCCCTGGGTCTGTTAAGGGTGCGGTCAGTAAATGGATGTTATTGCCCAATTTCTCTGTGTGAAAGAGAGAAAGAATAGATTGCCCCCTCCCCAACCAAGATATAGGAATGATACCCCCACAAGCTGCTGTTTATTTTTGGACTTATTCTGCTCATTAACAGTCACTTGGTGCTCAGTGTGTTTAGAGAGGATGTGTGTGCCTGAAAACACGCAGGTCGATGCGGGCTCTGGAATCCCGAGGATGTCTCCTGCTGTGGGTGCTCACTGTGGGATAGATCAAACACACCACTTATGAGTATCTGCTTCCCATGTGCCTGCTTTCATCTGTTCAGACTGCAGCCTCTAGTTCCTGTTTTAGCAGCTCTAATCATCCTCAAATGGGGTGCCACAGTGTGAGGGGGTTTAAAGCCTTGCTGTGTGTAACCCTCAAGTGCATCTATACTATTCTGAGTAAAAAACTCCCAGAAAGATTAAATAAAGCCGGGAAAAAAGGAGTGCGATGAAAAAGTGCGATGTCTGTCTGTACAGTGACCTCTAAATGGTGAAACCTCCCTTCAGAGGCAGGCGTTCACTCCAAAAACAGAAACGAAATGCCTCTCATGGAACATGACATGACTCTAGTGGCAGCTGATGGTAGTACAACCAGTCTCATTTAAACATTCAATACTAACCCAAAGCATAAAGAAGTCCTCCAGTGTTTTCCACTAAATTTGTGATCAAGGCTTCAGATGTACTTTTATCTAACTTTTTAGCCATAATGAAGTGAGTGGGAATTATGTGTGCTTAGTTTATACAAGCACCATTAGGCTGAGGCACTTACTGTGTTTACAGAACTCTGGCAATGCATTACCACAAATTGTTCCCACAAATAATTAATTCTACAAATTTAGAGTGCCCCCACCCACCGCCTCATTTAACTCTTTCATCTTTGGGGTTTCACTACGGAGACTCTTGTTTAATTGACCATGCTTTCTAAATTTAAAGCCACAAAGTAAGGGCCTTTGCCCACCAACTGACTTTCGGAGCACTTCTTTCAAATGCTTAGGGTTGCAAAAAGTACCTATCACTTCTGCGTTCCTTTGCTGTGAACATCATACCTCTGTTTACTTTAGAAAGATTGTGAAAATGAAAGAAAGACATTGGAATTGATGAGTCTGACTGCTTAGTGAGTGATAAACTGGCTAATAAAGCAGCTAGGAGAGAAGTACTGATTGGTACCAGATAAAGAGATCTTTATTTTCAACTGTTGCATGAACAATGAAAATCAGGTTAGCAGCTCTTCGTTTAGCAGCAATAATGGAAAAGTACACAAAAGACAACTAAGGTAACTACACTAAGCTATTTATGTGCATATACCTTCATACACATGTATGTACACGTATAGACACATGCATACAAATATCCTGTATATGCAAACACATACATCTGTCCACATATTTACACATGTTTAGACTTATACATTTATCCACATTTTCATGCATGAGATGTCAAAGGTGCATGTTATACACAGGGTGAGAGGTAGAGCTTTTTAATCGTAAGGTGCAGGATGCTAAAATGTTATGATGTTTGAGACCTGCTCTAAACATGGGTATTGCGCTGTCCAGGAAGATGGCCTGAATGATGGTTATTCACTCAGTGTATGTGACGGTGGTGATGGGTGGGGTAGCATGTTTTAAAGCTTGTGGGTAAAAGCTGTTCCTGAGTCTGTTCGTTTTTGTTTTTAATGTCCTGTACCTTTTTCTGGAGGGGGGAGGGGAAAAAAGGATGCGTCTAGGGTGTGTGGGGTCCCTGATAATCCCACTGGCGCTCCTCTGAAGACTGCCAGTGTAAATGTCACTGAGGGGGGGGTTAGTGTAGTTCCAATTACCAACTCTGCAGTACAGCTGTTGAACCACACTGTACAGCAGTAGGTCAGGAGGCTCTCGATGGCAGAGCGGAAAAAGTTTGTCAGTAGGGGTCGGGGTAGGCGGGGTTGTCGGTGCCTTCTGAGGAACTACATCCTTTGTTGTGCCTTCCCCACCTGGTGGAAGATGTTGGTGGTCCAGGTGAAGTCAGCAGAGATGTGGAAATTTGAAGCACTCCACCCTCTTTACCTCCTCTCCATCAGTATTGAGGGCAGAGTGCTCAGTTTGTTTAGATCTCCTGAAGTCCATTATCATAAAGAATTGCAAGTTCTGGTATGTCCTGTCTCCTCCTTGATTTTGATTGGTTGGTGAGATATGTGACATTGACAAACTTGGTGGTGTTTTATATGGTGAACTATTTTCAGTGTGCTCTGAGCACAGTGGGGTGTTTTGGTGTCGTGGACATTGAGCAAGGACAACTTCCAAAAATGTGGATGGATAGACACCGCCACATTTGGTGCGCACAGGCCCTAATTAAACCCATAGATACAGAGGAAACCCATCCTCATTTGGGTGAAACCATAAAAATACAAACCATATAAGACAAACTTCATTACATGCAGTCCGGTTGGTTATACCAAAACTGCAAGTCCTAAATAATTGTGGCAAAAGAGTTTATATCGTCAGTAGTGAAAAGTCGTCTCCACAGTCTCTGAGTGCAGATCGAAGTCCATATGGATCTTCATCAGTTGGAGCGAGGGGCTTCCAAGATGAGAACTTGCCAGCATCAGCACACCAGGACAGACCACGGGACTCAGAAAGCAGAAGGATCAGGATCACTGGCATCCCGGAAGAAGCATGTGTACCTCAGCAAAAACACAGGGGGGGAGAAAGGGGGGGAGACAGGGGAGGGGTGATGGGAGGCGGGTGGAGACGGGGGTGGAGTTTTTTAGGTATGCTCATAACAGTGAAGTGGTAAGAGTTTATTAGTGCCTGGTGCAAGCAGGGAGTCCGGCATGACTGACATGAGGACACCCTGTGACATCAGCCACTCCACTGTCAACTGTGGCTGAGCATGTAGAGTGAGGGAGCGACAGCATCCCAGCATCACAGTTTACCGGAACTCTCTATACCTGAGAACCCCCAGATCTGCTCCTTTACCTAATAAAAGACTAAAAGCAAAATGTTTAAGATAGTTGACATTAGATTGAACAATCCTGTAGCATTGCTTAAAACGTAGATATCACTCAGTCATTTCCAAGACTGCTTAATCCTACTGTCTCAGGCAACTCTGGGCGAAGATGGCATACACCCTAAAAAGCTTGCCAGACCATCGCAGGGCTACACATACAACCATTCACACCTAGGGTCAGTTTGGAACAGCCAATTAGCCTAATGTTGCATGTGTTTGGACCATGGAAGTAATCCGGTGTACCTGGAGGTAACTCACACAAGCACGGGGAGAACATGTAAACCACACACAGAAACACCCGAGCCTGGGAATCAAACCCACGATCTTCTTGCAGTGGTTAGATGGGCTATCCGCTATGCCTCTGTGCAGCTCCAATAATAATAACTATTATTATTATATCATTATTACTGTTATTACTTTTATTATTATTACAAATATATATTTATTATTAGTAAATTATCTCAACTAATTGGTTCACATCTTCATGCCTACAGGAAGAATGTTGGAAGCCGGAAGAGGAAGCTTCCTTCATCCAACTACAGTGCTCTGGCCAGCAAGCGTGAGATAATGGAGAGCGAGCTGAGTCCAGTGGGTACACCGGCAGTCGAGTCCGGGGATGTAATGGGCGGTGCCATCGACAGCCACACCTTTGAAAGCCTTAGCGAAGATGACACGTCCCTCTCACACCTCAAGTCTTCGATTACCAGTTACTTTGGTGCGGCGGGGCGTCTCACATGTGGCGAAAAGTACCAGGTTCTGGCACGCAGGGTCACGCCTGAGGGCAAGGTGCAGTACCTGGTGGAATGGGAGGGCACCACGCCTTACTGAGAGTCACTTACCTATCGGCATGACAGTGGAGATGAGGTTCAAGATGAGGTTCTTTACTTCCAGGCCTGGAGCGTCACAGAGTCCAAGATTGAAAAAACAAACATCGGTGCCTAAGTGGACAAATTGTCTAACTATGATCTTAATAACAGGATGATGTTGAAATGATGACATCATCTTTCAGGGTTATGTGACCTTCCAGGTTTGGGATTGAAGAACCGCTTGAGCAAACCATTATAGAATGTCACGTTGCTTAAAGTAGTAGATCTTTTTTTTCCCCTTGTTCTTTCTTCTTTTTTTCGTTACACAAACATCTAAACAGTTGAGTTCCAGATTTCTAGTTTTCTAGTGCAATTGTAGTTTTCTAAAGGAGCTTAGAAATATATTTGCGAATACATATAGGTCGTGCACTTACCCCATGTTGGGTAATGAAGCGTGTTTTCTATTTCTTTTTCACAGTGTTCTGTTGACAGGGCACTATAAACTGCACAAAACTCACTTGTTGGATTCAGCCCGTTAAGATTGTAGTACTTAATATTTGTTTTTCCCCCCTTGGTTTCAGTTATCGCACTTGTAGGCTGGTTTACTTTCCATAGAAGATCAGTGAAATATTATGAGGTAATAACAATAATGCACAGATGGCGAGGTGGGTGTCACTGATTAAGATTAATGAATTCAGTGACTGAGGCGAGTTATTGTTGTAGTATATACTACACGGGATCATGAGCAAAAAAAGCACACTAAAAAGAGATGTTTATTTTTTACATTGTTTAAATCATGAAGAAAGCAGGTGCACAAGCAGGTGGAGAAGAGCTGTGTGACAGGTTTACGTATATACTACACAGGAACATAAAGAAAAGGAAACGAACACGTGATTTTTATTTTATTTTTTTCTAATTTTTTTTTTATAGTTTATATTAACCATGAGAGAAGCAGGTCAGGTGAGCTCTGCAGTTCGAGCTGAGCTAAGTACTCTGTAGCTAACGGTGGCTGTTTATTCTGCTCATTCAGAGTTAAGTATATACTACACAGAACTGAAAGTCAAACGCACTCCATAAAGGTGTTTGTTTTAGTATATACTACATGGAAACACAAGAAAAACAAACTAAGATGTGATTTTCGTGGTTCATATTTTCCATTTTAAAGCATGATGATTATGTTTAAGCCACCTGCTCCATGTGACCGTGACAAACTGTGAGTGTCCGTTGTTTCAATTCAAGCAGTATACACTCGGGATAATGCTATTCAATCCCAAGATAGCGGACCAATCAGATCACACCATTCCTGTGTAGTGTATACTAATATTACTTAGCCATGACAACACTGGACTGTTAAACCATTGTCAGCACAGATAGTGGACAACATGATGGCAGACTGACCCAAGGTTGGGGACAGACATCTTCCAATCTGTCAGTAGATAGTCACCATCTGTACACATGTGAATCATTTGGAATCAGCCGTGTTGTCCACTATGTAGAGTACTGTGAAAAGGCTAGAGGTCACCCTTTTTGTTTTCATGCAAATAGCCATTTGATGGGGAAATGTGCATGAATTCCAATTACATCCATGCAGCACTTATTTTTGCAGGTCAATATTAAAGTTTAGTATCACAAATAAAATGTTTACATATTTCATAGTTTTCATACTGTTGAAGACCTGCATGTTTTTTTTTTTTTGTATTTTTTTTTTTTTTTTTTTTTTTTTTTTGTTAAGAGCATTTTTCCATCATTATTGTTTTTAGTTGTTACTGTTCGTAAGTCACACTTTCATCACAAACATAATGGAGACATCTCTGACTTATCTATTCATTTTTAAATGGAAATCCTCGGCTGCAGTGATGTAAATGTCTGATGTTGGTAATCATCTGTATCTGGGAACATGCTGAACTGTTAGTGCTGTGACCTCTAAAGTAAGCCTGTCCATCAAACCCTTCAAGTCCACCCTGTGTACATACTTGTTTTCTGTAGGAAACTTTGGCCGTTGTATGCCTATATACCCATGTACACATTGTGAACTATAAAAATATATCCTGATGTGTCATATCACTTCCAAAGACTTTCTTCCTTCTAGATTGTTTCAATATAAATGTGTATCCAAGCCCTGATCTTTAATCTGCCCAAGTTTCACTTGACTGGAAACGTTAATCTCGTTTAAAAACCAAGTGTATCATATTAGTTTTTTGACATGATTAGTTTTTTTTTTTTTTTTTTTACAGTGTTAAAAAAAAGAAATATACTTTATTATATACCTGTATATAATTGGACAAATGTTTAGCCCCCTTTATTGTATTGCACTATTAACATTAACTATTTTCTCAGCTATGCAACTGTTATTGCTTAACTGATTTGTCATATGTTTTATAATTGATCAAAAGAGAGAAAAAAAAAACTTTTATACAAAGCACTTACTTTGTGTATCTTATTGATTATATAAAACGTTTTACGGAAATATTTCCCCAAGTATGAATATATATGCAAAAATAACACAAATTCAGTGACCTTGTTCAACCATCACCAATACAAGTCATAATCCAAAACTTTAATATGGTGTGTGTGTGGTCATACTTCACCATACTGAATGTATGCTTGGTGACTCCGAAGGTTTTGTGTTTGTGTGTATGTATGTCTGTGTATATATGATCAGAAGCATGATCCAAGTATACCAAACTGTAACACTGCAACCAATGCGTTTAGATCATATAACAAATGGCTTTCCTGCATGCAGAGAGAAGTTGTATGTTTTTTTTCGTTCTGATCAGTAAGTTGACACCACTAAAGCAAAGTGCAGTTATGGAGGATAAATATTTGTGTTAAGGGTTCTACAAAATGCAAAATAGCAGCTGTTTCTTGTTGTTAAAGAGGAGGAATTTAGTACTAAATGAATGGCCACATTATGAGAAACACACTACAACCGCTGGTATGGTAAGGGGAGAATTTATTCTGCCTTGGGAAGCCATCACTTTAAACAAGCTGGTATGATTTTTACGCAAATTAGCAGTGTATTGTAGTATTATTGTGTATCTTTCTAAAAGATTTGAAGTCAAATATCCAAAACTTTGCAGAGCGTAACTAAATCCCATTAGAACTGTGTGTGTGTGTGTGTGTGTGTGTGTGTGTGTGTGTGTGTGTGTGTGTGTATATATATATATATATAAAATTTAAAAATGTTGGGGTTTTTTTTTGGAATAAGATTCTTTTGTTGGAAAGATATGATTTTTTTTTTTATGATTTCTGCATTGGAGAGGTTTTAATTAATAGCTTTGCAGCTAACAATTTGGTTAATTTTATCCTAAAATATTTTGTTCACGAAGTACGTGTAGTTAAATATTGGGTTGAGTTTATGATTTAGTGGGTAAATGTTTGATTCTGTGCAAGTCTGAGCAGTGGTGTATGAGCCTTATTTTTATTTATTTATCTTTTTGGGTGGGGTTTCTGTCCCTTTTTTTAATAATAAATCTAAAATAAAAACCAGTAGAGTGGCATCACTGATTTAGTGTTGCATAGAAAATTGGGCGTATTTTGCGGAATCTAAAAGAACCAAAGAATTAAAAAATACATAATTTGTTGATGAGATATTTAATGCTAATTAAAAATATACAGTAACTACTATGGCAAGGATCAAGGTGATGGCTGTTTTGGTTTTTCATTTTTAACATTTTAACACTGAGTCCCAACTGTCCCCCTCAATCATGCTTCTGATCAAATATATACGAATGTATATAAAATTCACACTCTCACCCACACACACGTACATACATACATGTACAAAAAAAAAATCTTGACTAAGGCACACCTTTTTCCATTTAGTTTTTAAGTTCCAGTAAAGAGCTGCTGTGGCTTTATAGCTGCCAAACACATTCACAAGCGCTCCATTTAAAGCTCTATTTCATGCTGCCTGTTCCGTTTTGGGATCGTTGTAGCAGCAGTTGAGCATATGCACATTAGGCTCAGTGGTCTGTATTCCATTCAGTGCGAACTGTGAATAGCGATAGCCCGCAAGCTTCCCAAATCTGATCTACTTCCACGACATCCTGACGTGTCTGTATTTAAAGCTAGTAAGAGCGCAGTTCAGTGTTAGCTCCAAATAACAGTGTTGTGATGTAACATGCTTTCAGCTGTACGTAAGGAACCTTTCTGCTTATATTATTTCATCATGCATTAGATATTTAACATAGGTTTTGCGATGTGTAATTATCGGTGTGTCATTCATGAACCATTCACCCCTGTTTTAAACAATAAAGAGCATTTTCTCAGAATGTATGATGCATTCATGTTTAATTTTGTCTTTTTGTTCTTTTTTCCTTTAGCTATTATTTATATTATTTATGGTATACTTTTATTCATATTATTATTTGCCTTTTGTTTATTTTTTCCTTTTATTTATTTCCTGTAAACAACCCCCACCGCACCATACAGTTCCTTTCTGCAAATTTCTTTCTAATTCTTTTCTCTGTTCCTTTCTATTCAGTTCATTCACTGAGAATGACTGACTTGTTTTGTTAAATCTTACAATAATGCAAGGCAATAAATGTAATGGACACTAGATGGTGCCAGGAGTTGATGGCAGTAGTAAAGATTTTATCTGTCAAAAATAATCACCAAAAAGAAGAATCATTCTTCCAGTATCCTTCTCACACCCATACTGAATTGTTACCATTACAAAGTATTAGCCACCAAACTCAGCTTCATACCTCCTAATCCAAGTTAGTTCAGCTACATTGACTGTACCCTGATTCGTTACATATTAAAGGTACAGTGTGTAGGATTTAGTAGTATCTAGTGGCCTCTAGTGGCGAGGTTCCAGATTGCAACCAACTGAAATTGAATTCCCGACCTCTACCAAATCAAAGGTTGTATAGCAAGAAGGCAACCTCAATGACATGGGACCTGCACCTCAAAGAGATGTAAATAGCTTAGTCTAAAGTTCTGAATAATCTACGATTTTTTAAAATGAGTATTGATTAATGAAAACTTTATTTATGATTTACTTAATTTCTGCAAAAAGAGCCTCCAAAATGTTACACACTGCACCTTTAAATTAAATGAATTGGTTTCAGTGTCATACACCCTTAAAACTGTTAGAAATAAAAGTTATTTTGTGCAGTGATTTTTTTTTTTTTTTTTTTTTTTTATAATCCTAATCAAATCTTTTTGGTGTCATAGGTTATGTCCCAAATTCCTCCATACAAGCTAGTCCAAGGGCAGCATGGTGAAACAACGTCCTGGGTTCGAGTCCCGGGCTCAAGTGTTTTCTCTGTGGAGTTTGCATGATCTCTCCGTCTTTGCGTGGGTTTCCTCTAGGTAGTCCGGTTTCTTCCCACAGTCCAAAGACATGCACATTAGGCTAATTGGCTTTTCCAAATTGCACCTAGGTGTGAGTGGGAATGGTTGTGTGTATTGCCCTGTGATGGACTGGTGAGCTGTTCACGGTCTACCCCGCCTTCGCCCAGTGCCAGCTGACAGAGGTTCCAGCCTCCCAGCGACCATAATAGTACAATTATGCAATCTGGCAAATGATTAAGGGAATGAGTGGGCTGCATCCCAATTTGCTGGTGTGGTTTGTCACACATTTTGTGTTAAATATGTCTTTATATTTGTTTTCCTAGAGTACTATATACTGTAGCTGTCCATCAGAACACATTACATTTGCATGATTTCTGGTCTGGGATGTAATTCAAATTGTCCCAGAATCGAGGATTAACCTGAGATCCATTGACTTCCTAAGGGCAGAACAGCAGCCCTGAAAAATTAGTGATACTCTACCATGCATGAGGGTTTTGATGGGAGACTGTAATGAGGAAACAGCAAGCCCAGCCTCCTCTCCTGTAATCCATTAATCTAATTAAGGTGTTGAATGGTGTTAGAACACTAACTGCTGTGTACTTCTGTAATCCAAGGCTTAGTCTTCCTCCTGACAGGCCAAAAAGTCTTGGATTTTATGGCTGCAGGCTGTTTCCGTTTGATTTGTCATGGAGTGAGAGTACTCTTGGTGTTCTGCTGCTGACTATGTAGGCTCTGACCTACGGTGGCAGTACAATAACCAAACTTATTTGTTTAAAAAGAAAAAAAGTGTCAGCAAGATGAAGAAATAGAAGACAGTGCACCAGAATGGAAAGGGTGATGACCCACTGTCACTACCAGGGCTGGATGAAAGTGATCGGTAGGTCTGCACTCCTCTTTTTTATTACCTGACAGCTCAGCACAGGGAAATCTGATTTATTTAAAGCTTTAGTCATGATGTGAATTGAAATCTGAATTGACTCTGCTCTGTGGTTAGCTTTCGAATATCTGCGGGTTCATTGTGTGTAATGAGCAGTACGTGTGTGTGTGTGTGTGTGTGTGTGTGTGTATGAGGTCGCAGTAGGTGGTTCCTGAGTATTTGCCCTGATGAACGGT
>JAQMYF010000015.1:7431658-7441938 GCA_030014195.1 Neosilurus mollespiculum
TATATATATATATGTATGTATGTATGTATGTATGTATGTATATGTGTGTATATATATATTGCCCCCAATTGATTGGTAAATTGGAAAATTAACAATTAGTAATATGTTCAGCCTTTTTTTTTTTTTTTGTCTTTAAGTTTGGTTATTTTAATTTAGTGACGAGGCAGCCCTACTGGTTTTCCTGTGGTTGGCACATGTAGACACCGGACAGGACACGGGACAACCATCAAAGCCAAATGTTCCATGACTGTGGTGCTCCACTCAGGACCTCCGCTAATACACACTGTTAATACACACTGTTAGTGTTCTCTTATGCGGCTTTCTGAGGTAGTCACCTGAAATGCTTTTCAATTAACAGATGTGCCTTTTCAAAAGTTAAATAATGGAACTTTTTGCCTTATTAATGCATTTGAAGCTGTTAGTTGTGTTGCATCAAGGTAGTGATGGTATAAAACAAACAGCCGCATGTGACGACTGTAATCATCCGTATTATGTCACGAATGCCTGTTATTTTAACTGCTTTCATATAGTGATGAAACCAAAACTGTTGGCAAGATTTATGCCCCATTGGATTAGACCAGAAGTGCCATTATTATTCGAAGTAATGTAGTGGTGTTATAATCAAATGTGCATTTTTGCTTTGCAGATATGACTGGTTCATCAGTCGATTGGATATCATGTGGGCAGCCACTGCTGAAGCCAGTAGGGTGGAAGATGAAGCTTTGCCTACTGACTAAATGTGAGCTGGTGTTATTTGACAAAGCAGAGGTGGGCACTTTTATGATTGTACAAGACCCAGTTGAGGAATATTGTAATACTGTATGATTGTTGAACTTGTGAGGACTAGCATGCGCACGATTCTTTGGTATGAGTGAAACGTTAATTGATCAATATGTAATATGTATTGATTAATACAGTATAAGCGCTGTATTCAGGGTCAGGGTTGCAAAAATACGTACCTGTTTCACGAGGACTACTGTAGGGTGGGCCTGATGAACATAGTGGAACTCTGGGACAGTTAGATAAAAGTTTGATCAGTCATTTATTCAGTTGCCAAACTGATTAATGCTTCTGGGTCACAGCGAAGCTCTGGGCGAATTCGGGGTACACTCTGAACAGCTTGCTAGTCCATTGCAGGGCCAACAAACACACAACTATTCACACACACACTTAGAAGCAAATTGGTGTAGCCAATTAGCCTAAGGTGTATATCTTTGGGGTGGAGGGAGGGTTGTTGGACAGGTTACCCGGAGGAAACCCACACATACACAGGGAAAAGATGCAAACTCTATACAAAAATGCCCTCACCAAGCCTAGGACACAATCCCAGGACCTTCTTGCACACTAAGACTTAAGTGATTATGGGAAATCATCCAACCACTTTTCCATGGAATATCTGAACTGCAGTAAAATCCAGTATAGACTAATTTGATTTATTTATTCAATCAAAAGAAGGTATTTGAATTGAACCTGAACTGTCTCAGGACCTGGGTCAAACCCTTACCTGACATGACTGGCACTAAGTATTATATTTGTAGAAGAAATGGCACATGCAACAATATTTTTGCTCAATAGTAAAACACTTCCAGATAATTAGCACCCTCACAACCTCCTTTATGCTCTCCAGAGCTTTAGCTAAAGAACAGAACCAGATCTGCTCGAAGCTTAAACACTGGTCTGGATGCCACTGATGCCTCTGTACAGGACATGTGATGAGTTTGTACTCTAGGTGGCAGCAGATCTCAAGATAGTAAATCAGCAAACCAAAAAATGATACGTTTCTCTATAAGAAATTGAAAAAGCTGTTTGGAAATTGACGTTACCTAATCTGATCACTTCAACTGTCCACAGATCAATCGATTTCCGTTGGGAGATCGACGAGCTGAGTTGTGCACTATATGGCTCCTGAGACGCAACATCAGTGTCTCAAAGCAGAGGCAGCGCTGTAGAGATAAAAGCACCCAGACCCCACACAGCAGTGAGTGCTTAAATCACACTCTGACTATGCGCAACACCTTTCCTGCAGTCCAGAGAGATTAAGATGTATTCCTTAAACATGACAACCATGTGTGACTAGCGGTTACAGCTCATAAATCCTACTGGGATAGTCATCTCGTGCATGCAAGTGGAAAATTCAGTGTGTGTTTGCTGAATCCCATGCTTTGGTTGCCTAGACATGAAATTATGGTGGCTGACATGTAATAAAGTCTAGCAAGCTAATTAGCTAGTTAAGTCATTTTATAAGTAAATGTTTGTCATACATGATGTTTACATCCTTGAGAAAATGTCAGCAAGTCATTGGCCAACAATAAAGCGGAGATATAATGCTTTCCAATTTTAGTTTTCATTTCAAACACACATTGTTTTTATTTTTTATTTTTTTTGTTCCTCTTCTGTGTGCAAATTTTTGCTGGATTAACAAAAATATAAAGCCAGTGTGACTGTCAAAATCTCCAGAAGAACCGAGGCCGGTTCTGCAAGATGCGCATTAAAACTTACAGCTCACTTCCTTTAAAACGACACACATTGCGCCTGTATATAACCACTATATAAAGCCAACAGTCGTATCACCAGATATGGACTTTGTTTCATTCTACTGCTATTTTTTTTTTTCCTTTTTTTCTTTTTTAATGTAGAGACATTAAAAACCAAACATGTTATTATTTGAAGGCATGTTTTGCCTTCACTTCTTTACTTCTTTTTACCTCAAAGTGAAGTACTTTACTTCAGTAACTGCGTTTTCAAAGTTGCAGTCTGCTGGAATCCTTCTGATAGCTTACATTAGGCAGTTTGAAAAGGCTGTCTCGTTCTCGCGAGTGTGCAAAATCGCGAGAATAGGATGTGAATTCCCCAGTTCATATAAGGCAAGGTAATGGCAATAATAAGAGTCTACAGATATTAATCCAACAAATCATATATAAACTAGTGAACTTCTCAATAAAGTGAAACCAGGCACATCTACAATTTATATGCAATTCCAAGTACATAGATTAGAACAAGTGTGCGCTTGTACATATTAAAGAAAGAATACCACGCCTTGTATTCACATGTAAATTAGCTCCTTATTGCTTACAGAGACAAGGTTCATGAAACAGAATGATGTAATAGAAACAGACATACACTATGCATGCAAGTTTTAATGAAGTTTGGGTTTAATTTCCTTTTAAATTATTTTCTTGTTATTGTTTCCTTCTTAAAATATAATTGCACACCCCTCTTCTTTGTACGTGTTGCACAGTGTTCTCCACTTTCAACTATTATTTTACTGTACGTCATACCTAGGATGGTGACAAATTGAATTTTTGAAGCTAGCATTCTTCGCCTGAGATGTAAAACCAGCCTAGGACATGCTTTTAACCTGGTCCTCATACTGGATCTCAGGACAGAGTAACATTCTGTCCCCTGTCAACGAGACCTCAGCAACCTTTGCTGTGTTTGAATTTGTGATCTCCAGATAATATTGTGTTACTCATCAGTGTGGGAAGAAGATATTTTGCTCGCATAACATATGGGAAATGTAAGTGCTTTCTTCCCATAACATTTTCTATCTTGTAAGATATTTGGCTTGACTGATGTATACTGACTCTCTGTCCAGTTTAACCTCCGGCAGGCCACAGAGCACTAATCCGCGGTGGGTGGAATACTCGCACTGCTATCACAGGACACCTTTGTTGAAAAATCACCTCCGCCTGCAGTGTTTCTCCGTCTTTTTTCAGAAACACTTCCATCTTTAAATGAAGTGTCCTCTGTGAACAATTCATGACGCGCGCGCTGTGATCTACTGGCACTGTGTAGGAATAGACTTCAAATTGAATCGCGAAATGAATCAGTCTGTGCATGAATCCAATTAGTTTATTGAGCTGGGGAGAGATTGTGAACGAAAGCGACCGCTGATGCAACCTGTACTTTAAATGGATTAAATTAATGTTATCCAGACTTTCAACTGCAACTAAAAAAAAGGATTTGTTTTTAGTTTGCTTCAGAAATTTTGATTCCATGGATTCACGTCAATTAATTAAGAAAGAAACAGGCTGTCAAGTTTTATAAGTAGTCTATAGATACCATCTCGCTAATTATCGAGTTGCTTTATTTTAAAGCAGCAATATGCAGTTTTTCTGAGCCCTTTGTAACCAGAAATCACCCCCACCCCACTACCAATTCTGCTTTTTGATTCTCATTGGGTGGGACTATTGTCTGGGCCAGAAAAAAAAACAAAAACAAACAGAAGTTTGAAAAAGAGAGGCTAGCATGATCAAACAAACAGTAATGTTAAAACTCGTAGTTCTTCATGATTATTATTTAAGATTATGTAATTATTACAGGTGTAATAACACCTAAGTATCACAGATGGTATCTTGAATGCTTTTCAGGGTTCCAGTGGTGAATAAGTGTTACTAGCTATTTAAAATGGTCATGTAGGACATCAGCGGTTCCTTCCGGCAACATCAGTCCTTGCCCATTGTGAAAGTATTTGCGAGAGATGCCACACTGTGCATGCTCAGAGACATGTTGCCATCGTCATTGACTGGTAGGGACGTGAACTCGTTGAATTGGCTGGGCTGTGGCACTGACCCCATGCATCATAACACAGTGCTGAGCTGCACAAACAAAAAGCGGCAAACATTTCTTTTGCGTTCCTAAACCAACTGACGACAGGAAAGCCGAGTTGGCGAAACGTTAGCTGCATAAAGCCATTTTGGATTTACAGTCAAGCTCATCTCTGGCAGCGTTCTCATCCTCAGTGTCACTAGAATGTGACGTCTCACTGTCTCCACAAGACTCCTCCCTCTCTGAATCAAATAGGTAACCATTTGCACCCATTTTCTTGAAACTGCTAACCGTAGTTGCTTCTTGAAAATGCTTTTTGTTTTTTAATCACATAAAATGTCGCTCGCTGAATAGATCTGTTTTGTTTACTTGCGCTGGACAACCACTTCCGGGAAAGAAACGACTGCTAACCATTGGTTCTGCCTCCGCTAGTAATCTACGGGATAAAATTACCCAGTTTGGTCATTTATGCTAAAATAAGCAATGGATTGCTTAAGCGTATTAAATTAGGCGCAAATTATGCTGTAAGGATGAAGAATAAAAAGTCTTCTGCATGAATTGTGTGAATGAGTTTTTGTAATGTACACTGACCTTTCCACTTATTTTCAGATCATGTGCGTTGGCTTAGGATTGAGTCTTACTTGTAATTTTGGTTAGCTTTGGTTGAGTTTTAATGGTTGAGAGGTTTAAGAGGTTGGGGTGAGGCACACGAAACTGATCTGCCTTTTTTTTTTTTTTTTTTTTTAAACAATCTCTCATACCCTGGCTCTAAAACTGACACTGAAGCTCGTAGAGATTTTATTTTATGATGATTATTAGTAATGATTTTATGTGCACACAGGTAGAGCAGCGATTCTGTGCTGGTGTTGAGGCACGACGGCACAAAAGTAAGAGAGGGTGACAAGGGGAGGGAGGGAGGGATAATGAATGGGGAACAAAAAACAGAAGGCAGGGACAGAGAAGGAGGGAGGTAGACAGGGATTGAGAGAAAGCCAAGCACTATGTCTTTAAGAATGCTGCAATGAGGTTTAGAGAAGAGAGGCCACAAGAAGTGGTGAAGGCCAGCCTCATCCCAATTCACTTCCCTCTAACTGTCAGACGCAGGAGCTCAGCCAGCGCAGTACAGAGGCAGCACGCGACCTGTGTGGATAAACGGTGTTCTCGGATCACTTGAACTGCTCCAGCACTATGTCTGATTTGGATTTCTCACTGCTTTGAAGTTATGGAGCTGAATGACGTGCCTGTGCTGGACACCCACCATGGTAAGAGGAGAAATGTGGAATCACTTTTAACAAGGCCAGTGAACTGTACAGAAGCAGGCAATGATGTGCGCCGGAGTGTGTGTGTGTGTGTGTGTGTGTGTGTGTGTGTGTGTGAGTGAGTGAGTGGCTTTCAGGTCTGTAAAAGAGATCACTGGTGCAGCTAAGGCTGCTTGTTCTCACGTGAGTTTCTTTTGTCTCGAGCACAGTAACACTAGTTGGCTGCATGGAATGTGTGTGATTACAACCTGGTACTTGTTGAGCTGTACTGATGTGTCAAAAGATTCAGCACATGATGGGATGGTTGGGAAAACCACTGAGAGCATATTCCTCACTCGCATTACTTTAAAAGTGGGCTATGTTCTACTTGTGTGAAGGAACTTGAGGAAAAAGAGGAGAGAAGTTTTTTGAGGAGACACATAAGCATGGGTTGGCATGGGGGGTGGCTAGAGTAAGGTGTTATGTCATGGTATTGAAAATATTTTCAGGATACTAATTACATACATAAAAAACATAATCAGTGTCTTTCCAGTAGATCAGTGTTAAATGATGCTGATATTCTGTGGACGCTAATACAGTTTTAAAGTTTTATGATGAATGTTTTAACATTGGCACATAATATGGAAATGACATTAGCACTTTAGCACTGTTTATTGCTAATGGCAATAATAAGAATAAAGAAACAATAAAAACAAGGACAGGGAGGGAAAATAAAACATTAAATGCAATGGTAACATTAAATTTTAATGATGTAAGTGCATTAATATACTTCCAGTAGGTCTTTTTTATCAGTCTTTACCAGAGCAGGTCATTAAACTAAGACATAAGCTATTTGGTTGGGATAAAAGAAATATCATTGTTTAAAAGAAGTTAGTATGTCTTGTAGTGGACTCGCTGGATCATTGGAAGGTTTAGTATGTAATTGTCTTAAGGAGGTACTTTTTCATTAAGTAGACTGTTTATTTGGTTTCAACAACAACAACACAACCACTGCACTTATGTTTTATGAAGTATTATAGATGTCAATATAAATCAGCTATGCCAGGAGCACAATTTGTAATTTATGGACGTTGTATTGATTTTTAAATGAAAGAGAGCGTTTTTGTTATGGCTGGAAGGTTTGGTATACAAAGGCAGTGAAAGAGAACTTTGCTGCATGAATAAGCCCCAAAATCAAACAATATCAGTATATTGTATGTATCATTATATTGGCCATGATTACGTTGGGAATCCTTCTCTTTGCGTCTGATATGTATGACACGATTCAGAGATAATCATATATATGTGTGTGTGTATATATATATATATATATAAAATCATATCACATGTTTGGTCACACAGTAGAATCCTGACGTACTTTCTTTTAAAATGATGGAGTGGGTCATTGAGCTCTTTTGTGTTGCACAGTGACACAGGAAAGGTCAGCCTGGTGACAGTCATGAGGACAAACCAACACATTCCAACTCTAAAACCATCCAAATACTTACTGAGGCTCCTCAGCTGATCTTCCAATATTCCCTTTTATATGTTTTAAAGCTGTTCAGTATGTTTTCTTAGTCTTTATATCAATTTTCTCTCTCTTTATTAGATGAATATTTTTGTAAAATAGGAGGTTTAGCCTTTTTATCAGTATTACATTTTTTTTATTATTCTCAAGAAAATATATTTCCTAAGGTGATATATATGGGCAGCACAGTGGCGAAGTGCTTAACCTGTCCACCTCACAGCAAGGTCTGAGTCCTGAGCTCAGCAAAGGATGTTTCTATGTGTTTGCGTAGTCTCCGTATTTGTGTGGGTTACCTCTGGGTACTCTGGTTTCCTCCCTCAAAGACATTAGGCTGTTCCAAGTTGCCTGTGAGTGTGAACGGTTGGCTGTGTAGTGGTCCTGTCATGGTTTGGCGAGTTTTTTAAGGGGGTGCCCCGCCATCGCCCAGAGTCGGATGAGATAGACTCCAGCCTCCCCGCTACCCTCATAGGATTAGGCAGTTCGGCACATAAATTAATTGCTGTTATTTATGTTTATTACACACCCCGGTTGAATTCTTGATTCTGATTGGTCAACTAAGTCATTTTCCAGGTATTTAGCTTATCTGCTAAGACCACTGCTCTGGAGCACATGATTGGTAGGTTAAAGTTATGTTGAAAGCACAATAATGTATAAAGTGTGTTTTATTTCCTTTATACCATATCAGTTTGTCATGACATTAGTTTATTAAATATAGACTCTTTTTTTTTTTTTATCTGTACATCAATAGTTTTAATGTCATGGAAAATTCTACACACAAGCTTGTTTCTATTATTAGGAACTATAAACAATCTTTACATCTTCAAGCAATTTGTTTTTTCACTTTTAGTTAATAGAAAGTATACTGAAAATAGCAAGCATCAGGGGAAAGGTGCAATGCAGAATTGCAAAACTTTTTGTTCTGAAGTCTAATTTTTACTATTTTGAATAGTTTAATGTTACAGATTTACATCTGACTGTAAAAACACACTGACACTAGAGACTTCTTCCTGAAATGATAGCTAAACATTTATTGGTGGGAAAAAGAATTCTTGTCTTATATTATAGAAATTTTCCAATGACACAATAAAAAAAAATTACAATTTTTTATTGAAGAGCATGCTGTACTTTCTTTAGCCGATCTCCCACATGGGTCTTAGGAGTATAGCATTATACTGGGTTTATATATATATATATATATATATATATATATATATATATACACACACTGTATTACACACACACTCTGGAGCAGTGGGCTGCCACACACATTGGGGCGCGCGGGCATTAACAAAGGGCACATCAGCCATGAAGGTGGAGGTAGGGAAGGTGCAGCCCCCTCCCCCCCCACCCCCACCACCACCACCACCACATATTTTTCCTTCTGGTTTGGGAATCGAACCAGCGACCTTGCGGTCCCAAAGCCGCTTCTCTAACCAGTAGATATAGATAATAATAATAAAAAATAGATAATAATAAGTGAATATAAGCATATTTTCAAAACTTGATGAAAATGAATGAACTCATTCTGACCAATCAGGATTGAGAATTGAACAATGTTGTGGTGTAAGGTAAATTAAAATCACTTAGATGTGATGGCTGTGTGTCACAATCTGTATCAATCTGAAGCTAGTTTGCTTTCTTGTAACTGGTCAGCTGGCTGTGAGGTAAAAATCCCCCAGGCACATTCTTTATTATTGAAATTGAATATATTAGTTTCTTTGTATGGTTTAAATTGTATGGTTTAACGTCCCATGGAGTTAAAACAGAACCAGAGCACCTGCATGCTTTTAACTCCATTTTAACACTTTGGTTGATTAAATAACTTTAAGTAAAGATACCCCAGAGAAGTATAGACATTTAATTCTGCTTTGGCATCACCTCATAGTGAACAAATCCAGAAAACCCAGAACGGCCTGGAAGACTCTTGGTTTTGTCTGTGAGAGAAGGTAAGCATTTGTCAATGAGGTGTCGAAAGCAGTTTGTTTTTGCTGAATCCTCATGCAGTAGATTGTAACCCAGACAGAAGCATGTGTAATCCTGATGATATGGAGATGAGCTTAATGGTGGTGTCGTCAGCCCACATGTTGCTTATCTGCTATCCTGCTCTTTATTCAGCACTTCATGGCACTAGGTTTGATCAGGGTAGAAAATGCCAGCTGCTCTTCTCTGTGGGAATCCAGGGGAGTTGTTTTGCACCGTGTGCTATTGTTGGTACTTTTTGGATACGTTAACAATTTGGTGAATTGCTTTTGTGTGAACATTGCAATGCCTCTTATGAAAGGGGTTCACAAGGTGTTGTTTTGTAAAACGGTCCTGTTAAATTGCTCAGTTTACTTTTGAGACGTCAGATATTTATGATTATTATTTTAATTCATTTATTTATTTTTATGCTTGAATAGTTTGCCGTTTTCAGCAGCAGTGGATGGGTTGATGGAGAACTGGTCTATTCATGGTCAAGTGACCCCCCCTCCCCCTCCCCTTACACTTTAAGAGAGTGTGAGTCACTCAGTCTGGGCACATAAATGTAATCATGTTTATTGTCACACTTTCATAACTGATTTTTTCAGGTAAGTAGAAGGAGCTATGGTTTAAATTTGGAAGCATTTCACAGTTCCTTTGAAACCCTGTATGAACTTGTATTTAGGATTAAAAAGTAAAATATAAAGATAAAATGTACAGTAATAAAACAAAGTCTTCTAACACTGTAACGTCATATTTAAACCCACTGACTTTTGCTTAAACCACCAAAAGGAAACCCACGCAAGCACTTGGAGAACATGCAAACTGCTCAGGTTAAATAAACAGATGGCAAATAAAACTCCACCATGCCTACTGAATAGAATTAAGTGCAATACACACACACACCCACACACACACACATTATTTATTTATATATATATATATATATATATATATATATATATATGTATGTATATGTGTGTATATATATATATGTGTATATACAT
>JAQMYF010000015.1:7450380-7468234 GCA_030014195.1 Neosilurus mollespiculum
GCCCGAGCTGGGAATCGAACCCAGGACCTTCTTGCTGTGAGGCGGATGTGCTAACCACTACGCCACCGTGCCGCCCTATTTGACCAATCAGATCCAATGATTCAACCATGCTCTGGCATAAGAATTTATAAGAAGGGATAAGAACCAGAGTAGTGGAACCATCAGAAAGCTGTTTTTGAGAAAAATGACACAAAAGTTTTTGCAATATAAAAAAAATCAACTAGGGACCATTCAAATCTAGAATATCTCATTGAATATCATCATGACCTTTTCTCATTTTTAGGTTTTTGTGGGTTAGACCACAGTGGCTGTCAGCCCTTCGTATAAATTGTAGTTGTTGACAAAGCACTATAGTTATAAGATTAAAGCACGTTGGTGTGTTGTGGGTGTGGGGTGGAGGGTTTGGGGTGTTCAATTTAGGGTGGATTATTTATCTGTAATATCATATAGCATGTCATGTTTTACTTCTGACTTATAATCTGTGTGCTCTTAAAATATCATAGCCGAGGTTTATAGTGTTTATAAATGTAGCAGAATTAGAACGAGTTAACAGAGCCAAACCCAAAACAGTATTTCAGATTTAATGCTATAAAAAGTTAATTATAATCGTTTAATATTTATTTGTATATTTGTTTTGATCCATAGAGGTATTGCTTAGAGGGAAGAATATTTTTGGCGTCACAGGTCCGATGCTGGATAATAGCTGTTTAAACTCTACACTGTGGTGTTGAAGCAGTGTGGCTGTAGTGGTGAGTGTGTGTGTGTGGTTATGGAGGTTCTTCCACATTGCTGGCTGATTAAAGAGTGGTAGAGCAGGCTGGGCCTCAGCTCACCACACTGCCCAAAGCCAGCACTTTGATTGGCTAACATTCCTGAGGAATTCAGGCCGCCAAAGTGGCTCGTCCCCGAAACAAAAGAGAAAAGAGAGAGAAAACTGTAACCAGGTCTCCTAGTTGGTCCGGAAAGAGGGAAAATAATTTGCCACTGTCCCAGTCTGTCTTGTTCTCTCATTCCTTTCATGTGTCGAGAGGGAGGGCCGGATTTCAGCCCTGAGCTCAGGGCACACTTTGGGGATTTTTGTGGTACACTCGCACTGTGAAGCAGGACACAGCCGGCAGTGTGGTGTTGAAGTAGCAGGCTGACTGAGTGTGTTGGCATTTCTGAGCCTGGCAGTGTTTCTTCGCCTGATTTTTTGCTTCTCTCAAGGAGATGGACCTGTATAGCCTGCTTGTACTCTGATTCCTCCCTCCCAGGGTTTTAAACGTGTTCCCACATTCCTGCAGGGCATCCGAGGGGAGACTCCACTGCTGAAAGCTCAGGTGAGCTGCTACACCTACACCTTTTGTATTAGCGCTGAGGGCTGCATATATGTTCATTCTTTATGTATATTATTTTTTGGAGAAAGGAGGACATGGTCATGTATGCAAATAGCATATACGTGAAACGTTTGCATCCTTTATCCAATTAAAAGTTTCCGTCCGGTTTGGATGAGCTTCACTGGGGAATGCCTACGTGCAGTGAAGAGTCGTAATGCATTTGAAGGAGTTCTGTTTGAAACAAGTTGCAGAAATGCGCTGGAGTCACCATAGATTTCTGGTGAACTTGGGAGAGCGTCTCCAAGCTTCAGAGCCGTATCAGCAATTAGGACTTCATTTATTTATTTATTGAGATATTTATTTAGATACGTCTTTGCACTGACTGGTTATTAAATTGGTCCTGTTTGACAGCAAATCCCCCCACCCCCGCTTCTGGCTTAGTCTCGCGCTCCTTCTTTATCGCATCCATCATTTCAGGTTGCAGGTATTCTCATTCCCAGTAGGCTACGGTCACATTGGCTGCTGTGTGTGTGTGTGTGTGTGTGTGTGTGTGTGTGTGTGTGTGTGTGTGAATCCTTGAGGCTGAAATCTGTGAACAGTGCTGTGCTTGGATGAACTGTGCATCTCATCGCACTGTTAAGAATCTTTTAAAATTAACAAGGTGCAGAAATGTTCGTAGGACTTTTCACTAAATTTAATGTTCCGATAAAAAGCCTGTAATGTCATGTTCTCGCTCTCGCTTTGTTTACTACACTTTTCTCTTGAGTGCCAAGTGATTTCCAGTCTTCGCTTTTAAATGTGCAGTGACAAGGAAGCTAACATAATGCTTTTATTGATCCTTTCGCCAGGCAACATCACATGACGGCTGAATAAAGGATAGAAAATAGAAGTAGCACTCGACTACTTCTAAATGTTAAATACAGATTTGTTCTGGCCTTGAGTTTTGTTTTATAGCTACAGTGGCTTTTTTCTTGGCACACACCAGGAAGCTAGTGCTCGGTCTTCAGTTAGTTTTTAGGCGTTATCACCTTTTTAACGTGAAATAATTAGTATTTGTAGAGCTGTAATGGATGATCATGATATTAGATGAGGAAAAATCTATCAAAAAGTGTATGATATTTATCTGACACAGCTGTCACTGATTGGCTGTATGAATGTACAGACTGGGCTAGAAAGAAATCAGCCTTAGCCTTGCTTCTGTTCTGCAAAACTGTAAAATAATCCACTAATAACCTGATTAACAAAACATAAAGGTCTTTTTATGTTTGAAAAACAGGAAAACGTAGCATGCTAACCATTTTTGTAAAAGAATGCAGTACCCTTGCTGTATAATAATATCTAATTATAAGAGGCATTGTAATAAGAGGAAATGCCTTCGATCGTTACTCGCAGAGGGATGTTGTTTTGCGTGGATTGGCAAGACTTCATGCAGGGTTCAGTGCAGCCAGGTTAATGCAGCTCCTGGCATGCCTCAGGAACCTACTGGAGGGTGCAGGTGTTGTTTGGCACATTTCATCCATGACACTTTGACAGCAGTTTGGTGGCCCATTGTACAAGTAGTAAACAATGATTGCACGGACAGAAAGGAGGAATGTTCTTTCTAAATGAGAGAGCAAAGCAGCTGAGTGTTGTGGTGTGTGTGTGTGTGTGTGTGTGTGTGTGTGTGCACACTCCTGCTCTGCCAAAATGCCACGCTGGATGTAAGTGCAAGTCATTTTGTTCATTTTCATACTTGGGCTGAATACTGCAATCTGAACCCAGGATCGATTCTAGACTATTTGCCAAACAATGTCATCATCACCACGGAATTATTTTCTAGCAGCAACATCACAATTTGTACAATTTATTGTTGCAATAATACAAACCGGATTGCTGAATCTGCACATCTGGGAATGTTACAACAAGCAAGGCTGTAACTGTACCTTGAGTTTACTGACATCCACCGAGCCTAGGGCAAATAATGGTTTTAGTATACACCACATGAAGCGCATAAAAAAGCAAACAAGATTGTTATAGTATATTTTTACCTATTTTAACCATTACAGAGGCAGGAAAGGTGAGTTCCGTGAGCAGAGCATAAGCGCTGTGTAGGGTTCGCAGCATCTGGCGAGCTGTCCAGGGTGTACTCTGCCCTCGCCCAGAGTAGGCTGAGATGCGTCCCCGTGACCCTAATTAGGATTAAGCGGTACAGAAAATGAATGAATAAACACACTGTATAGTGTCAGCTCCACATGCTCTGCAAGCAGACCTTAGCATAAAGTAGCGTAAAAGTGTCTTTTTATACTCGTTAAAATTTTTAGTAATTACTACACAGAAACAAACAAAAAAAAAAACTACAATATGTTAACACTTTTCTTTTTATTTTACTTATTTTCTTTGAAACGTAGTCAACGTTTTAGTATGTACTATGTGGAAACACAAGAAAAACAAACACTTCCATTTTTAAAGTGTAATAATGATGATGCTGCCTGCTTCAAATGACTGACAAGCTGTAAGTGTCTGTCATTTTGATTCAAGCTGTATCCACTCGGAATAATGTTCATAATCCTTTAGATAATGAACCAATCAGATCATACTTTTCTATGTAGTATATACTAAATTGTATTATACTTTAGATACATTTTGTGTCCAGTATACTATTTTGGCTACAGTATTTTCATGTACTTACCTCAACACCATCCACTAACCATGCTAAGAAATAGAATCAGTATTTTAATCCGAAGTTAGGCAAAGTTTTCAAACTTAAAATCCGAATAAATATTTCATTTTTGTTGTCTTTTTCATGCACATTTGCCCTTACATGAGCTGAATTCTTGTGTAGCTGTCTGTTCCTCCTGTGTGTATAATTCGGGAGTATTATACAGACCCCACATACAGGAGTTGTTTTTCCGAGCAAATATTTTCTGACTTCAAAATCACTGACAGCAGCTTTACCTTTATTGGAAAACATAATGATCTTGCTCTGGTGAGGCTTCCAGCTGGTTTGTTAGAAAAGGAATAAACCATTACAGTTAAAAATATATATAGATATCAACGAGTTCAGGCTGTTAAAAGTAGCTCTGATTTGTATGGGCCTCTGTTTCCATGGTGATGGATGACATCATTTGTTTTCTTTTTTTTGTCTTTGATTCTGTTCTACAGTGATAATAACGACGCCTCTTCTAGTGACCGTGATAAACTGCGCGTGTCCATGGGTTTGATTCAAGTGCTATACACTCAGAATGATGTTCTTTTTTAAATCCCTAGATAGCAGACCAATCAGATTGCACTGATCCTGTATAGGATATACCAGTCAGTGTCATTCATTTCACCTGCCGCTGATCTTAAAGTTATGGCTGATCGGTATATTTGGATGCAGCCAATATCTCGCCAAAGTCATATTTGTGCATTTTTGTTGTTGGGTTTAAAAAATTGTCTGTGTTTTGTTGTCCAACTTCCTGTATCTTGTTTCTTCTTAACGCTGGCGATTGCGATTTTTCTGACTCGGTGTGTGTTCTGACTTTGACTGGGATTCATTTTTTTTTTTTTCTTAAATAAAGCAAATAAATAAATGCTAAGCTTACGTCTGTTATATTTTCTTCACACTGCACATTTCACCAAATCGTTGTTAATATCTTCTGTTTTATTACTCAAGTTTCATTTTACTGTACACCCCCCCACCCCCACCCACTTTTTTTATTGCAACATTATTAACATGGATTTATTTTCCAAGAGAACAACACAGTGTGTTCAATGTAAAGATATCGGACCCAACATACTGTTCGTATTAAGCTGTGAGTAACAGCAGGACTGTTTTTTACTTTCAGCACCCTCTCATTTAACCCCACATTGCATAATCTTCTGGCACAGGCAACAATCTCGAGAAATTAATGACTGTTGATTAAACATAATTACCTTAAATTGTGTTCCTAATTGTAAGACGTATGTTATATAAGACTGTACCATGGTTCGACGGGTAGAATTTTAGTTTTAAGAGAATGTGAAACAACAATAATGATGCGTTTACTGTACAGTATTTGTATTGGCTGACCTGTGCAGAGTCTGAGACTGGATTACAATTGAAATGAAGACGTGCAGAAGAACATACATGAAATCAAAGCATGTGCGATTCCTGCTGAGTTTATATCGACCTGAAAGATAAATATTGTTCTGGTATTTATTACAGCAATTGGAATACACTGTCTTGGTGGAAAAAAGCTTAGCCTTGATTGCAGGAAACCGATACGACGTGATAATGCAATTTTGATTTCTGCTGGCATGGCAGCCGTCTGGCGGTTATGAATATGTGTGATCGATCAAATCTTGAAGAGTGCAACATTTTATGTTGGAACTGTGCCGGTGTTCTAAATTGTACTGGAAGTTACTGTAAACTGTAAAGGTTTCCTGGTATTTTGCTGTGCTACTTTACTAATGCACCAGTTTATTAACCGTAGTGACTAAGGATGAAACAGTGCAAAAAAAAAAAAAATAAATCTTTGCCTGCCTGCCCCAAGTGACCATGACAAACTGTAAGTATGTGTCAGTTTGATTCAAACATGGACTTTGGATAATGCTGGATATCTCTAATATAACGGACCAATCAAATTACGCCGTTCCCGTATAGTGTATTCCAATTTTAGTTGATTAAAACATTCAACACTATACAAGTGTGCAGTAACTAAAATATAATACGGACAGCAGTGTTGGGTGACACCTAATAAATTATATGTACAATGAAACAGGAGGAAAGAAATTGTTCATTACAATGTAATAAGGGTAGCTAAGCTTTCATGGGTACAACTAACTCCAAGAGGGCTTTTTCCTTTTGTTCATTGTTCCGTTAATGTCATGTAGTTCTTTATCTCTAAATGTGTTTTTTAAGTCCTGCGTTCTTCATTGCAGAATATGAACTTCACAATTTCAGCTGTGATTTCTTTGGCCTTGAGGAAAGGCTGAATGTAGCTAAGAGTTTGCTACAGTTTTGGATGTGTGTGAATGGCAGCATTTGAAACACTGTAACTTTTCCACCGCTGGCCAAAAAAAAAAAAAAAAAAAGTGCCAAAACGCCAGACCTAAAAACCTGGGTAGAATTTTTATTTATTTAGTTCCATTGCTGTGGAAGGGTATTCGTGCCATGCCAGAAGAAGAGAAATGAATGAGTATCATGTTATAACATTCAGGGTACAGCCAGAAAAGGTTGCCAGCCTATTACAGGGATAACACAGATTCACACATCCTCTCACACTCGTATTCACATGGGCAGTTTAGGGTATGCAGTTTTTAAAAGTTTTTCTGTAATAAGTAAATATCTTAATTTTTAATAGTTAAAAAAAGAATTGCGGAGAAAGAAAATAGTAGTTTATTACAGTTATCAGACAAAGCATCGAACATGAGCCGTACCTCATTTGCTTTTTTTTGCCCCCCCCCCCCGTATTCTGTTTTTCTTTTTTTCTTTTCTTTTTTTCTTTCTGATCCATTTTGCTAAGAAGAGAGTGTGTCAGCCTGATGCAGTAATAAGAGCTAAAGAGCTGTTGCTGACACGTCCACCGCTGAGTCGTGTTTTGCAAAGTGATTTCAGCTGCCTGTTTGTGTTGGTGTGATGAAATAATAACAGGGTTTGGCTCCAGCGCTATGCGCCTGGGTGGAGGTGGGCAGCCTCAGCAATGGTACCGTGGCCTGAAAATGAAAACTGCTGGAATTGATTGTACAATCGGGCCATTAGTGAACATTTACTTCTTCAGCTGCAGGTTTACTCTCAGCGGGTCATGAAGAGTGGGCTGATGGATGTGCTTCCCGAAGGATTAGGCTTTCGAATGTTTGTTGAGAAAATGTGTGTCCTGTATGCTTTATAACAGATGTGGTAGAAATATCCAAATGCTGGAAGTAAAAGTAAAAATGCATCTAGTCAAATAAATACTTCCTGTGGTGGAAGATGTACCGCTTTGAAAGTTTAACTAAAGAAATGACTTCTGCTTCAAATCCCAGACTCATTCAAGATACTAATAGTCAACTCATATTTTGTTCATGAAAGAATGGCAGCACAGTGGTCCACAACACATCAAGAAAGTCGCGGGTTCGAGTCACAGGCTTGGCGAAGGTGTTTTGGTGTGGAGTAGGCTCGCGTGGGTTTCTTAAAGGTACTCCGGTTTCCTTCCATGGTCCAAAGCCATGCACCTTAGGCTAAGAAGCTGTTCCAAATTGCAAGTGTGTGTGCGCCCTGTGATGGTCTAGCGAGCTGTTCAGGGTGTATCACAGCTTTGCTGAGAGCCTCCAGCCTTCCTGCGACCCCAGCGAATGAATGAAAGATTTCACTAAAGAAACAGTTTTAGTGTGCTTTCTTGCTGATGTTCCTGTGTAGTATATACTAAAACAATTTTGAGCTTCCGTTTTGGTGAATTTCGCTAAATTGAACAGTGATATCCGCCTCGCCGTCAATGCATAATTCGTGTGTCAGTATTTGGTTCATGTTATCTGTGTTTGAAATGGGGTATGATACACACTCCAGGAAATGTTGTGCATGATACTGGTAGTTATGTTTACACCCATCTTTTTGTATGTCCATTAGTTTTATCATCTGCTCAGTAGTTTCTGTGTTCTTGCTCTGTATTTGCTTAGGCTTTCCGTAAAAGCAAAATCAATCAAGCGGTATATGTCGTGCTCAGCTATTTTCACGTCCAGGATAAAGCCGACTATCTGTGTTCAGTGTAGCTTCTTATATTCTCTTGGATTTTATAATGAAAGATGGCAAACTAGAAGCACATTTATTAAGAGAAATAGTTTCAGAGTGCACGTGATTATATTTTTATATGTAAGTGTACACTGTACTTCATCTTCAGTAGCAGAAGTCCAAATTCAAAGTTAGCATGTCTGCCTCACATCAAGAAGGTCCTTGGCTCGGTGAGGGTTTCCTCCGGGTACTCCGATTTCCTCCCACAGTCCAAAGGCATGCAGATTATGCAGATTGGTTGTTCCAAATTGCCCCTAGGTTTGGATGTAAGTGTGAATGGTTATGTTTGTGTTGGCCCAGTGATGGTCTGGCGAACTGTTTAGGGTGTACCCCTCCTTCGCCCAGTGTCGGCTGAAATAAGCTATAGCCTTCTCACAACCCAGTTAGAATTAATCAGTCGAGTGAGTGAGTAAATTTGGATAGTTATAAGGGTTTCTACTATGAAGGCACTTTAAAAGGTTCAAAAACCTTCTGTTGTACATTTACATTTATGGCACTTATAGACTTCCTTATCCAACTCTGCTTACATGTGTGCTTTGAACCCTGTATCAATAAATAAATCCCGATACTGGTTCACTAGGTTATGGACTAATAATACCATCAGCCTAAAAACTCGAGGGAGGTAATATAGTAACAGATGTAGATATATTTAAAAGCTTCTGTTACTCTAATTGTTTCACTTTCATTCCAGCAGGAAAGGTTTTATAGCACTGGCAGTTAATCTGGACAGTCTGACGAGAAACACAGACTTAAACACATTCTTACAGATCTCAAGCTGTCTATACGATTAGAATGTTTTGTGTCGTCCTGTCCACTGTATGGAAGTGAAACCTGGACTCTGAATGCCAAGGCATCAGGCAGCAGAAATGTGGTTTTACAGAAGAATGCGAAGAGCTCTGTGGACAGATCACGAGACCAATGAGTCTGTCCTTCAGCACGCTGACACCAAACGAAAAAATCATTGATATGATCCATGAGAGACGAGGGAAGTTCTTCGGTCACATCATCCAGATAGGCGAGATTGCAGATCATTGTCTCACCAGGAGACATCTAGGGAAGAAAACTTGAGAAGAGCAGCGAGATTATGTCGCACAAGGCACGTGCGATGGCACCTGAAGAAGAGAAGAAGACGAGAAATATGAGCAAAAGGAACTAAGTGAATTTTACTGTATAGTAAAACTGGCAGCTGTAGGTATCTATCAAAACACCTGTCAGGTGGTCCAGCGACAAACAACCAGTGAAATGGCAAGGGTGTCATGGGTGCCCAAGGCTTATTGATGCTCATGGGTACTTAAGGCTAATAGGTCTGGGGTGATCCCACTAATGCTGGCTATGAAAGAAAGGAGTCGGAACGCGCAGAGCACTGAAGCTTGCTGCATATAGGGCTGTCTAGCCACAGACCAGTCAGGTGGGGTTCAAATTATGGATGATTGGTGTATAATACCTGACTGTTATTACTTATTACTGACTATAATAATGAATTATTTAATATTTACTTGTGATTTAGTGTAACATATATTGAGCTATGCTAAGCTACCTATAATAAACAGCGATGTACCCAAGAATGAGACTTATCTTACACTTGCAGAGTGATCGTTTGTATAGTGTGGAATTACAGTAGTGCAGGAAGTGAAACCATCCGTTTGGCAAAATAGACCCAAGGTGATCGTGTTCATGTTGTTTATGCTGTTGTCATACTTTCACTCTCACTGGATATTTTCAGACATGTCAGCATCTTTATGGACAGTCTGACTTTACTTGATTGTAAAGTTGTTGGGTTTTTTTCAGCGTAAAATGTAATCAGGTGTTTTGTAAATTTACAGCAGTGTGAGGAATAACGCACACAGCATTCATGCCAAAAGATGAATGATTAACCGATTGATCGTCATCATCATCATCAACTTCTTCTTCCGCTTGATACAATGTCGGGTCGTGGGGGAAGCAGCCTAAGCAGTGAGGTCCAGACGTCCCTCTCTCCAGCTCTTCCGGGGGGACACCGAGGCATTTCCAGACCAGCCGAGAGACGTAGTCCCTCCAGCGTGTTCTTGGTCTCTTCCCGGTTGGGCATGCCCGAAACACCACACCAGGGAGGCATTCGGATGGCATACTAATCAGATGCCTGAGCCACCTCAACTGGCTCCTCTCAGTGGGAAGGAGCAGCAGTTCTACTCCGAGCTCCTCCCAGATGGCTGAGCTTCTCACCCTATCTCTGAGAGCGCCCCGCCACCCTGCGAAGGAAGCTCATTTCAGCCACCTGTATCCGCGATCTTGTTCTTTCAGTCATTACCCAAAGCTCATGACTATAGGTGAGGCTTGGGACGTAGATTCCTTTCAGCTCAGCTCCCTCTTCACCACTTTACAGCAGAGGCCGCACCCATACGCCTGTCAATCTCCCGCTCCATCCTTCCTCACTCGTGAACAAGACCCCAAGATACTTAAACTACTCCACTTTGGGCAGGACCCCATTCCAGACCCGGAGGGTACATTCCACCCTTTTCCAGCTGAGAACCATGGTCTTGGACTTGGAGGTGCTGATTCTTATCCTTGCCGCTTCACACTCAGCTGCGAACTCCAGTGAGAACTGAAGGTCCCTGCTTGATGAAGCTAAAGGACAACATCTGCAAAAAACAGAGATGTGATCCTATGGCCTTCAAACCAGAACCTCTCAACACCTCGGCTGCGCCTAGAAATTCTGTCCATAAAAATTATGAACAGAACCGGTGACAAAGGACAGCCTTGGTGGACTTCAACCCCCACCGGAAACGAATTCGACCTGTTGTTACCAATGCAGACCAAGCTCTGGCTGCGGTGATACAGATACCTAATGGCCCGTAGCAACTGGTCCGGTACACCGTACTCCCTGAGCACACCCCACAAGATAGCCCGAGGGACACAGTCGATAGCCTTCTCTAAATACACAAAGCACATGTGGACAGATTGGCAAATTCCCGTGCCCTTCCAGGATCCTGTGAAGTGTATAGAGCTGGTCAAGAGTCCTGCGGCCGGGACAAAAACCACATTGTTCCCCCTGAATCCGATGTCTATTGGTCGGATCCTCCTCTCGGGTACTCATGAATAGATTTTTCCGGGGTATGCTGAGGAGTGTGATTCCACAATAGTTAGAACATACCCTCCGGTCCCCCTTTTTAAAAAGGGGAACTGCCCCCCCCAGTTTGCCAAAGGTACGGCCCCCCGATGACCACACGATGTTGCAGAGACATGTCAACCAAGACAGTCCTACAACATCCTGAATATCTCAGGGCTCTGCAACATCCATGGAGGAGAGCTCTCCAGCACACCCCTTAAGGACTGCAAAAATGGGTGGGTACCCTGAACCGTCATTTGGTGCATAATAACAAACAAAGGTGGAGGGAGGCTACCCTTATGTCAACCGGGGATAACCCCAACATACGGGCACCAAGAGGCAACAAGGATGCACACACCAACTCGCCGCCTCTGCATGTGCAACTCCAGAATAGAATAAGGTCCAGCCCCTCTTGAGATGGGTGGTTCCAGAGCCCAAGCTGTGTGTCGAGGTGAGTGTAACTATATCTAGTCAGTATCTCTCAACCTCGCACACCAGCTCAGGCTCCTTCCGTGTCAGAGAGGTGACATTCGATGTCCCAAGAGCCAGAGTCAGTAGCTGAGGATCGGTCTGACAGAGCCCATGCCTTTGGCTGCCACCCAACTCACAATGCACCCAACCCCTATAGCCCCTCCCACAGGTGGTGGGTCCATTGGAGGGTAACTAATTGATTGATTTTGTTTCCATTTCTTGTTTTCCTAAAGTTTACATCGATGATGCTGTACTGTTTGTGCTTCACTGATTCAAATAAATGTGTGTGAAGTAAGCGCAGAGACATTTTTAAACACAGGTTTCACAAGTGTTCTTTTTTTGGGTCATCCATACAATTATAGGTTGTAAATCATCTACTTGCCAAACCATTTTCTCAGGTCCTCTGTGAAACCTCTGTGAAATACATGGAAAATTCACAAGAATGTTGGGCAGAAAAATCGCATCATTCAAAGGTAACAGGGACAATAAATAAATAAATAAAAGTTTGCTTTATAAATGATTTTCTTAGTTTTTAAAGATTTACTGACTAAGGGGTCAGTTGGAATGACCTGTTCATGGAGATGACTATTATACGTCGTTTATGGTCACCACTGTGCCACCCCACAACTGGGGCAAAAGTCAAAATAATCTGGACATTTGCATAAATCAACAAGCCATCAAGGTGCACATTCAAATATGAACAGAATATCTGTTCATAAGTTTGCTTTCTGTTTTCTAAGTCTTTTCGAACCCACTTTTCCCCTCCATCCTCAGGAGGTTTTTATATATATATATTTTCTTTTGGGTTAATTATAAAATAACGGTGCATTTTTCCTTTTTTACCCATGCAGTGATGATGATGCAAACTTTAAGTGAACTCCGTATCACATTTTTCCTTTATTGTGTCAGTGAGTGTGATGCTGCTTTTGGATTGTGGATTATAATGTGATGCGCAGTTCCTCTGTCAGCCAGAAGGGGTCACTGATTGAAAACCTTTAACTCTTAATACTCTCCAGTCATGACAAGGCAATTGTCTGGATGTTGAGTTAATGTGGCATTCATTTCTGTTGGATCTTTGAATAAATTTAGCTTGTAATAATTGATAGGGAGCCTTTTGAAGAATAGTGTTTTATACATATGCTGTCAATTCACTACAATGCCCTACGATGGCGGTTTAAAAAGCTCTGTAAAAATGGAGTACATGCCTTAATTGCCCGGTTCCTGACCCATTCTGTATTCAACACTCTGGCTGGTGTGTCTTCTTATTGTACAGATAGTCAGGATTAATTGTTTGCAGCGCCTCCCCTAGTCAGATTTACAATCCAGCATTACAGCTCTCACAAGTCAACCCTCCTATTTACTATAGTGGAGTTATTGTGCTCCCAGGCAAAACAACAGTTCTGAGCTCCTGCTGTGATGCCTGCAGAAATATATTAGCCTTAGGAAGGTATGGCGCTTTATAAATCCTAAATCAGAAATCTGTGCTGGACTGGGCTTGACTGTTGCTTGTGTGTCGAATCTTCCTGCAGGTATTACGCATGTTCTCAGCAGATTGATTAATATTGCAATGTTGCTCCAAGACAACCTCCTACGCTTAGCACTTACACAGGTGCTAAACTGTTCACGCTCCGCAGGAGGTGGCTAAAAAAACAAAAAAAATCTAATATAATTAAATAATTGAAGGGCGGCATAGTGGTTAACATGTTCGTCTCACAGCAAGAAGGCCCTGGGTTCAATTCCCGGGCTTGGGCATTTCTGTGTGGAGTTTGCATGTTCTCCCTGTGCTTGTGTGGGTTTCTTCAGGGTACTCGGGTTTCCTCCCACAGTCCAAGGACATGCACATTAGGCTAATTCGCTGTTTCAAATTGACCTTGGGTGGGAGTGTGAATAGTTGTGTGATGGTCTGGCGAGCGGTTCAGGGTGTACTCTCCAGTCAGGGTGTACTCTCCTTCGTCCAGAAACCCTAGTAGGATTAAGAGGTTCTGCAAATGAGTGAGAACATTTTTATAAATGTTGTTTTTGCTTCTGGACAAGGCCTTGACACATGGTTTGTTTAGCCAACCAAAATCATGACAACCATCACAGTTGAATTGTGTGTCAGGATGCAACATTTCATTGTCTCCCTGTAAACTTCTGGCTGAAATTCAGAAATCAGTAGGCCGGTGCAATCCCACTCCATTCAAGTGTCTAGTACATTTTTAGCTTCTCCACCACTTCATGTGAGTTTCCTGCACTGTAATAATCGGTTATGTGCGCAGGGGTTGTGTAATCGTCTCCAAACATGCAGCACATAACTGTGTGGTGATAGGATTGATGTCTCCGGGGAAGAGGTGTGGCTCCTTAATGCTTTGCTTCCTTCATGAAACTCATTGTTTTGGAGCCTTTTAAGAAGATCCACACTTGTTAATCCAATTCTTTTAGGCTAGTTTTAGTTTCAGTGTGCTTACAGTATTGGTATTATCGTGTAAATAATATTTTATTTCATGTTAACACTAAACTCTGGAATTTTTTTTTTTTCGTTTTTTTTTTTTTTTTTTTTTTTTGGATACACCCCTTTTATGATTTTTCTAGTAAATAAACTGTTTTATCTTCTATTATCAGTTCATTTTGGCTGAATATAAAAGTTTCCCGACAAAGCCTCCCCTGCTCACAGGCTTAGTATCTCTTTAACCTGTTTTACATCTTGTTTTTGTTCTGCTTCTGTTTGCAATCACAAGTGCAATTCTATGATACGGTATACGTCCATATTGGGCACTGCTAGAGGGGCATTCGTAGAGTACAAGGTACCTCTGCCCCACAGCCAGTCTCTCTGATAGTCCCTCATGCTTTGTCTCTGTCACAGGCATGCTGTCTGTCTCACTGTTAGCCGCACACGTGCCACGCATGCACAAAGTATCTGTGCACTTAAACCGGTTCTAACCATGGCTTTGTTCCTACTTTCTGTCACTCTTGCTTTCTCTTTGTCTCGAACCTCGGCATTCCAAAATTAAACCATTTCTGAGACTCAGGTTGAATAGAGTACCCCGGCAAGTATGGTGAAAATCTGTACATGGGTGTGGTCAGGATTTTGTTTTTAGTTTGAGGCGGAGATCATAAAGCCATAAATGATATTACAAGAAATCTGTTTATATCTTTACAGTGTGTTTTGTTATATAACGGTAATATTTTTAAAAATCCCATATGGTGTCCCCAAAGGTTCTGTTCTTCATTCATTCATCTTCATCCGCTTCTTCCGGGGTCGGGTCAGGTGGGCAGCAGCCTAAGCAGTGAGGTCCAGACATCCCTCTCCCCAGCCACTTCCTCCAGCTCTTCTGGGGGGACGCCAAGCCGTTCCCAGGCCAGCCGAGAGACGTAGTCCCTCCAGCGTGTTCTGGGTCGTCCCCGGGGTCTCTTCAAGGATGAACATGCCCGAAACACCACACCAGGGAGGCGTTCGGGAGGCATTCTAATCAGATGCCTCTCAACGCGACTCCGAGCTCCTCCCGGATGACAGAACTTCTCTTCAGGTTCTGTTCTATGCCCTCTTTTTATGTCCAAATCTTTTCCCTTGGTCCATTTCAAGCATGATTTTTCATGTCTCTTACACAAATTAGCTTAGGAGAATCTACAGCCATTTTGTAAAGTACAGCACTCTATCTATATACACATATGTACAGTATGTACAGTAATGAGATTTGTTGTGCAGCTAAAAAAATCTGTCTGTCTCAAGTGATGATTCTGTGATGATTACATTAAGGTGCTCCGTTATTCACAGATCGTTTGTTTGGGGTCTTTCTGGACTGTTACCAGAGTTAACGGAGTCTTAAGCAGTTCAGTATGGTTTTCAACAATGTTGTGTTCTCCATTTATGGTCTGTGCTTCTGTAATTTTAATATTCTGCAGCTATGAAACAGGCAAGCTTCTATAAAAAAAAAACACAACATCTTAGATGAACACAAATTACTTTCTCAAAACAAAAACCATGGTGTTTCATGCAACAACTTTTATAGTATGATGTTTTTGGGTGAATGGATCCCGTTCTTCAAGCATCACATGGAAATTAATCCTGTTATTGATGATTCATACCGATAGAGGTTCGGTTTCTGAGCAGTTGCACCTTGTATCCATTTCCCTGAAACATTATTAATAAATTAGCAGATACACAAGTGAATCCAGACTCCGATCGGATTCTATCTGAGGCTTTTAAATCATTTATCTTTGCATTTGCTGCCTTAAAATTGTGATTTTTTTATTTTTTTTTTATCTTTCTGTAATTTTATTTTGATGTTCATTCCTGGTTTCTTATTAAACAGATTTAGCAGATGTGCTGAATACTACAAAGCTAAACCTTTATATTAATGTCGACGTACAAAACAGGATGCTAGTTGAGTGAACACTTTCATCATTGTAATGATCTGCTTTAGTTACATTTGGAGGCTGAGGTGAATCCTGTGCAAGTGAGCAGAAAGAAAGTGCAGTGTTTGCTAGTTTTTCAGATATTTTTTCCCTACTTCCAGCTCGTATTTCAAGCGAATCTAGCAAAAACATATTCATCAGTTCGCATCACTGATGTGCAGAGTACAAGCTCTAAAATCAAATGTTTGTGTAGGTGTGTGTGTATATATATAAATATAAATAAATAAATAAATAAATAAATAAATATATAGGTACAATAATGACTTTATTGTTTTTTTTTTTTTAACAAAATATAAATGGAAAAAAAAAAGGGTGACACGATGGCGTATTGGTTAGCAGTCAGGTCCTGGGTTTAGCAAGAAGTTTGCATGGGTTTTCTCCATGTACTCTGGTTTCCTCCCACAGTCCAAAGACATGCTCATTAGGCTAATTTTCTGTCCCAGATTGCCTCTAGGTGTGAGTGTGAATGGTTTTGTGTGAGTTGGCCCTGTGATGGACTGGAGAGCTGTTCAGGGTGTACCCCGCCTTTACCCCGGAGTCGGCCGAGATAGGCTCCAGCTTGCCCGCAACACTAGTAGGATGAAGCGATTTGGTGAATGAAGGGGCTGATAGTTTAAAACGATAAAGATTTTTATCTGAGTTTCCTTTTTTTTTGTGCATCCTTCTTTCTGTCATTTTTTGTTTTTGTTTCTCTCCTTTTCTTAATATCTGTGTCTTTAAGTCTTTCCTCCTCACTGCTGTGTTCACTTCTTGGACTTCTTTCTTTTTCATGGACTCTTTCAGCATCTCTCTCTGTCTGTCTGTCTGTCTGTCTGTCTGTCTGTCTGTCTCTCTCTCTCTCTCTCTCTCTCTCCCCACCCTCCCCTTCCCTCTCCTGTCTCTTTTTGTCTGTCTATTCCTTTCTCTTTCTTCTGCAACTTTCTCTTTTCTTTGCATTTGTCTCCTACCCCCCTCCCTTTTCTGTTTGTCTCTCTGAGAGGTCATGAATGGGTCAGGAAGCTGAAGGCATGAATGACAGAATAACTCAGCTGGAGTTTAGAAAGGCCCAGCATGCCACACTTCCATGCTTTTCTCTCCCTGAAAATCTGCCACCACCTGAGTGTTAGTTCACTAAATACATCCCTACTGCCTCCATCCATCAGTTGCCTCCTCCTTCCTTTCTGTCTTTCTCAGTTTCTCTTTTTCACTTGAACTGCAGTTTGTTTATGCTCCATAATCCTTACACTCTTTGTCGAGTTAAGTAAACTGAATCAGGTGTATAAACTTTAGCATCTGAGCAGTGAGTTTGTAATGCAGAAGACATACTAAAAGAGCTGTTCTTCATGTTAACCAAATGCATTCTCATCCTCTAATAACACTAAAGCATCTGAGATCCCTTCTGGATTAAAAAAAGAAGGTATGGTTTCTTGTGAAATCTAATAGGTTTTCATCAGCATCGGATTTCTGGTTTCCTTGTAAACTGTGCGGAATTGAACATTACTCCAGATATGAATAGCACCCAAAATACATTAGTAAGAAGAGAAAAAAAAAAAAAAAACTTTGGGGGCATGCGGCTATTTGATTATAATCCGAGATGTGATGGTATGAAGCTGAAGAAACCAAAGCTGATTGTTTTCTTGTAAGTGCTAACAAGTGTTTTATTTCTCTCATTCCTCTTCTACCACCGCAATCTTCTAATGTTTACCTCATTGAGTTATATTTGGGAATACTGTATGATCTGCTTGTTGGGAATTATTCAACATCATCTAACCAATCAGATTTCAGAGTTTAACTAAGTTAATTAAGTTAATTAAGTTCTGCTACTGGGGGCGGCACGGTGGCGTAGTGGTTAGCACATCCGCCTCACAGCAAGAAGGTCCTGGGTTCGATTCCCAGCTCGGG
>JAQMYF010000015.1:7468789-7478848 GCA_030014195.1 Neosilurus mollespiculum
CGAGCTGTCCAGGGTGTACCCTGCCCTCGCCCAGAGTCGGCTGAGATGGGCACCAGCCTCCCCGCGACCCTAATTAGCATTAAGCGGTTCAGAAAATGAATGAATGAATGAATGAAGTTCCGCTACTGTCAACAAAGCAAAAACACTTTAGAACTATAGTAAGTTACCATGCAATCACCCTAAAATCAGAAAACCTTTGACGGCTGTGGGGCACTTTTATAGATTTTATAGATATTTTGACTTTTGTGTAATCAGCCAAGTAGACGGCTAAGTCGAGTCACCGCACTAGGGACTTTCTCCTGCTCATGCGTATGCAGTAGCTATTGAGATTCTTTGCTCTTTTACTAGCCACACCCTGGACTTCCGAGTACTGTGTTCAACTAGACAGCTGGTTCTTCCAAAGCCATCCATATGAATGAAATCTCTGCAGCTGGAACTATTTTAGCTGTAAAAATTTGCACTTTCTAGCCAGTGGTTAAGGCAATGGGTTACTGATCCGAAGGTCAGCGGTTCAATCCCCACTATCACCACTGTTGGGCCCTTGAGCAAGGCCCTTAACCCTCAGTTGCTCAGTTGTATAAAAATGATCATTGTAAGTCGCTCTGGATAAGAGCGTCTGCCAAATGCTGTAAATGTAAGATGTTAATCAAAGCTGTCGTGGTAGATGGGTCTTGTTCCAGTGTCAGAACAGTGGGGTTTGCTGGTCGTGTCTGTTCTTGCAAAGGAAGGAGATTGCCAGTACCGGCTCCATCGTGCTCGTGAGCAGTGTGTTCCTTGTTATGCCATGTGTTCTATTTGAGCGAGACTGAACTTGCAGCAATTCTTCGCAGCTTGGTCCTTTCCTCTGTGTTATCTTTTTCTGATTTGTGACACAAAGGTATGTGGTGATCAGTAAAGGACAGAATGCTTCCCTTTAAGCACATTCAGCACAGTTGTGTGATTGGTTTGTCTGAAGGAGGAAACCATGCGACGCTGGGTGTCCCTTTCAGAGTGGGTTTAAAGTAGGACTGTTTTAAAAGCTTACCTTTAGTTTTACCACTTTGAGAAACATTTAAGGAACCTTTTTTTCTTAGAATGTAAATGGGTTGGAGGCAACAATAATTATCGGTTTAGTCATGTGCTTTATTTATAGTAAATATGTAAAAAAGCACTACCAACTCTGTTGGCCTGTAGTAAAGGTGACTCCAAGTCAACACTTGAATTTATTCATCTTCATTAAGTGCATCATTTTGGTCAGGATCCCAGTGGAATTTTGCAAAATCTGGGAACTGTCAATGTCAGAATGGGACGTCGGATCATCACAGGCCACAGTGTACACACATTCACATTAGTGTGTCCTCAGGAGGTGGGATGAAAGAGGAGATTCTGGAGGAAACCCGTGTGGACATGGGGGAAAAACAACACTGTACACAGACAATAACCCGAAGTAAGGATCAAATCAGGAGAACCTGGGGCCTTGAGGCAGCAACACTACCTAATATGTCATCATGCAACCCTCCAGTAATTACCTTCACTGCTTGGTGGGGGAGGTTATGTATTTGCCAACATCTGTTTGTTTGGGGTTTTTGTTTTTTTTTGTTTGTTAGCAGGATTATGTAAAAACCACTGAACCGATTTTCACTGAACCAAACTTGTTGGAAAGATGGGTTATGGTGGTATGGGTGTGGCTAAACCCTTTAACATTTTGGAGCAGGTTCCGATCATGATCGTCATCCAGAAATTTATTAAAAGCTTTTTAACAAGCATTTATTAAAGGTTTTTTTTTTTTGTTTGTTTTTGTTTTTTTTTGTTAGCAGGATTATTCAAAAATTACTGATCTGACTTGCATTAAATCTTGGAGCTGGTCTGTGCATGGGATTATGTTGTTAAAAAAAGAAAAATCCAAAGGGAAAAAAAACAAAACAAAACAAAACAAAAATCCCTATCTTTAACATGGCGCACTGCCCACTAGGGGGACACATTTCATTATAGCTACGCCAAGTTATAATAATCCATTTGTGCCTGGTGGAGGCACCTTGCACTCTGAGTGTTGAGACAAAAAGAGACTTTACAAGAGGCGGTACTTTTGAAGAATCAATATTGCATGCCTACCACATTCTACAGGCTTTATGCCTATTATCTGAAGGATTGTCTGCTTTTTTTCTTCTTCACTGCTTAAGACTGCAACCCATAGGATCAAACTACACCAAACTGTACTAAGCAAAGTCTTCAGTTCTTCCACTGTTTATACTGCACCTGTTTGCTCATTAAATTAGCACCCCCCCCCCTCCAAGTGCAGATGTCCTGATGATCTCTTTTATGATGATCCTGTTTTAGCTTTTATCTCTCTTGAAACAGGCTCTTTCTGACTTGTCACTTGTCCGTCAGTGTGTTCAGCGGTCATTCTCAGAGTACTGTGTGTTTGCCAGCTAGGTGAAACATTCCAGTATCATTAGTAAATGTGTGTGTACTTGCATGTGTACGTAAAACGCAGCACAGATGCTTTTAGGGCATGGGATGTCATTTGACGGCACAGTAAAGGAAATATTAGCATGTTGAGTATTTAGTCTGTGTGTGTAACAAATCACACAGACCACAGTGATTATAGCGTGCACTTTTCTTCTCAGGCTGAGTTTGTGGTGGGATTTATTAAGGCAGGGCAGTGATTTAAACCAGCTCAATAAAAACAAAGACTGAACAGTTATTATGATCTTAAACATTCGTTTGTGTGGCGCTTTTAATGATGGAGAGAAGCTTTAGAGAAATACATACATAAACTCCAGAACTCTAGATCATAGACACAGACTGCCCGGCCAAAAAATGTCCTGCGCTCTGATATTTGTTGGAGAACCTTCAGCCTTGATAACAGCGTGTAATCACCATGGCATCATGTGGAAATAAAATGTCATCTGATGACCTAAATGTACTGAATGGCCAGGTTATCTCTTTAATGGAGGTTTTTCTTTCCTGATAGCGTGGATATAAAATTGGGGCTGAAATAGTGAAAGAGTGGTTCAGGGAGCATGAGGAATCATTTTCACATCTGAATGGGCTCCACAGAGTCCTGCCCTTAACCCTATTGAAGGTCTTATTGGTCCAATTGGTCTGGATGGAAATAAATGTTGTGATAATTACTTAAGTCTGTCAAAACAATCCCATGGTCATTATGTGCTGTAATCAAAGCTGAAGGCGGTCCAACAAAATATTACAGTGCACAACTTTTATTTTGACCGGGCAGTTCATGTTTCCTTCAGTTAAGCTGTAATTTTAGGAAATTCATTTGGTATAGTGGAACGCTCAGGAATAATAATGTCCACTGGCTATGAATACAAAGGTACATAATTTCACCTGAAATTATGTTTTCTCTAGTACATTAAATTAAATCTGTTCTTTGGCGGTTCCCGGGTGGCACATTAACAAGGACTATCAACCCGGAGATCTCGGGTTCGAATCCGGGTTGATGCCACAGCCATCCGTGACCATGGGAGCTAATTGGCCGAGCTCTCACGGGAGGGAGGGATGGGGATACGCTCACTTCCCTGTCACTCCCAGCGATCACCAGCCAATCATGGGCGTCTGTGAGCTCATTCGTACGAGGGAGCGGATAGTGCTTTCCCTCTAAGTGTGTTAGGCCGCCCCCAAATACGCATGCGCAGCAGATCGAAAATGGGCGGGTGGCAGCATTGTGCATGCTCACGCCACTTCCTGGTTGGTGGTGGTGGTGTGATAGGGAAGGCAATACTTGATGAATGGGAATTGGATACGACTAAATTAAGGGAGAAAATAGGGGGGGAAAATCTGTTCTATGGCTATAAGGGAGTCTTGGAAATACTTTTTCTCTGAAAGATTTCTGGATGCAAAATTTAGCTGTGAAATAAGTGTTTTTGAAAATAAAAACATTGTTAGTGAGACTTAGCAAAAACAATTGAAACCTTCATTTAAAGGAAAAACAGGCCATTCTTTTTACACTGTACACTGAACATATGTAGGTCGTGCTTTGTGTGTACATCTTTCACGAGTCATATTCATTGAAAAAGAAGACACTGTGATTGGTCAGACAGCTAAAACATATGAATAGGGATAAATATCAAGCTTTCGCTTACCTCACCATCATGGCAGTCGATGCTTTTTAATTACTTGAGGGTGCCAGAAGCTGTAAACACGAATAAAGCTAAATGAATTGTGAACTGACTCCTCCCCCAGATGCACTTTTTTTTATTAGCAGAGTTCACAGAGGAAGTGAGTCCCTGCAGGAGTCCGGTGTATTTTTCAGCCCTGTCGTATTTTTGGAGTGTTTCACTGACCATGCACGTCGATAAACGAGTGCTTAGATCAGGCATATTGGAAGCCTTGCCTTGGAAATAACCTGAGCTTGTTACTGATCACATGTTAGTTAAGGTGTGCGTGTGTGTAGTAGTGTGTGACTGCATTACGCACAGGTTCACAGAGTGATTTATGACCTTCCTGGACTTGTCAGGAGCACACCAAATACCTCACCCTCGGGCCTCTGCTTGCAGTGGGAGGAGTAAGCGTTCCTCTCATCTTCCTTTCTGTGTCTCCTCAGTTCTTTGTGCGAATCAGGAGCAGTTATGACTTGCAGGAGTTCCGCAGGGTCAGGTTTTTCTCAAGTGCCACAATAACCTCAAAAAGTGGAAGGGTTGCTTTTTCCCTGCAAATTTCCCATCTGCTGAAGGCTGGAGAAGAAAGAACTGGAGATAAGGCTGCTCCAGTCGAAATAGGGTGAAAGTGTGGGTAAGAGTGTATGAGATTGAGAAGGTCATGTCTGCAGTAGCGAGGAGAGTGTTAGGAAGGAGGGGTCACTATTACGGGTTGCTGGTTCACACCAGGCACTGGAGGCAGGGCCACTCCCGATGCTGGAACCGAGCAGCTAACAAGGGTAAATAACACTTCAGTCATCCTTCCTGCTCCTACTGTGTGCTAATATACAGTACAGCATAGCACCACATTGTGTGCTCTATCTGTTAAGTTTATAACTCTGAAAGTTGCAGGACCACAGTGGACGATGTTCAGGATACTGTACGTTCAATGCAACATCTATTGTAAGATACAGTAGCTTTTACGAACAACGAAAACTCCCAGAGTTATTTTTTTCTGAAGCTGTAGTATGTACAGTACTGTGCAAAATTCTTATAAACATCCAAAGAAATGCTGTAAAGATGCCTTATATTTATAGATAATTAATCTACTTCTAAATAATTCAATTAAAGGTTTCTACATAAAAATTCTATTAGGCACAGTAAACAGTAATAAATGAAACAAAGTTAATATCTAGTGTAATGACTTAGCTTAAAAAATATAGTAGTTTTAGGTCAAGTTTGTGCAGGTTTGCAAGGTAAGTTGGCTGTAAGTTTTACTGAGCATCATGCAGAACCAGCCACCGTTCTACTGGCGATTTTGAGTCTCACACTTGCTTCTTTATTTGCATGCAAAACCCAACAGCCTTCATTATGGTTTCATCTGAAAAGTGGTCTCTTACATAATATACTGCTTTTTTTATTGACTTGCAAACTTTTTTTTGTGTGAAACATTTCATTTTGTGCTGGAAAACTAATATTTGGGAACCTAAAATGTTCTTGTACTCACTCGTTTATGTACAGGTCATACAATAAAAAGTTATAACAGAGCTTATACTTAAAGAAGGTGCCTAAGGCTTTTGCACAAGTAAAATGTATTTAATATACATCGTATATATAATATGTATTATGTACAAAATCCCACCATATGATTTATGAGGCCCTACGATGACCTGGCGAGCTGTCCAGGGTGTACTCTGCCCTTGCCCAGAGTCGGCTGAGATGGGCGCCAGCCACTCTGTGACACTAATTAGGATTAAGCGGTTCAGAAAATGAATGAATGAATGATTTATGAGTCTAAGCTCTTTTTCTGCATGGTTGGTTGGACATTGGATTCTTGATCCTAGTTGGATCCAACACGTTTTGCAAACGTAGTTTTACATTTGTGAGAAGTGATGAATGTTTAAGTTAGTATTGGATTGCTTGCTTACTGGGAGGTATATGTTTTTGATGACATTACAGGGCACTTCTGTAAGTTGACCTGGAAAAGAATGTCTACCAGAAGTTGTAAATTATGAATGTGATAGAATATATTATCAGGCTTAAATAGATTATGTGTTCTTAACAGTTACAAATACAGATGTGAACAGAACCTTACTTGCCAGTAACATTCACATGTAATTTGGTTGAGACAACACTTGAGGTGTGTGTTTAGATGACCGAAACAAAAAGTCATGCAGACGGGAAATGTAGTCAACTCCAAGGCTTAAGTGACAGTGTTCATTAATCTGAAGTTGGACAGGTTCTTACCTACTTCTCTGATTAAATTAGTGTACAAATTTGCTAAAATGTTTTACCTCTGCCAAAGAGGTTGTTTGTTTTTTTTGTTTGTGTGTTTATCAGGATTGTGCACAAGGTTATCTGTGGGTTTTCACAAAATTTCTACTGCTGGGGCTTTGGATAATGAAGACTCTCTTGGATTTTCGAGATGATCTGGATCAATTTTTACATTTTTAAAAGTATTCTTTAAAATTGTGAGATGGCTGGAAATGGACAATCTTTCTGGAAGTGTAGTGTTACAGCTCACCCACCAAGAGGTGCTGTGTACTTTACTGTTTTTTTTCCCCCCTTGGTTCTTGGTAGAGGTTTGCACTCTCTAGTGATCTTGTTAAAAATGTGAATTCATGCATATTAAAAATAGATTGTTCTGATGTTCTGTGCTACCTTGTCATAAAAGAATAAACGCAGTCTTAGTAATAGCCCTAGAGCTAAACCTGACCCTGAAACTTTAAGCTTAAATTTAACCCTGAAATCTTTACCTTACGTCTAAATATGTGAGTCAACCATTAAGCATCATATATCATATGTAATATAATTTGTTAGTATATAACTGGGAAGCTATGTGATCGAGCTCTTCACTGGAAATCTCTAAATAAAGACACTTGTGAACTGCAGTGATGTACTTGAGGTTGAGGACCTGTCAGGGATTGAGCTCCCACACACTGCATGCATCATAGTCCTCTTATTTTTAATTGATGGTTATTTTTTTAGAGGCGTCGTATTTATCGAGGAATGTGCGCAGCTCTCAAGACCCCTTTTAAGTATCAACTCGATGTTCAGCAAGGTGATTACTATTCGCGTCATCATTTCTTCTTTTACTTACAAATTTTACATTATCACAATTAAATCATCACCACAGTGAAAAGACATGTTAGGAGTGATTTACTAATCCAGACATTCCACCCATACCATAATTACAAATATGATATGCTATGTGAATAAGACCTGTTGATCCCTATGCACTGTAGATTTTCAGTGAAGGATGTAAACTTGGAAAGTGAAGTCCGGCTCTAATCTGTCTTGTCACACTTGTTATCTTGGTTTAAGCTGTAATAGTTAGCAGGAATTTCTTTTGGCACCACTTTTCTCATAACGGCTGCCCTTCAAACACCAGTAAGAAAGCCTTTTTATCCTTGAATACCAGATTAGGTAGCTTTGCAGAAGTAAACTGTACCGTAAGGTATGTGAAATTTCTACATGCACACGGACTCTCAAGGGGTGAAAGGAGATGTTGTATGCAAACTGTTTTTCAAGGTTTCCTGTGATGTTTGGGTTTCAGTGATGTTGGAACAGTGTGAAAATTTCCTATGATCTCATTTGTTTGGCAGCTTGCTCTCTGTAACACTACTGATCAAAAGTTTCTCAACACCACAATTTTTCCTGTTTTCTTAATGCACTTTAAAATATAAAGCATGGGGGGAAAAAAACCTGTCGGAGGTTTTGAAATGTAAAATTTTAATTTAAAATTGTAACTCATTAAAGTTGCCACCTTTTGCAGATATTTTCAGATGAAAACACTGAGTAGCATTCTTTCGGCGATGAAAATCCTCCATTGTATAGTTGTATAAGTGTACTGTATTATTTTTATTTAATCACTCGCTAAACCATTACATATGGTTTGAAGTTCATTCATCCTATGCAAAAGTAAAAAAATAAATAAATAAATAAAAATATTAAGTACACTTATAAAACTTAACAAAATGAAGATGGATCTGAAGCCAAGTACTATTCAAGTATTTATTTCATGTAATATTGGATTATACTGATGAGAATAAGTAAACAACAATATATAGTTATAACAAAAATAACAGTCTTTTTTTGAGAAAAAGTCAATATTTATTGCATTTAACCTTTTTGGCATATTGTTTATATATTTATTTTCTCGCTAAAACATTCCATATGCTTTGAAGTTCATTCATGCCATGCTAAATTTCAAAAAATAAAATTTGCAATGCCTTTTCATTTTTCAGAAAAATTGGTATTTTCAGTGTTTTTGTTTATTAGCCATACTTCTACCTCAATATACTTGTTGGAATGATTTTTTTTTTGTTCTCATTGTCTACAATAGCATTGTTCAATACATTTTCACCAAAAAATTATAGAGAAGTAATTTTTTACTTTTATTTATTAGGAGCCCTTTTAGACAAAAGTGGTGTATAATCTTCACTGCACACGACTGTACCAGAAATCTAAAGCTACAGTGAGCACAGTCTGGGTAGCGTGTATAACATCTGTTGATACATCACAGAACATAGGAATTTAATTTATTAGCTCATTAATTCGTCTATACTCTATATTTGTTAATTCATGGTCACGTCTTATTCTTAAAAAATATTAACATCAAAGACTGTCATTTATTTGTTCATTTAACTGTTTGTTTCTTATTCTGTCTAGCTTATTTTTCCTTGTCTTGTTTTAACTTTTTATTTATTTATTGATTTCTTTATTTGGAGTGTCTCTCTTTTCTTTCATTACATCCTGGTCTCTTCTGTTGAGAGTTAAACATGGCTCCTCAGTGTACTGCCTTCCCTGTCTTATCACCTTTGGGAACCAAACACCCCCCCCCCCCCTTCCCTTCCCCAACAGCTACAACAATTACAGCTATCCTGAGACATTGTGTCCGATTATGCGTTTGTGTTTTGGTGTGTGATGTGATAAAATATGACTGTATAACACATACAATATTCAAGATAAAGTCACTTTGATTTTATCCTAATTCAATCTATTTAAATTACCCTGGACATATTTTAAACAAATAAAATGTTGAATAACTTGCAATTTACACCGATCATAACATTAACGCCAACTAACTGGTCTGCGGCTATGCATTGTGTGTTCTGATACCTTTCCGTCATAGCCACCATTAAAAGTTTCCGCAGTTTGTGCTATAGTAGGTCTTCTGTGTGATCATATGAGTAGCTCATTCTGTGGGACGTAGTAGCCAACGCTCCCCACACGCACCAATGAGCCTTAGGCACTCACGGCACTCTTGCAGTTCACCTTGTTTGGTAGGTACTTACAACTACATACCAGGAATACTCTCCAAGACCTGCCATTTTGTAGATAAATAGACCCAGTCATTAAGCCATCATAAAGTGACCCTTGTCAAAGTCACTCAGATACTTACACTTGCTCATTTTTCCTGCTTTCAACACTTTAACTTTGAGAAACTGACTACTGACTTTCTGCTTAACACATCCCACTCCTTGAAAGGTGCCACTGTAGAGAAATAATCAATGTTATACACCTCATTGTCAGTGCCCATCATCATCACCATCATCATTTGCCAAAGTGCTTAATATTATTAGGATTGCAGGGAAGCTGTGCCCATCTCAGCCGACACTGGGTGAAGGTGGTATACACCCTGAACAGCTCCAAACCATTGCAGGGCAACACACACAAACCCAGGAAACTGTTCACACTCACACCTAGGGTCAATTTAGAACAGGCAGATAACCTAAAGTACATGTCTTTGGACTGTAGGAAGAAACCAGAGTACCCAGAGGAAACTCACGGGACAACATGCAAAAACATCCAAGCCAGGGAATCAAACCCATGACCTTCTTGCTGTGAGGTGGACGTGCTAACCATTACACCACCGTGCCGCCCTGTCAGTGCTCATAATGTTTTTATGTCAAGTCAAGTCAAGTCAGTTTATTTGTATAGCGCTTTTTACAATTGACATTGTCACAAAGCAGCTTTACAT
>JAQMYF010000015.1:7516646-7561409 GCA_030014195.1 Neosilurus mollespiculum
ACCACCACACATTTTCCCAACTGGTTTGGATATATATATATATATATATATATATATATATATATATATATATATATATATATCTTATAAAAGCTGTATTTGTGTAATTATATCTAATATTTAAAAATAGAGGCAATAAAAAAGGAAAAGATTTTTTTTGTTATTTATTTATTATCCATCTCTCTCCTTCCCATTGAAAGTTTTATTTTTTTTTTTCCATAAAAAAAATGAATGTGCTTAAAGGCAACAAGTTTTCAAAAATAGTGATTTGTTTGCAATTATTTAAAACATTCCTCGTGGGCAACAGCTCCCTCTGAGAGTATTAGAACAGCAAGGCTGTTTTTTTTGTTTTTGCAATACGCTGAAGACATTTTCTCCCTTACACAGCTCTCTGGTCTTTATGGTTAGTTATCCGTTTTATTAACAAATACAATACAAATACAGTCTTCACAGGCAAAACCCAGCGCTCAAACCAAGAACCAAGAGGCATTCACTATTTAAACAATCAAAATAACAAGACGTCCCTGGGCAAAAAGAAACACGTGCCAGATATCTGTTCCGTTAATTTAGATCAGTTAATCAATGGATTTTAATAAAATATGCTATGCCTTGTTTTTTATTTCATTTTTTATTATATATAGATGGATCAGTAAAGGATCTCTAATGAAAATGCCTTACTAATCATTAATGCCACCTATTCATTAATCCATCCACCTATTCGTCCATCAATCCATTCATTTTTTCATTAGTCCATCCACTCTTTAATTTATTCATCCACTCATTTGTCCATCCATCCATTTATTCATTCACTCACTTACCCACCCAGCCAGCCAGCCATCCATCCATTGTTTCATTCATCCATCTATACACCCACCCACCCATTCAATCATCCATTCATTCACCTGTCCATCCATCCAACCATGGAGGAAATCACAAAAAGTCATATCTATTGGCCAGCAGAAATTAATTTACAAAAATTAATCTAATGCATTACTGAACATCAGTCTGATTTTTTTTTCTGCCTTTTATTGTATACACTGTTGTTCTCAGGGGCATTTAGATCCTAATTATTATGTCGATTTTATAATTGCCTCTATTAATATCAGTAGTATTGTGCGCTAAGCTTTTTATTAGGTAATCATGTATTCGATTGGCTAAATCAAAACCGCACTACATATTAGTGCTCTTCTTTAATTAGAAATGTTATGCAATCTCATTTCCCCTCACGCCTAGGGAGGAGTTTATCTTACAAGTCTACACTCCCAGGCTTAATACATCAGTAACAGAAGTTTTAACCTGTTTTTTTTTGTTTTTTTTTTGTAAGGGACTTTCCTTCTGGGTGTTTTATAACTCTGCAGCAGAAGGAAGGGGCTGGTCCCAGTGCAGGGAAGAGACCATTGTATGACAAAGGAGCACAGGACAAAGACCACACACTCACACACCCATATACAGCAGGCTAGGGGGCAGGGCCAGATTATACTGCGCTCGATGTTCCTCGGCCTACGGGAGCTAACAGGAACCACGAGTGAGAGGAAAGAGACAGATAGGTGGTGATGGGAAGAGGGAGTGACAGAAAAAGACAGTGATGAGGAGAGATCTCCTGTTTGGCACAGCTTACAGCATTATAGAGGAAGCGAGGAAGTTGTGGCCCACTTAAAGGAGAGGGGCGGATCAGAGCAGGGTGCTCTCTCTCTCTCTCTCTCTCTCTCTCTCTCTCTCTGTGAGAGTGGGGGAAAATAAGGAGGCTGGACGAAGCACAGAGAAGGAGGGGTGTGTGTGTGTGTGTGTGTGTGTGTGTGTGTGTGGAAGAGAGAGAGAGAGAAAGCTGCACGTGTTCTCCTCACCATCACCACCATCAGCCCTACCTCATCCTCAGCTCTACATGAGGATCTGTGCAGAATGCCAGGTGGGTGTTTGGGTCTGGCTGGATTCTTCTGAATGTAGAACAGAGAATGAGAGGAAGGAGGACAAGTGATGTTTCAGTCAGTGTTAGGAAGAGAATAAGGAACAATAGGAGGCTGCTGGTTGACTGAAGGCCAGGGTAGAGGAGCGGAGCATCCGCACACTCTCCTTTGTGTGAGAGCAGAGGTGGAAGCACATGCTGCGAGAATGATGCAGATGAGAGGAAGACATGCCATCTGTAATATCTCTGCACTGTGCTGAGGGTTAATTGGGAGGGGTGGTGTTGAAGCGTAGCTTTACTTTACGACACCCCTCTGGAACTGGGTGGTGTCAGCGGCGCATGTTGTTCGAGATGTAGAAAATACCCGTAGTGTTGTGGGTTTCCAGAGGTAAATTGTTTCTGCCACTACATCTAGTAGTGTAGCGTGTGTGTGTGTGTGTGTGTGTGTGTGTGTATAAATGCATGTGCTTCGATGTGTGATTGTCTGAAAGCAGAAGCATACTGTAAATGTAAGCAGGACAGCTTTGCAGCTCTCTTGGAGCACTGCATGAAGATATAAACCCTTCACTCTGAATTGATGCTGAAACATTTTCAATGTCAGTATTATAAGTATTATTATTTATATTTATTTATTATACAGTAATATTTATTTGTTATTTTTAGTTCGAAATGAGAGATCATTATAAAGATGCTGATGTTATTCTGGTTAAGGTTTTAACTATTATTGATTGAGGATCAATCTGTTGGTTTAATCAAGCACCCTAGAGTGTTCTCTTATGTGTGCCTCTGGGGACATGCTTAAAGATTAGCCAGTTTGTAGATACCTGTAACAATATTTAAAAAAAAAATACTTTTGTGTTTGGCTATTCATTAAAAGTGGAGTCTTATATTGACACCCTTCGATGTCAGTAGTGATTGATGGTTCTGTTGCAGTTGTTTTGTTAATAGGGTCACCACAAGTCCCTTATAAATAAATATTATTGATATATTATTAACTATCATGCACCAAACATTTGGATGTTATCAGATAGCACTGTTCAACTCAGTAACATCCTCTATTATTATTATTATTATTATTATTATTATTAATATCATTATTATTATTCATTTATTTATTTTTCGTTTTTTTTAACCATTACAGAGACAGGTCAGGTCAGGTGAGCAGAGCTAAGTGTTGTATAGCTAGGGATGTTTAAACCCATTCAGACATTTAATGTACTATATAGTAAACAATTTTATTTTTATAATTTTATTATTATTATAATAAATTTTTCTATTTTAAACCTTGATATTGGTGACGCCACCTGCCCCAAGTGACCACGAAAAACTGTGAGCGTTTGTTGTTTTGATTCAAGCAGTATCCACTCAGCATAATGTTTTTTAGTTCCCATACAGTTACCGCCATTCGTTTGTAGTATGTACTATTATATATGTGATGCAGCATGCGAAAAGCCAGCTGAAGGTGCAGACCAAGAAAGTCCGTGTATGCTTTTGGTGATCGCTACAGCAGACAAAACACTCGTGAATATTTGAGCTTTTTTTTAGGTTTGCTGTGTGGGTTGTGACTGAACTACAATATTTTAAAGAATGGACACAGTGCATCAAGATTCTCACTGGAAGTAAACAAAGTCCGCTGTGCTGATTGTTAAATCTGCTGTGGCGGTCACTAAAAGACTATATGGAATTTCGGTTAGAAAAGAATTCTCGGTCTGCATCTTTAGTCAGCTTTTTATGTGCTGCACCGCAAATAGTATTGACCTGGCTTAGTAAAGGGTAGAGAATGACAGTGCCAGGGTGCACATCACTGTTACCATGCTGTCCTGAATATGGAGATTCAGTCACGTGGTTCTTAAAAATGCCCCGGTATTTTTACTCCTTAAAGGTGGCATCCTGATACTTTGGTGTCACACTGAACTGGGCACTATTTTCCATTACAGATGCAGTATTACATGATAAGATCTTTGCAGTCCAAAATGGCTATTCAGTTTATTCTTACAATAAATAGATAGATAGATAGATAGATAGATAGATAGATAGATAGATAGATCCACCTCACAGCAAGAAGGTCCTGTGTTTGGGTCTTGGGCTTGGTGAGGGTACTCCTGTGCGGAGTTTGCCTGTTCTCCCCTGCATGCATGGGTTTCCTCTGGGTACTTCAGTTTCCTCCTGCAGTCCAAAGACATGCACATTTGGCTAATTGGCAGCTTCAAATTGTGTGAGTGTGACTGTGCGTGTAAATGGTTGTGTGTTTTAGCCCTGCGATGCACGGGCAGGCTGTTCAGGGTGTACCCTGCCTTCGCCCAGAGCCAGCTGAGAAAGGCTTCATTTGGTTAATGCTGTGGCAGAATGCTGGGCTTTAAAAACAACCAGAAGCCGAGTAATTCAATATTGCAGAAGCCAAAAATGGTGCTCTTCGGTGCAAACCACAGATTACACAGGTTACTTTTCAAGTAAAGGTTGCACGTTTAATTTTTTGTAAATTCTCAATTATATAAATTAAGGGAGGATGGGGGGAATTGGAGGTGCATTTCCATATTTGATATTTCCACGCCGTCAGCTAGTTTTGTTTAATTCAGCCTTCTGTTTGGATTTTCAAGTCTGGAAATAAGCTCCGCCTTCCACCGCGGCAGATCAGCTTTGATCATGCTTTGGCTAAAAGGTTACGCAGGAGGCATGTGAAGTTTCTCCAAAAGAGTTGTTGTCATTTGGGGGACAGAAAATGGCTTGTCTGTGTTTTCTTTGCAATTAATACTCTTAAAATATGTAATGGCATTAAAATAGCTGTTTTGCGTAGCCGCTGATATCAGCTCTGCAATTTCATTGATTTCACATGCAGATATAATACTTGAAAGGAACTGTCACAAACAGTACTTTACTGTAATATCAATTGACATGGACTGTGTGCGTGTGTGTGTGTGTGTGTGTGTGTGTGTGTGTGTGTGTGTTTACAGTGAATCAGATACAGATGATCTGTCTGGTTTAGCTTGTTACTGGCAGGTTTGGGATGGGACTGGCTTTGGACTGGCATGCAGGATAGTAAGCCTGTTTGGTATTTGTAGCCTCCAAGCTTTGTGCCAAGAGGAATAAATTGAGTGGAAGGGAGTCAGAGTAAGTAAGAGTCCAAAAAAATGTAGAGCACAGGTTTGAGATTTCCCTTTACTGTGTGCTGAACGCTGAATTTGCTGCCTCACAGATCCGATGTGGTTTCTTTTACATCACATTTTGCCCATTTTGGGCTCATAAACAAATGCCCTGGAAGCATGTGAACTCCACAACTCAGAGCGAGGTCTTGCTTCATCAAACACTTGGCCGAGGCTAGTAGAGATATGGCAGTGCATTTTAATAGGCTCCCTGTTGACAGAGCTGTGCTTTTGGTGTCGCTTTTTTTTGTTTAAGGAGGGCTTTATTTTAATAGAGAGGTCTTTTCCAATAAAGGACAGGAAACAGAAATTATGTTTCTGTTTGGGACTCCAGCTGTGTGTGTTTTGTGTTGAAATGTGCTGATTTCAAATGAGTTCATACAGTATTTTGGGCATGATGATATTTTATTTGTGGCATTAATGTGTTAACTGCCAGATGAATGATGACATGCGAATAATAGAAGTGGTTTGCACCGAGGAGCACCATTTTTGGCTTCTGCAATATTGAATTACTCAGCTTCTGGTTGTTTTTAAAGCCCAGCATTCTGCCACAGCATTAACCAAATGAGCTGCTTTGAGAAAGAGGCTTGTCAGTTTAAGGGCTGACCCTGTCAATAGCTCGCGGGATTACATAAGCTGTCTGGGAGAGTAATAAACTCAGCTGCATGGCCTCACTGGCTTCAGAATAATTGCGTCTTTATTACTGTGATGTGTGGTTCGCCATTAAGGGGGAAAAGTTCAAAATGTGGAGCTTCCTTTGATTTGAGTTGATTGAGTATTCATGCACCAACCTAATCAATTATGCATTCAGGTCATATTTGTTTTTCTAATATCTTTACCCAGTGAATTAGACCTACATATTACTTTTTCAGTACCAACAAGCTATCCTTGTTGAACACTCCTTCTTTTGCCTGTGCTGCTGATTTCCTGACATGCCGGCTTTGCATGGCAGACATTTCCGAATTGAAGCCGCGGTCTCGAGGGAGGCGCTCACTTCCTGTCAGCCAGTGTGAGAACCATTTGGATGTGAAGCGCACAGCGCCCTGTTAGACAGAGAGCCTGGGACACACGCTCAGTCATGTGAGATTAATTAGACGCCATGCAGGTCTACATCTCACCACTCATTCTCTAACAGCCGACCCTCGCTATCATGATGTCACTCTTGTCATTTAATACAGTTGCTAATTTTGGCAGGGTTTTTTTTCTTTGCAGTGGATTTTTTTTTTCCCATCATTTAATGCTATGCTGTCCAAACCCTACTGTTAGGTCCATTTAATTTAAACCCATATGCCCTAGTTCCTACAAATCACTCCCCCACACACACAGGAAAGTGAACCAGAAATGACCAGTGCATTTACAGTTTCAATCTCAACCAAAATGCCATGTTTTGAAAATAGAAATGCCTGGGAGGAAATGCTCAAAGGGTGTGTTCAAAGCACACGGGATTGTTCCCTCGGGTGCTCAGAAGCAGCGCTGTACAGTACACTGACCGCTTTAGCCAGTGTTTGAGCTCTACTACCGAACCCCATCATCGCATAACACTAAAGGAAGAAATCAAGGATCTTTCTGCTAAAGTATTGAACCTATCCTTCAGGGGTAGGTTAGTGGCTCAGAGCGATCATGGTCTATCGCTATGTTAAACAGTAAGTAGTGAAAATGTGCCTTTTTTCATGTTGTGTTTATCTCTGGAGGTTTTTGTGAGGCATGTGACTCTAGGTTACAGCAGCAGGAATGTTGTTGGGGTTTTTTTTTTTGCTGCTGAGGCAACTCATGTCTATAGATAAGATAGAGAAGAAAGGTGAAGGTTAAAATATTAATTATAATCAATAAATAAATCAGATTTACAGAATAATTTGGAAAGTATGAATTCACTTTGTGTGTATGTGTTTAGTATTTGTCCTGGATTGTGAAGTGATAGTAATAGTAACATAAACGGAGACCCATGTCAACTTCACTTATAGGAAATTCTTGTTCTGTCTCCAGCTGCACTGCTGTGGATTACTGTGGCCCAAAAGAACAAAACACATTGACAACCAAAAAACCTCAAACCACAAATACATAAAGCATCAGCAAAACATATCGACATTTATTACATCATATGCTTCATGCTGATTGGACCAAGTCGGTTTAATGCAGAGATATTTATGTTTTTATTGTGAGGAATAATTCTTTCTTCTGCATAACAATAAATCCTTCAAGACATTTTTTGCATACTCATTTTAATGCTGTGCTGTATTTATCTAGACCATTACATGAATGCAACTCGATAACAACATCGGTAGAATAATTAAGGCTCGGATATCCTTTTATTATACATAGAGCAGCGACGTTTAAAAAATAGACGACAGGAAAAATTTCACCCCCTAGAATTCAAACATATAAATTCTGTGGCACCAAAATTTTCATTTTGAGAAAAAAACAAGATGAGTTTTTGTTTTTCTAAAACTGAATTATTTTTTAAACAAATTAACAAAACTTGGGAAATGGCATCTTTCTATGAGATCAGCATTGCAAAATTTATGTAAAATAAAATTTGTCCCAATCTGGGATTTTCAAAGAAAATCTATAACGACCTCAGAAACACAAAAATGATTTCCGTGCATGAACCAGATAATCGACATTCCAATTTTCAAACATTAGCCTTCATTATTCTCACTATCAGATGATGTTTGATCAAGTTCGGACTCGGCACATTTCCAGATTGACCAATCCCCCTTCTTTTCATGGGTGCCGCCATCTTGAAATTGTGGGTTATCTGCTTCTTGCATGGAAACTGACAAGTATCATTATGCTTTGGATTGCTAGTGACACCTATTGGCCTGTGAATTAACTAATACGGTTCTAACAATTTTATAGATTCTACTACGATGCCTAAGGTCTACAATAGTGCACTGGACTCACTTTTAATGGTCAAGTGGGTTATCTGGTTTTTGCACAATGCCACACATTTCTTAGTATACAGGAGGCTGTGCTGCCTGCAAATGTTTGAATAGTTTAGAGTGCGCCACCTGTAGGACTATAGAGGAACAGCACCATTTCACCCCCTAGAATTCAAACATATAAATTAAAAATGAATTTAAAAAAAAAGATTTTGGAGAAAGTGTGGTGATACATGTATCACTGAATCGTAATACATAACAGATTTTTCTTTTCTGTCTTTAACAAGAAATTTGGAAGCATGACAGCAAATTGGACAGTGTGAAGTGTTAGACAATGTGGTTTTTATGTCTTATTTTTGATTTTGTGATGTGTCTTTTAAGTTTGCTCTTGTGTTGTTGCATTTGTTGTTTCTTGTTGCCCTTTTCTGTTTTGCTATTGTGCACTCGGTGTGTTTTTTGGCCTTACAGGCCACTGTAGTGAATATAATCTGCACAGTAAATCACAACTGCACCTACAGCCGAATGGCTATGAGTCATAACCAATAAGTCAGAGCTCTCCTCCTGGATGAGTGTATCAGAGTGTATCACAGCAGCAGGAAGGGAGGGTTTAGGAGGATTACGTTATCTCGGTCGGTCCTAGCCTTGATCCGCCATGATCTCAACATGCTAAAGTGTATGTGTGTGTCATATTCACAATGCCCGTGTAGGTCAGATTGCTTTTGTTTAATGTTTTGTGGTGGAATGAATCTCCCTGGCTGTCCTATCAGCAGAGTCAGCTGATTAACCTCTTCAATAAACAAGTAAACCATCAATACATTTGGACCGCATATTTACAGAGTGTTAAAAGAATATCTACATTTGTTCAATGCTGGACTCTTGCATTCTTCAACGCACAGTCTATTTATACTATTGTATCAGGGCACTTCGGTAAATTGCTCTGGATAAAAGCTTCTGTTAAATGCTGTAAATGACATTGGAGCTGTTGCACTTCTGAGAGCTCTCATATGACTGACTGATGGAGGCCTGCGTTTTTCTTCTGATCAGTACTCACTGTGCTAATAATCATGTTGAGACTGTTTTACATTAGCGTATTGTGTATTTCCACGCAGTCAGCAGGTATTCCTGCTTTAGAGGACAAATGAGTGTCTGCGATTGTGTGTGATTTCCCAAGGGGCTTGGCAAGATCACTGGAGAAAGTCGTTATTTTTTAATATCAGCTGTATGTCATGAGTTGTTTGTCACTCTCTCAATTGCACAGAAGTGATGGGAAATGGGGTTACATCGAGTCAGCGTTATGTATTACTATGAAACGATGATGAGTTGTACTCAGGCCATCAGCGGTATAATGTTGCATTCTGTCTAGAGGGTTTGATAGAAAGTGCTTTTATTGCCTTCGATCAGTGCTGAGGTGGAAGTTGGCATGGCTTATCGAGCTTTCTATAGCCATCTGAACTGTTTTGATGATATTGCAAGAACGTAACATTGCCATATTAAGTTGAATATAAGTGCAGGTGATTTAGTTTTACATTTTTATACTGGTCCTTGGTAAACTTTAATCTGTGGGCAATATTCAGTGTTCATAATCTGATCATGTGGTAATTTCAGATCACTGGCCTTTCTATGGCTTGGTCTAGTTCATTATTATTATTGCCATTTGAAGGCTTTTACTACTTTGTTTTTAAAATACCGATTCCTGGTTGTGTTGTGTAAGAACTGGGAAAATGAGCGTGATCTTGCGGATGTCAGCACTAACTCTACCGAAGGCCTTTTTTTCCTTCAAGTCAGATACCTTTAATTCATAGCTAAGACAGAATAAGTGTGCACACAGCCAGATCTCAGCAGGTGCTTAATTGCCATGGTTTACTCTCCACATTGATTGGGGCATGAGCTATTTAATAGCATCTCTGTATTCAGCAACATGGCTGACTTGGAGATTGGTGGACAACTCGAAGATTAGTGTAAGAAATCTCAATAATAACCAGCATTTTTGTTTTGCTTAGTTCTATATCACCTAGCAAGGAAGAACAAATACGTGGAGTTAAATGTGCTCTGCTTATATACTTCTGCGGTATAAAATCTCATTTTCTCTGTAAAAGTAATTATCTTCAAGATGCCTGTTTGTCCCAAGGGTGTTTTTATTCCAGACACTGAAAGACCAACTGTTGTTTTACCTCCACAACCCAGTTAGAATACACTTGCTATGTGAAAGCTCATGACAGTTCTCTGGAAATGAAATGGTAAATTAAAAAAATGCTGTGTTCTGAACCTCTGAGGCAATACAAGAAATGTCTTGTTTTTCGGAAACAAATAGTTAAACCCATAAATGGAGAGAAGCCTACCCCTGTTAAAGTGCCAGGTTTTTCCTCATCACTCACTCATTTGCTGAACTGTTTAATCCTACTAGGGTTAGTGGGAGGCTGGAGTCTATCTCTGCCAACACTGGGCAAAGGCGGGGTACACCCTGGACCACTCGCCAGACCTTCGCAGCCAGCACACACACACGAAACCATTCACACTTACACTCACACCGAGTGGCGATGTGGAACAGCCGATTAGCCTGATGTGCATGTCTTCAGACTGTGGGAGGAAACCGGGGTACCCAGAGGAAACCCACACAAGCATGGGAAGAACATGCAGACTCAATAAAGAAAAACCCAGCTGAGCCGAGTACTCAAACCCAGGACCTTCTTGCTGTGAGGCAGATGTGCTTACCCCTAAAACACCCTCCCTCCCAAGTGCAAGGCTTTTGTAATGTAAAAATCAAGACCAAGATAATTTCAGAACTTTCTTCTCCTTTATTAAGACCTGTAACCTCTACAATTATCAAATTAATTAAATAAATAAATACTGAAATCTTTTACCGGGGGAGAAAAAAATTTAATAAAAAACTAAAATAAGCTGGTTGCATAAGTCTGCTCTTATAACTGTGTAACATGTGACTGTGTTCAGAATCAACCAATCACATTTAAAGTCAGTAGGCAGTAAACACTTATCATTAATTAAAGTGATTCTGATTAACCAGAAATAAAGTTCAGCTGTTCTAATAGGATTATTCTCTACATTAATTTAGTTACATATTACAGCGAAAGCCATGGACAGACAAAAGTTTTTACAAAGCACCAAACAGATATTACTGTTAAAAGGTATCACTATTCCTAGGAATTGCATACACCAAGGTACACAACGAAAACAGTGAAGAAAATACGACACAATGCAAAAACTGCATGTCCCTCCAAAATCAATAAGAACACAAGAAAAAAACAGGTTTGTGAGGCTGCCTGGATGCCGTCAGTAATGCTGGGGAAGCTGAAGGAATATTTGGAAACTACAGGTGGTACTCATGTGACAACAATCCTCACATATTCATGTATCTGGGAAACCTTATTCCCCAAAGAAAACCATCCAAGTCTAGATAAAGCTTGCAAAAACCTACACCAATTCTTGCTACACTAAACAATGTGGGAAAATGTGCTATAGTGTGATGAGAACGATTCTAACATTTCGACATGGGTATAACATAATAACATACTATTATAACATGGTCATAATTCCTAAAGGTATGTTTGGTGCGAAAGCAACACTACATGTCCCAAAGAGAACACTATATCCTTGTCAAAGCATGGTGGTGGTCAAGGTGAAGGGAATTATGAACAGTTCCAAATACCAGTAAATATTTTGGCTCTGCTAAAGAGCCAAAGATGAGGACTTTTATCTTTTAGCCTGACAACGACCCAAAGCATATCTCCAAATCACCACAAGAATGGCTTCACCACAAGATGGTTACATTTTGGCCCAGCCAGATACCAGATCAAAATCCAATTGAAGATCTGTGGGGTGACCTGATGAAGGTTGTGTACAGGAGACAGCTCATGATCTGATGAATTTAGCGTGCGGCTAATTGGCTGTTCCAAATTGACCCTATGTGTGAGTGTGAAAGTGAATGGTTGTGTGAGTGGTGTCCTTGTGATGGTCTGGCGAGCTGTTCAGGGTGTACCCCGCCTTAGCCCAGTGTTGGCTGAGATAGGCTCCAACCTCTTGTGACCCTAATAAGATAAAGAGGCTTGGCAAAAGACTGAGTGAGTGATAAGTAGAGTTATAGGTCACATTAAAGGTGGAAAAAGTTATTTCATTATTTGTCTTTTTCTTTCTTTCTTTCTTTCTTTCTTTTTTTGACATCACATCAACCTGTCATTTTAACAGGGGTGTGTAGACTTTTTATTTCCACTGCACACTTTATAGGTATTGTATTACTCATTGTTGCTCAGTGCCTGTTGCTGGTTATCTCCACAATACTCCATTTATCAGTGGACAAGGCCCACATTAGATTCATGACTACTTTTTTTTATGGGTCACTACCATGTCAGGGTCACTGGTGCACTGAAAATCATCTACTGTCCAAATAATATCTGGCCAGGAACGGCCCAGTGGTGGTCCATTTCCACTGATGGATGGAGGAGAGGATGGAACTGTGCACCACAGTCAGTCATCGTAAAACCTGCGGTACAAAGTGCAATTATGTGACAAGTTTACTTGATAAATAGGTAATCTGGAGTAAAAGTGCATCACTTAGCTGCTGTTGCACTGCCTACCAACTCTCTAGTGTCCCTCTCTCAGCGTAATGATTGAGTAAACATTAGATGTGATCCTTTTTCTTTTCCAGGGTCGGCAATTTGGGAATAACCTTTAAAATTCCTACTAGTTGTAATACAACGCTACACACACAAACATGCTTTCATTAGCAATTTATAAGTAGCAATATACCAAATACAAAAAAAAAAAAAACCCCAACAATTCTTGGTCTTAATCTTTCATTCTATCCCTGTCAGATCCCATCTGATGCCAAGGCTGAAAGAGTCTAGGTCTCACGAGTCATTGCTCAGTCCCAGCAGTGCAGTGGAAGCTCTGGATCTCAGTATGGAGGAGGAAGTGCTCATCAAACCCGTGCACAGCAGCATCCTGGGACAGGACTTTTGCTTCGAGGTCAGTCCACCGAGCTCTGGTCTTTCATCTCGGCTTATTAAACACTTGATGTAATGTGCATCAGTGATGCGGGGCACATTCAGCCGCTTAGGTCAGCACAGTCGACATGGTGATTGTTTACTGTCTCACACCCAAGTATCATGTACTGAATGTTCTAGTGTGCACTCAAAGTGGGATTAACTGGTAAATCATTTGCATGTGTTCTTGTTTACAATGGCAAAAGCAAGTCTGAGAGTCATGAAAAATGTCAAAACAGGTATATCGCTGGGTGACATTTGCATGCATGCTAACTGTGAGTCTGTTCACTGCGCCATAAACAAATGGTGTGGAAGAATGCTGGGAGGCTGATTTGCCCTTTAAGTCATGTGGAGTATCTCATGTACACCTTTCATATTAACTACCACTTAATGTCTGAACAGAATACTAAAAGCATTCAGTGTGTCAAATACCGTGGTTATAACGAGGTTAGCGCATGCTTAATTTTTCCCTCTGAGCTGCATGAGCTGATGGTAAACGCAAGGCTTTTGCAGATTTTTTTCCTGATTAGCCGCCCCCCTCCCACCATCACCACCATACATCATCCATACACAGCAGTATCTCCGACTATTCCAGTCTAAGAGTATTGGAGCAGTGTAGGCAAAGACAACGGGAAGATCATAAATGGGAGGAGGAAGCCAAACATGCCGTCCAGTGCACAAACTCAAAATCAAGGTTTCAGTGGGGAGTGGGAAGTTTTTTGGATTAGGAATCGTACTTTGATGCTCCACTGCTGTCTCAAATTAAAAATAAAGATCTAAAAAGGGTCTAATAGCTGACATTTAAGACAAATGATATGGACGGGCAATTGATTTTACTATCAAGACAAACAAAAATGACTCTCTTACTTTTGAATTAAAATCACAGTTGGTATTCTGCACTCTTCTTTAATTTCCTTTCCTCATAAGTCTGAGCACCTAACGTATTTTCTAAAATCAGATCAACATTAGATTTGTGCCATTTTGTACCACAAAGCAACTAAGCTGCTAAAGGAAGAGACAGTTACGTATCTTATAAACATCAAAATTAAAAGATGAATGCAAATAATTATGCAGAACGTAATATTAATAATCTATTTGCAATATTTACCAATTTATGCCACCACTGTAGGCTCTGATATTTTTAGGTTTGAGATATCAGCCATGTTTATTCCTGGTTTATTGATTGGCAGTTTGAGATGTCAGGCATGTTTATTTCTGTTTATTGATTGATTACAAGCCATGGGACCAGAGCGACCCATGGAAAAACATTTTGTCTAATAATTGTAAACCTGTTGTGTTTTTTCACTCAAGTTTTACCTTTTACCAAATTCATAGCATATATGTAGTTACCACGTGCAGTAGTTTCAGCACCCTTTGCTGTACTCAGAAAAGAGCGAGGAAACAATTGAATCAAAATTCACTTGAAATTGAAACCTGAGGTCAGTTTTAAAATCTGTGAAGTCACGGATTTAAAATTACAGTTTTAAAATGTTTACCCAAAAGTCCCTGTCACATATGTCGCACAAGAGGTATACAACAGGTAACCAAAAATCTGGCAAATTCCTAGGACAGTTGTGCATTTGTTGTACAAAACTCACCTGTTGTTTAATGGAAAATGTCATTGTAGTCCCTTCGTGTTGTCGTGGGTTTTGAATTTTTTAGAGTTCTATTTCGTAGCTAAATCCCAACAGTAGGTCCATTTCCTAGGTCTGTTGTGCAAAGCCATACGTCATAAGTCTGTGTTATGAGAGTCATACAAATTTCATACACTTTTGCAGTCATGTGAAGTGCTCAATATCATACGGTTCTCTTACCGTAGTCTTATTATTGCCCTATGGGACGTCCTTATATATCCATATGAATCGTGCGGCATTTTTTTGACAGTATTAGGTCAAGAATATGTACTATATGTCATGTAACATATTTATGTTGCCCATATTTTCCACTCATTTAACAGGAATATCATGCAAGTTTTTTTTTTCTTTGTCTTGCAGCAATCGTATCGCTTTTGTATGAAAAACTTACAATTTAACTTACAGACCTGACCTATTTTCCCCAGGTGTTCTACTTTTATATGTGAACACAGCTACACAGCTTTCAAACTCACCTCACCCAAAAATATGTGAAAGGGGCTTAAAACAAGACATCTTACCAAATACACTATACACAGTATTTGTGGTATCCATGAAGCACCAAGTCCACAAGTCCCAATGTAAAATGATTTAGTTTGTTTTACCTCTCAAATATCTGAAAAAAAAAAAAAAATATATGCCTGATTGCACCAACAACTTCCCTTAAACATCAATACCACGTTAGTGTTGAGTTACCGGGTTTTCATTGTTTCCCCAAAAGAGGTTAACCGTGTTGAAATTCTTGTTTGTTGTAATCACACACATGCTACAAATACCATAGACGGAATTTCGTCTGAGAAGCACTGAGAGTTACTTTAGAAATCAGATTTAGACTGAGAGAGCTGAGAATATTTGGCAGCGTGAGTGTGAAGCACTTCGCCTCTCACCTCACTGCACAGCTCCAACCTTATGTACCAATCTCCTCTGTTTCTGTCCTGATCACTACTCACTGGATCTGAGCATGGCCCAGCAGGCTGATCTGGTCTCAGTTACACTCTAGCCAGCTGGCAGCTGGATGCCCCGTTCCAGAGAGAAAGAGAGGGAAAGAAAAAAATTCATAGGAGATTTTTTTTAACAGTGACAAAAATGTAATTGAACTACAATGGAGATTTTTTTTTTTTCCCTGTGTATGATTAATCAGTCCGATTATTAATCACAACTGTAGAACAAGTGATTATAGGGGTAATGAGAAGGGAAGAGACAGTCTAATCAGACTTTGTGGATATTACACTTATAATGTCCTGCTAGCAAAGACTAATAACCAAATCTAAGAACCTTATGACTGATCACAGACCTATTAGACTCTGTGCTTTCGTAATTTAAGCTGTACCCTTATAATAGTATAACCTTATCACAGTGTATCATATCCTGTTTAAAGATGTTTCAATGATGTCTATCCACACTGATTTTCATATGACAAGAATACTTAATACATTCATTCATTTGTTTCCTGAACCTCTTAATACTACTAGGCTCGCTTGGAGGATCTCAACTGACTCTGGGCGAAGGCAGAGTACACCCGGAAAAGCCTGTCTGTCCATCACAGGGCCAACACATAGACAACCATTCACACCCACACCTAGGGGCAATTCGGAACAGACAGTTAGCCTAATGTACATGTCTATGGACTATGGGAGGAAACTGGAGTATCCAGAGGAAACCCACGCAAGAACAGAAATACCCTTGCTGAAACCCAGGACCTTCTTGCTGTGAGACGGACATGCTAACCACTGTGCTGCCATGCCACCCTATGTAATACAATGGGGCACTGGTGGTTCAGTGGTTAGGGCTCTGGGTGACTAATCTGAAGGTCAGGGGTTCAAGCCCCAGTATCACCAAGCTGCCACTGTTGGGCCCTTGAGCAATGCCCTTAACCCTCCACTTCTCACTTGTATGAAAAATTATAAATGGAATAGAATGATATCGTTAAGAGCATCTGCCAAATGCCATCATTGTTAATGTAAATGTAATACAGCAGCATTATATGTAGTCTAGTCTTAGTCCCAGTCTTCCATTATGATATTTATGTTGGGAAAGTTCTGTGTATTAGGAAACAGGTTGTGCATAGTATTGAGTTGATATTCTGGGTGTACAATTGGGATTATACAAATGAACTAAGTGTAATTTTATGTATCTGGACAAATAAATTAGAAATATTAGTTGAATACGTCTGCATTTATAGCATGCTAGAGTTATAAATAAGGCAGATCTGTTACAGCATGTAGTTGGTTTAAAAAAACAGCCTTCCTGACTGTGTTGTCCTTGATCAGCAGCATTTTTATATGATCAGTTTGCAATACTGCGTGGAGGAATTGAAATTCTTGGGGAAGGTTTGTGCTATCATACATGGTATTCCAGTAAGCTATTTTGCTTTGTAAGCATTAATATGAAGAAGATGGCCTGCAATCCTGTTAACTTAATGAAAATCCATCAGGGGTCCAAGCACCAGTTTTTAACACAGAGGGGGGAAAATAAAAGGTGTAGCATAACCACTTTTCCCAATCGATTGCACTGGACCTGCTAATTATTTCATGATATGAGTTACTCTCCAGCCTCACCTTGTGATTGTATTAGGGGAGTGCATTTATTACGAGTGCTTTCTGTATTTGGGATATTTGATCTCACTGTTCTTTGGCCAATAGTTATTACTCCCCACTTGAGGTTAGCTCTTTAGTAGAAGAGAGCTAAGCTGACAAAGAAAACCAGTGGTCTGCCTCAGCCTAATGTCCATTTGCCCATTTTCTCTGCTCTTTACTCCCTCCATATTTCTATTGTATCCACTGTGTAATTACAGGTAACTACATCAACAGGAAGTAAATGCTTCTCTTGTCGGTCAGCAGCAGAGAGAGAGAAATGGATGGAGAACCTAAGGCGAGCTGTGCATCCCAACAAGGTAAAGCATATAAGATTAGAATGGTTGGATCAAGCGCTTTCATCATTTTATTTTAATGCATTTTCGTTCCTTTTTGAGTCCGACTTAATAAGACCCATTGATCATGGCTTGTATATGTTCATTCAGGACAACAGTCGTCGGGTTGAGAACATGCTAAAATGTTGGATTATTGAGGCCAAGGACTTGCCAGCCAAGAAAAAGTACTTCTGTGAACTGTGTCTTGATGACACCCTTTACGCTCGGACTACCTGCAAGCTCAAAACAGACAATGTTTTCTGGGGCGAACACTTTGAATTCAACAACCTGCCATCAGTCAAGAGCATCACCGTACACCTTTACAAAGAGACAGACAAGAAGAAGAAGAAGGACAAGAATAATTATGTAGGCCTGGTAAACATTCCCGTAGCTGCTGTGACCGGACGGCAGTTTGTGGAAAAGTGGTACACGGTGAGCACTCCCAACCCCAGTAAGGGCAAAGCCCCAGGGCCCATGGTCCGCATGAAATGCCGTTACCAGAGCATGAGCATCCTTCCCATGGAGCTGTACAAGGAGTTCGCTGAGTACATCACCAACAACTACATGCTCCTCTGTGCAGTGCTTGAGCCAGCAATCAGCGTCAAGAGTAAGGAGGAGATGGCCTGTGCGCTTGTGCATATTCTCCAGAGCACCGGCAAGGCCAAGGTAAGTAAAATTGGGTCTATTTTTTTATCAAATCCCACCATATCTCTGAAAAAAGGAATAAAGGGTACATTCTATCTGGCATTGTGAAGATTCTCTGTAGGCTGGAAGAGCCCTGTGTGGAACCCTGTAATGTTTGGTTTGCCTAGATGGCGGGTGGGCTCCAAAGTTTATTTCTACTTTGGGAACCTAAGAACCAATTAATACTACTAGTACTACTACTACTACTACTACTACTAATAATAATAATAATAATAATTATTATTATTATTATTATTAGTAGTAGTAGTAGTGTTTGTTTGCAATGAAATCTCAGAAGAATTTGCAAAAATAGTTTGTAATATGTCTACATCATTTTGCCTTCAAAAGCATAAACAAGGGAGTGGCACTAGTTCAGTGTTTGCATGAAGGACTGTTATGGTTACTTAAACTTGTGGTATAATACACTGATTTACCAAATTTGCAGAAAAGTTGTGGTGATTGGTTGACATGAGAACACAATGAGTGGGGATTGGTTGAATTTACATGATCATGACATTACTAATTCCTGGAGGAATTTAAAGTCAATTCTAGAACCCCTGATCGACTGAATCATTCAGAAGGTCTGTACAAGCCAAGGTCTGTCCAATTCCTGCTATGTTCCCAGTGTTCCTGCGATAGACTCCAAATCCATTGCAGCCCTAATCAAGTGTGGGTGTGAATGGTTGTGTGTTGTGTGTGTTTGCCCTGTAATGGTCTGGAGAGCTGTTGAGGGTTTACCCTGCCTTCACCCAGTGTTGGCTGATATAGGCGTCAGTCTCCCCTCGACCCTAGTAGGATAATGCGGTTCGGCAAGTGGGTGAGTGAGTGCTTGTTGTCTTATTTTAGTAATTTCCTGAGTGCTAACTCTCTGTTGTACTCAACTTTTTTGTCGCCTGTTTGTGTTTTTCATGATTTTTAAAAAAAAAAAATTATTTCATGTTATTCTATATGTTGAATTAAGTCATTTAAATTGAAAGGGCGCTGGAAGAAGTACATGGATTGATACCACTGCAAAGGAGACATCATCAGATCTCCGCTTTTTATACCAGACACCTCAGCAGAACCTGCCTTTTTGAGATCTTTGTTCCAAGTCTACAATCTGACAATCTGAGTTGATAGATGAAAACAATGGAGACGGGCCCTGCCACTTTTCGTGGAATCGTTGGAGGCGTGAGCACTCTTATTGTATTCATTAACTCAAGCACACAGTGTATTTTGGCTTTGATTGTCTTCATAAATCAGTTCTGAATGAGGTGACAGCATGTACAAAAAGCTCTCTGCCTCGCTCTGTATCACTCATTTCACTTCATCGATCCCTCTCGGCAAAAACAGAGTGACTTTTCTGCCCCTCTGGGATATGTGAAACATTACCCCTAAAGTAAATTTAAAGGAGCTGGCATGTGGTACATCCATCCCCACTATCGCCCAGTCATAAGAGTTGTGTGATAGGATGATATGGACACATCAAGCATCTGTGACATAATTTCCTACATGACAAACCATATACATAGAGTAATACACTGTATTATATAATTCATAATACCAGAATCCTAACAGTACCGTTTTGTGTTTTTTAACCCACTGGTATTTGCAAATTATAATTCAAATCAATTTTATCAGTGTAAAAGTGTATTATTGCCTTTTCCATCATTGAAGTAGCCCGGCGATGGACTGGTGACCTGTTCAGGTTGTACCTCGTATCTTGCATGAAGTCAGCTGGGATTGGCTCCAGCTTTCCCCATGACCCTGATGGATAAGAAGAAGAGATAATGCATGGATAGATTTTATAGTGTCCTTGGATTGTTAAAGTCTGTAGTCTATAGTGGTTACAAGTACAAAATTTGGCCTTGGGTTGTGGACACCAGACCATTACATCCATATGTGGGCATTCACCAAACTGTTGCCTCAAAGTAGGAAATGCCCAATTGTCCAGAAAGTCTTTGTGTACTGTAGCATCATAATTTCCCTTTATTTTAAATAAGTAGCCCAAACTTGTTGCAGCATGACAATCGTCCATGAAGACATGCTCTGCCAGCATTGGAATTGAACTCGTGTCTCATGCACTGCGGCCCACAGAACACCTTTGAGATGAACTGGAACCCTAACAATGCCCTAGGCCTTCTCAGCCGACATCAGTGCAGTGCAGGGCCTAAAGCCACACTCCAAAATCTAGTGAAAAGCTTTTGCAGAAGAGTGGAGGATCTGTTATACTAAAAGAAAAGGGATTGCTACATCTAAAAAATAAAAAATTACTTTCATACAAGTGTAACAGTCAGGTATCCACAATCCTTTGCCATATAGCATATAAGTATGTAACGGAATATTTTAATAAAAATTTGTACATAAAATCTATTTAAACAGAAATAATCTGTTAGGAGATGAGGTGTAGCTGGCATTAGCTTTAAACATTCATGAGTTTCATTATTGACAGACGAAAAGCAGTATTCATTCATTCATTCATTTTCTAAGTCGTTTTAACCTAATTAGGGTCGTGGGGAGGCTTGCGCCCATCTCAGCCGACTCTGGGCAAGGGCGGGGTACACCTTGAACAGCTCGCAAGACCATTGCAGGGTCAGCACACATACAACCATTGATACTCACTCTCACACCTAGGGGCAATTTGGAACCACTAATCAGCCTACTGTGCATGTTTTCGGACTGTTGGAGAAAACCGGGGTATCTGGAGGAAACCCACGCAAGCACAGGGAGCACATGCAAACTCCACACAGCAGTGCCCCGAGCTGGGGAATCGAACCCAGAACCTTCTTGCAGTGAGGCGAACGTGCTAACCACTGCACCCCCGAGCATGTTAAAAAATGATGTTGTAGGTTAAATCATGTTTGTATATGTTGAGTCTATTTAAAATAGGTATGGATCACTTGATCTAATGTTATTTGTAAGGTGTTTCTTGCAGTTTTCTGCAAGTTTCCTTTCCATTCTCTTGGACATGCTTTTTCACTGTACAATTAATTATGTGTTTTCAGAAATAAATAAATAAATAAATAAACAGCAAGCTACAAACACATAGACAGCCAAAGCTTAGTGGTATTAGCAGCAGGACTAACATTAGCAACAATGGCTGCTCTAACTACCTTCAAGACAAAACATGTTTTGTTGTAATTAGACATAAGGATTAAATAAATTATAAATTCTATACGAAATGCAGCTCATGTTAGCAGTAACAGTTTACTTAACTTAGTTTTTGGCATTAAAAGAACATTAGCAATGCAGCTAGGATCGTAATGAAATGTGTTAGATAATGTGTTCCACTTTCATGCCTGGGCACTACGAACCTCCAAATTGGGACATTCGTTAAAATTAGTCACAGGTTATAGAAAATGATACTACCTTCCGTATATATCTATGGAACGAGATTTTGTATAGTATAAAAATGTCATGTAGACCGCTGTTTCGCTTAAATTCTGTTCTTGTCTTTATCATGCACAACGAAAGACATTTATTGACCACAGAACTTATAATGTATAATTTCTGAGCTGGTCAAAGTGGTCAGTGGCGGTCTTAGCCTGTCATTAGCACCGAACTACATCAGACAGTTATGGAATTCTGTCATTATACAGGACATTCACCAGGGAGTATATCGGGAGTATATTGTCTTTCATTAGCGGAGGCCAGAGGTAGTCAGCGTCTGTATTGTCTTTCATTAAGTCATGGAATAGTTACTGTAAACAAGGTCAATCGGGGTCACCCGGAACGCCATTGGCTTCCTGACTTTGTCGGTAGGTCAGTGCACAGTCATGAATGAAGGGAAGTATGAAGCTGGAATTGCATAAACGATGTCTGTTGTGGTCACTGTGGATTTCTATCCTTAAATTTGGGGTGGCTGCTGTTTCAGGAATGTAGACATTATGCTTTAGGCTTGAGATGTTTTTCCACATAATATGACTTTTCCCCTGCATAATGACTACATTTCTGCAAGTGCAAGAACTCATATCACAGTGCCATGAATCGAAAACCAATTACACCAGAGCCAAGTCTGACACGGGATTAAAGAGCTATTGTGTTTGTGGAGTGAGTATTGATCATACTGGAGCAGGGCTGGTCATTGAATCAGTTGCCTGTGGAGGTCTGATGGAGTGTGTGTACAGTGCAACTGAGGTGGGGATTCAGAGCCCCCTGCTAATAGGCTCTTATTCATGCAGCCACTGCCCAAAGGGTCTCACTGGGATTCACACAAGAATGATGGTGTGTGGGTGCGCATTTGCAACGCTATGTGTGTGTGTGTGTGTGTGTGTGTGTGTGTGTGTGTGTGTGTGCAGAAAGTCATTTTTCTGCTGGCCCATTTCGGGAGGCAGGGGTCATTAGTTGAGAGCCTAGGGCTCTTTTTTTAAGCAGACACCCCACCCTTCCTCTCTACCACACAAACACACACACACACACACACACACACACACACACACACACTGACATAAAAGCCCACTCTCACTGCCACTTTAACAACATTGTGATACTTACCTTAAAGGGAACCTGTCGTCAGTGTAACTCTGGAGTCTTGATGTAATGCAACCTTGAATTAAAAAAAAAAGAAATAAATTTCAAAAGGATGATAGAATTTGATAGATTAGTTGACTTAGAGACTGCAGTTTCCCTGTTTGTTGTTTCTGATTCAGTTGCTTATCCCCTGGCACATCACTGCAGCGCCAGATGTTTTACAGCTGGATGTTTGCATTAAAATCTTTGACCCAGAAGGTTGCAGTTTAAAGTGCTGTTTTTTTTTTTTTTTTAAATAATAATAAAAAATAGACTTATAATAATTATCAACGGATCCCATTACATTCTTTATTTAGGATTCTATTTACTTTTCTCTGGCCCAGAAATTATTTTGTCTGGCCCTGGCTAGTGCAGAGCTGCATAACACTGCCTTAATTCTTTAAAATGTAACTCACATTAATAGCAGTAATAGTTCCAGAGGCAAAGAAAATCAAAAGTTTATATTAATCTGCACGTTTTATTACATATTTATGGTAAAACCAATAAAACAGCGATTTGAATGACAGTTGTGCCACACAATCTAAGAATCATACAGTACAAGGTACCTCCATCAGGCACAAAAAAATTATTATAACTTTGTATATTTATAATGAAATGTCTCCTCCTAAAGGGTGTCTAATGAACATTTTGCCTCAGGCATTTTTTCATTTGGAATTTTTTTCAACATAATCCCGTGCACAGATTACCTCCAAAATGTAATGGTTTGTTACTTGTACTATACCCTACTCCAGAAAAAAACGCCATCCAAATCTGTGCGGAACGTCTTGATTTATGTTGCACACAATCAAACAAACAGAGGTAAAAACATAGCTTCCTGGTGGAGGAAATAATCAGATTAAAGTTTTGTTACCTGACAAGCATAAATATAGTCTTTTTAAATGGGAGACTTTTATTTAATACGGAGTCTTTAGTGAGAGCACTCAAACATAGAGAGACAAAGGTTTTTTTTTGTTTTTGTTTTTTTTTTTTCTCCCCCAAGCATGAGAAACGGCCTTTTTGGTTTTCTTTGTAACAAGCTACATTACTTCTGTCTAATATACAGATTTAGGGATTGCCTAAAAGCAGAACCCCCATGAGATTTCTGTGGGCTGCATTTCTTTTCCGTTTATAATTAATAAATTATTCTGTCAATGTTTTGAAAACAGTAGAAGAATTTCCAAGAATAGAATAATTTGTAGTTTTCTGGATATTATTTTAGTAAAAAGTTTTCGTAATGCATATGGACAGCAGACAGACAGATTTACAAGCCATGATAATTAAAATGATAATTTTTACAGTATGTTGCTCCACTAACCATAACATACCAGATGTTGTTGAATGTAACTACAAAAAGAAAAATAAAAAACACTTCATTAACCGCGTTCTTTTATAAATATAAATGTAATCACTGGCAAATTAGTGTGGTACAGGATGAATAAAATGCTTCAGAATATGCTGTTATAGGAAACTAATCAACTTCGGGGTCGTAAATGTTACTCCGCTTTACATGGGGTCGCATCATACCACCCAGGCAGAGATTATTTTCCTATAAAAGCTTGTCCCACAAGGATTTATTCCTTACTGAAACATGAATACAAACTGCATTGCCAGAAAGCTTTAGTCCATCTGGATCTTAGTGCTGTGATGCAATTAATTCTGTGTCCACCACTCCTGTGTCCTGAGTCATCTGAGCTTTTCTCTTCCACTCAGCTCTTTCATCTAATCAAACCCACCCTCCCGTGTTCGCACTGTGCATTGATGCTCCTTCCTCGATGTGGCCTTTGCTCGGTACGCTCACGTCCTCTGAATACTGATGAACGCTCAGTAAAGTCAGGGAGGAGGGGATGCAGCTGGAGATCTTAGCTGATTAACAACAGCGTATCAGGTCAGAACCTTCAGGAAATCAGGGTCGGGCTGAGCGCACCAATCTACGCCTGAACAGCCATGTTGAAACTCTGATGCTTTGAGGTTTGTCAAGGTGGCAGGGCTCTCAAGAAACATGCCATTCACTGAGTATTGGGTTTACAGAATACACACGTTTAGTATGAGATTTCCAAGGGATGCTATCTACTTTTGCCTTCACACAAAACAGAGTTTTGTCAGAGGTAATATCGGGTGTTTGTTTATGTATTTGTTTGCCTGTGAACAAAATACTGACACCCATGTAAGGATTTTCACCAAGCTTGGTGGGAACACTATCCTACCTGGGTCCCAGAAATTATTGTATTTTGGACTGTCAAGGTAAAAGGTGAAGGTCAGAGCAAGGTCACAAAGTTTTGGAGATAGAACACTTAAAACTTTGAAACAAGTGACAACAGACATGCCATTACTCTGAAGCTCTAATTGAACACCATGTATGGACTTTCAAATGAGGTCTCTTTGATCTTTGATCTCTATCTCTTTGACACTGATTGACCTTGAAAAGTGAAACACAATGTCGAACCCAGGCCTTCTTGCTGTGAGTCGGACATGCTAACCACTGCGCCATCGTAAACTATATACGGAATTGCTAATGAGACAATTATCATTGACCTTAAGTGACCTTAAAAGGTCAAACAGCAGCCTTCTTGTAAGTCCTTCACATAAGAGAGTGATTTTTTTTTTACTAATTTGGTCAGACCAACAAACTATAAAGCATAACGTGAGATCAGAAAATAAGTAGTTAACATCAGTTCCCATATAGGGCCTGTATGCTACATTATCCCTGTTGCATGGTGGAGGCACCTTGCAGTCTTTTTGTTTGTAAAGAAATCTACAATCAATAGTTTTATCATTAAGTGGATATCTATAATTGTATCATTATCATCTGTTTACATTATTATGATTGTTTTTAAGGGTTTTTTTTTTTACTCTTCTGACTCCATATAAATCATTCCCTTTTTCCCATCTTGAAATATTCAGTAGTTCCAGAAGATCGAGGTTTTTTTATTTTCATTTTTCAGCAATTTTCAACAGTCCACAGAGGTCAGTTTTAGTCCTCTGACTTTTCTGAATTCTGTGAACATACTCAAACAAAGAGAGTGCATAATATAATGAAACTCAAAAAGAATAAGCTCCGTCTGATCAGCCTGGGTATTAAATCTGTAACACATCTCCTTCCAGCAAAGCCTGTCCAGTACCACAGCAATCTACTAACAGATCACAGAGTGTATGATGTGCGCTGTGCTCTTCAGCTTCTCATAGTTTCCACCGCATTATAGCATCATCACATTGTATCAACAGAGATTATACATTAGCTAACTATTAGCCTGCTCGGATTCAATTATCGAACCACTCAAATGGAAAAGTTCATTATGTTATGGTTGTGTGTAAAAGTTTTCACACCCCATGGGCTCTGGGCGAAGAAGGGAACATATCTTTATCAGTGCTACAGTTTACCTACAAAAAGTTGTTATACAATGAAATGTGCACTAAAAAAGACATGAAAAACAACATGATCAGACAAATCAATCGTGACCCTCAGAATATGTGACCAAGTCTGGCAAAATGAGTCACAGTGACCAAAAATTCAAAATTGAGTTAGCCAAACCATTTAAAAGAGGAGACTCTAAGCTTTAAAATGGTTTGGCTAACTCAATTTTGAATTTGTGGTCGCTGTGACTCATTTTGCCAGACTCTGTCACATATGTTACATATTTGTATAAATTATCAGTAGTGGGAGAAATAAAGAAGTACAAATACTTTGTTATTGGTAAAACAATTTTTAGAGTTTTGTAATTTACTTAATTATTTATCTTTATGACAGCTTTTTACTTTTACCTGATATATTTTAACACAAGTATCTGTATTTTCTGCACCTTACTTATAAATGCTCATTATTACTTTGGTTTAATGTATTTGAGGAGTGGAATGAAAAAGCATTAAAAGGGCAAAGAACAAAAAATGTCATACCAAGAGACCACTTATTATATCAGGATTTCTGAGTACAATATAGAGCCTATTTTTTAAATAATTTATTTATTTTTTTACTTTTTACTTTAATACATTTTTTGAATCAGTTTCTCTTTTTACCAGATGGTTTATACATTACAGTCAGCACTTTGGCTCCAGTAAAGGATGTATTTATATGTATGAATATCTTACTAATTTACATAATGTAATTAAGAATTATGCAACAAAACCAAGGTGGGTGGCTCTGAGTACCCGCATGAGCAGATGTATAGGTTGAAACCTGCATAACATTGTCTTTTTAAGCCCAATTCGGTATACTACACAGAAACATAGAGAAAAGCAAACTAAAATAAGACAAAAAATTTTTATTTAATGTCCGGCAATGATAACGCTGCCTGATTCAAGTGACCCTGACAAACTGTAAGCGATTCAAGCGTTATCCACTCAGGATAATGCCTAATAATTCTGAGATAACATGCCAATCAGATTGGTTCCCATGTAGTATACCCTAGTGTCTTCTATATTTTCAAAACTGCAAAGTTGCTATTATTCCCACGACCACATATCATCTCATAGAAAGCCTCACAATACACTCAAACTTCTCAGATTTTGGTCATCTGATAATGTGGTGTGTCTATCAAACGAGTCCATGTGTAACTGCATATAAACCTGGGATTTGCCTCGCAGCTGGAATTACTGTCAGAGCTGTTGGTAGAGAAAATAAATCAACACATTTTGACCAAACAGTGTTGTTGTAAATGATGTGTGGTTTGAAATTGATGCAGTAGAACTGTCATTTATTTATCCAATAGATGTCAGCGAAGATGCTGTATGCAATAATTTAGTACAATTCAGCAAATGCTAAAAATGGACCACCCAACACAAAGTGGTCATTTTATTACACATTACAAGTGTCACTGTTCAGGTTGATGGGCGCCAGCCTCTCCTGCGACACTAATTAGGATTAAGCGGTTCAGAAAATGAATGAATGACAGTTCTGGTTAGAATGGAATAATTCAGTTTTAAATTGTAAATCAGGACGTTTTTTCATAAATTGCTTTTATCTTTTGTAATGCAGGACTTCCTTACCGATCTGATGATGTCAGAGGTTGATCGCTGTGGCGACAACGAGCACCTGATCTTTCGAGAGAACACGCTGGCCACCAAAGCTATTGAGGAATATCTCAAACTGGTGGGCCAGAAGTACCTGCAGGATGCTTTAGGTATGATTTGAGCTTCTTTATGAAGTCGATTCGTTTCTTCAAAGGTTTATTGATGAAAGGGTTTTGTGTTTAAAGAAACCACTATGTTCACTGTGACCTTCAATCCAGCATGAAGTCTTTTGGTTATTACTCTAGTGCTACACTTGTACAATCTAGAATTGTACAGAATAAATCAATAATTCATTTGTTTCTCTTTTTGCGTTTTTTTAATTTTTTGTTAGTTTTTTTGTTTTTTTGTGTTCAGAGTATTGTTTAATTATTTATGAGATTGGTAATTCCTTAAAGGCTTACTGGTCAGTGGTTTCATGGTAAGACAGAAGAGGTACAAGCTTTAAATGTTTCTCTCTTATTGGCTTGTTGTTTTTTTCTGTTTAGGCAGATTTTCATTTTCAAGATATCCACAGCTTAGAAAGATCAACTTTTTGTGAAAGCGAAAGGCAGATAAATAAGGAGAGAGAGAGAGAGAGAGAGAGAGAGAGAGAGAGAACAATTTTAATTAACATGTTGATTGTTAATTAAGATTTAATAGTGAATTATTTGAATCTTAAGTCATGAAAACTGATTTCACAGCCCTAAAACATCTGACTTGGAAAACCACATATTATTTGTTTTGAAATGTTCACTCACTCGCTCATTTCCCAAACCGCTTAATTCTCGTGAGGTCAGAGCGAGGCTGGAGCCTATCTCAGCCAACTCTAGGTGAAGGCGGGGTACACCCTGAACAGTTTGCCAGCCCATCGCAGGGCAAAATACTCACAACCCCTCACACACACAGTCACACCCAGGGACTATTTGGAACAGCCAATCAGCCTAATGTGCATGGACCGTGGGAGCAAACTGGAGAAAACCCACACAAGCTTGGGGAGAAATTTAGATTTGGATGCCCATTTTAGAAAAATCTCCAGTCACATTCTGTTTTTCATCGTTCAGAAATTCACTTTCAGTAATCCAGGTTCCGTGTTCCGGTTGCAGTGGCCAGATTTATCAAGTCAAATTCATTTTGCAAAAAACACCTAAAATAAACATTAAGAATGAAATACATTTATATAATATATAACAATGCACTGCAATGGTCTGGGTGTTCGGGTCCATACTATAACTATCAGGTCACAGCCGTGTCTAATGGTGTCTTTTTATACACATTCAAAGCTCACGTATATACTACATGGAAACACACACACAAAAATAAATAAATAAAATGGTCAGATTTATTTTATTTTATTTTATTTTATTTTATTTTATTTTATTTTATTTTTTTTTATTTTATTTCATTCATTCATTTATTTATTTTTTATTAAAGTGTGACAGTGAAGACGCCATCTGATAATAGGGACAAACTCTGAGTGTCCATTGTTTTTGATTTATTCACTCGGGATATACATTTTTTAAAATCCTGTGACAGCAGACAAATCAGATTGTGCTGTTCCCATGTTGTACATACTAATCTGTTTTAGTCCATCTATGAATTCACAGTTTGAGGTTTGCTTTCAAATAATAACATAAAAATAATATCCAGGTAAAACATAAAAAAAATTGCATGTAGGTAACTTGCAGCTTGAATAGAAAAACCTCCTCTTTCACACACGTACACACACTGCAGCATATTGCAGCACAATAGGGTTTATTTTGTTATGTTCTATATTGAAAGAGGGGTGAAATGTTTTTCAGGCAGTAAGTCTGCTGGGAAGATTTTGTTTTTATGGTGTAACTCACATTTACATACTTTGAGCATCGCTGCTGCCTGCTGTGCTGCAATATACTGTTCTCAACATGGAAATGACCAGATTGGTTCAAAGTGAATTTTTAAACACAAACTAGTTAACTCTCTGAGAAATTAATCTGAGTTTGTTAACACTGAACTTTTTATTATTATTATTTTTTTTTTTTGGTAAGCAAGAATTTGAAAATGTAAATCTTTGAAAATTAAATTAAATTGCTTTAAGGCATTTAAGAAATTTCTAGAAAGCCAAAAGGTAAATACCAATATATACATTGCCAACCATAATTGTTGGTACCCCTTGTAAAGATTAATAAAATGGCTTAGAAAAAACTCTTTTGTACTGAAAAAAAAACCCCTAGAAAAAGCTAATATTTAATTGAAATATATTTATTGAGATGAAGACAAATCCTTAATTAAAAGATATATTTCTTTTAAAAGGATGTTTTTCTATTTTATTCTCAATATAAGATAAATCTACTGCACCGGAAAAGGTGGATTTGTTTTAAAAAGGGTTATATATTTAATTTTTGATATACTGTATTAATCCCACAAGGGATTACACACGTAAACAGTGAGCACACACACTCGGGGCACTTCAGCAGCCATGAAGGTGGAAGAAGGGAAGGTGCGGTTTACTTCCCCACCGCCACCACACATTTTTCCTGTTGGTTAAGGAATCGAACCAGCAACCTTTTGGTCCCAAAGCCACTTCTCTAACCATTAGACCGCAGCTGCCCCCAAGGGGTGCAAATATTTGTGGTGGGCACTGTAAATACAGAGGTGTTGTTTTTAAAATAAAGAGCTTGATTGGTTCCATATTTTATATTTTGCATAAAGCATAGCATATGATACTATTTACTATTGTGTGTGTGTGTGTGTGTGTGTGTGTGTGTGTGTGTGTGCCAGGTGAGTTTATCAAAGCGCTGTACGAATCAGATGAAAACTGTGAAGTGGATCCATCAAAGTGCTCCTCCAGCGACCTGGCTGAGCACCAGGGCAATCTGAAGATGTGCTGTGAGCTCGCTTTCTGCAAGATCATCAACTCCTACTGGTAATCTTCTACACTCCTGCCTATTCACCTGCACCACCAATCATCAAACACACACACGCACACACACACAGTGCTGTAATGAAAGCTATCCCTCTAGTCCAGTAGTTCGGCCATGATCTTTATAAATAGGTGACTAATTAAATCATTTATGTCACTCTTTAATCACGCCTTCTCTGTGAAAGGGAATTAAAAATATGAAGAGGCAAAATTAAAAATGTAAATGTATCCTTCAGAGGTCAGCAGAATGTTTATGGTGTTTGTCAGAAAAGGCGGTTAACCTTCTTCAAAACTTCACTAATTAAAAGTTACAGAGGTGAGGCAGTAATTACAAGAAATTACCTGATGACCTTGGAGCAGGAAGTAAATGCTGAAAATTAAAATTTGTTTAAAAACTACTCTGGTTGAGATATTGATCACAGGAGGTCAGTTTATTGTATTTTATTTTTGCTGTTGTATGCAGTATTATCTTTATTTATAGATTAATGCAACACGAAGTTACTGATAAAAGAAAAAGAGCATTAACTCTGCAAGACTGAAGTGACTCCTCAGATAACAGTGTGCATTAAAACCTGAGGAGGAACGCGTAACTATAAACATTGCTTTTGCAAAAAAGATCAGATTTTGAAATGAAAGTTTATTTTCACTTAGTAAAACTGAGTCAATAAAGTCAATGATTCATGCTTGTAAAATGATTAGTTTAAGAAATGCCAGCGTCCATTAGGGAGGTGAAAATATAAAAGTCACATCAAAACAACTGATTTACGTCTGTTTAAGTGAAGAAGTCTTTGGCTGTTTACAGAAGAACTTCTGCTTGAATGTGGTTTGATTACTGTGAGAAAATGATTTGACTCTAAATCAATTCAGCTGCAGGAAGTGAATCAAACATGCCATGTTTTAGGTTGTGGTTGTTTTTTTTTTTTTTTTACCTGGTGCAAGCTGATGAATTGAACCATGAAACACAAACTGATCCACAAGACAAAGGTGTAGTACTCCAGGAAGGTGAAATGTTCTGGATCTTTGGCTGATCCTTGGCAAAGTCCTGGATTCATTACCTAGAAAAATTTCTTTACATTATTATTTCACTTTTTTTTATTAATGGCCCGATGTTCTCAGGTGATTTTTGCGATTTCTGTTTGAGAAAAGTTTGTTTCCATCAGCATATTTCTGACCTGATTTCTGGATGAAAGTGATTCATGGCGCTTGGTCAGTCTTTTGTTTGTTAAATTTTCAGTTCAGTTAATAATGAACAACATTACACTAAATGAAATATCAATATAGTCTTATTACCGCTGAATACATCGAACCACAACTTAGCACGCACAAAGCAAAATACTTATGCAGATTATTAATATTTATTATTAATTATTTATTATTAATACTTTTCTAGGTCCTTCAGAAATCGTACGTTGCTTATGCATGGTGCCCAATGTAATCCACCTGAAGTCATACCCACTTCCATATATGGTAAAGGTCTATGGTATGCATCGTTTGAGTTGTCCTTATAGGGAAACACTCTTTTAGATAAATAAAAATATTGTCGATGTGGACGCACTAAGGCACCCAAATCTTTAAAAAAACACTCAAGGTGGTGTTTTCATTAAATTTATCAATTGAATCGGCATCAGTTTCCTTTAACTATAACTAACCTGAGATAATGTCGAACCTTTCAGACACTGAGAGCATGATAGCTTCTGTGGAGTTGATTTTCTTTTTGTTCTGCCCATGTGTCTGCCTCAGCTTGACAATATAATACTGAAGCTCTGCGCCTGTCCACATGCAGTTAGTTACCCCCCTGCTCCTAAACCTGTGCTCCTAAAATCTTAATGTCTTCATCCATTTCCCCGTCCTCTAAAGATCAGGACTGTACCTAAGTTATAAAGAAGCTGAAGCTTTGAAGCTTTAAGGATAAAGGATGTTTGGATGCATATTGGTCACAGCAGCATGAGCCGTGCTGTAAAGTGCTTCACCAAGCATTGTTTTATTGGTTTTAGATGGGCGTGTGTGTCTGAGTGTGTCTGATTTACCATGCTTGCTTAGCATTCCCGGCAACACCCATGGTGTACAAAGGCGCAAAAACCTCTTCCCCCAGACTGCATGGGAAATGGCTATAATCCCAGTTATAGCAAAAATCATGCTGAGTAAAGAAATTGGTCCTGCGTTCGACGGATCACGCAAGTTCAATTTCCTCTGCCTTTGAGGGGAATCTTAATTTGAGTCTCAGTTCTGCCTCAGATAAGCGATCAATTCCTAACTGAGCCACTACACTTCTTCACTACAGACCTTTTCTTACTTTCCCTTTTCCCTTTTAACTTTATCTCAAACTGCACTAGACAGTAGATTAGGCCTGATTAGATGCCACAGCAGGAGAACAGAATTGTTATAACGCCTATTTAAAAATAGTAGCAAAACCATACAAGGGAAATCAAAGTGTTTGTAGAAAGTGTCTCATGGCGTGCTGTTAGGACAACATTAAATACACAGCTGTGCTAATTCAGTACAGATTCAATGCAGCGTGATAGAGAAGCAGTACGTTTCTTCTTGCTATTGTCAATCTGGTATTTGCTATAAATTGAAACCTTTAAAAGTGTCTACCTAAATTCCTAAAAATGAGTTTGAACTCATGCGGCTCATGCTGTGTTAAAGGGCAGCATAACACACCGAGTCAACTTTTGTTAAATATATATGTATGATAGATGGCGTTAATTTTTTCCCACCACTACAGTGTGTTCCCACGTGAGCTGAAGGAGGTGTTTGCATCCTGGAGGCAGGAGTGCAGTAACCGTGGCCGGCCGGACATCAGCGAGCGACTGATCAGTGCCTCGCTCTTCCTGCGCTTTCTGTGTCCCGCCATCATGTCCCCATCGCTCTTTGACCTCATGCAGGAGTATCCTGATGACCGCACAGCACGCACGCTTACACTCATCGCCAAGGTCACGCAAAACCTTGCCAACTTTACCAAGTGAGTGCCAGTGCATGGGAGGTAGACAGATTTAGGACTTCCCTGCTTTCAGTATGCATCGTTCAACACACTAAGGACTTCATTAATCTGAATCTATTGATTTATAGAAGCAAATGGAAATGAAAGCTGAATTTCATCCATCTTCAGTTTACTTAAAAAACATATATAGTGTTTTTTGAATTATCTCAGAAACCTTGTTTTCCAATTTTTATTTTCACAAACCACAACCATACAGAAATATTTACATATATGTATGGTATGTGCATATTTCTGCATTAATGTGTGTGTGTGTGTGTGTGTGTGTGTGTGTGTGTGTGTGTGTGTGTGTTTACACGTTAAATATAATGAAGTTTTAGGGTAATTGCAAAAGTATTGTTATTATTATTATTATTATTACAGTGCCCAGCCAAAAAACTTTGCATACTCTAATATTTTCTTGGAGAGCCTTTAGCCTTGATCTCTCTGGCACTGTTTTAACAAACTTAAGCGACATAACATTCATTTCCATGAAGAGTTGGGTTCACTTCTTACCGAAATCTTGACTTGATGATAGTTAAACTGAACCACTCCATAAAGTCTTCTCCAGCACATTCCAAAAACTTTCAATGGGGTTAAGGTAGGTGCCACTACATGAGTTTCCTCATGCTCCCTGAACCACTCTTTTAGACCCCATTTTATATCCGTGCCATCAAGGAAGAAAAAGTCCACTGATGTGATAACCTGCTCATTCAGCACATTCAGATCATCAGCTGACTTCATTTTACTGCCACATTAATGTTGCTGAGCCTCGACCGGACCAACTGGAGCAACAATATCATAGAGATTACATGCTGTGATCAAGGTTAAAGGCTCTCCATGAAAATATTAGAGTGTGCATATTAGAGTATTAGACTTTTTTTGGGGGGTGCCCACTTCTCTGAATTAAACAATTGCAAAAACAAATAAAACAGTGTGTTTTGAGTTTTTGAAACACAGACATTTTGTAGGGCTGTGATGGTATCTCATTCTGATGAGTCCAATAGTATACTTAAGTGAAATGAAAGGCAAACCCTCCAAACTCTCCTGTTACACATGAACATATGTATGTTTTTTTATTATCAGTTGTTTTTTACATACACTTGCAATCTACTAAAATCCATTTGAAAGTTTGCATTAGCTTGTTTAATGAGGCTAACATTTGGAGTCCGTTCCACTCTCATGATGTGAATTTATCAGTTCATATAAGGCAAATCAATCAGAATCAGAATACTTTATTGATCCCGGAGGAATAACGGCAAAAATAACAGTATACAGATATTAAACTAACAAGTCAGATATAAACTAGTAAACTTCTGAATTAAATAATAGTAGGCACATCGACACATAATACCAACTTACATTTAGATACATCAGGCAAGAATCCACTCATTAATAGGAACAAATAGAATGTCCCGCCATTAATCCATATGCAAATTACTTTAGTATTTACCGTCGCATATACGTGAATCACGTGTGACTTTTCATAGTGCATTGTCACCCTCTGTGTGCATATTTATTACTTGTTTTTTCCACGAAGAAGCTTATAATAACAGTACAATAACAGCATTTTGATGTTCAAAGACATTCAATGTATTCAAGCTAATTTCCCTTTAAGCAGATATGGTGGGGATGCAGACTTATTAGAGGCAGTAGTCACTTTTGGACATCAGTCAAGGGATCCCTGAGCATAAAGGAAAAAAAAAAAACTTGGAATGCCCCTCAGCCTCAGAATTCATCCAGCAGTTTTACAGATTTGATTATTGGAGATTTGTAGCCACTTAGTGCAGTGGACAGTCTATTCTCACAGCCACACAGATGAATTCAAGCCAGAATCTATCGTTTATTCATGGCTGATGCCTTGCAAATATGTGTCACTCTCACTTCTAATGCTACAGATAATTATGCGATGATGACAACGTATACTAGCCAGCCTGTTTTCTAGTAACATGCTACTAACATTACAGTTACTTACATTTTTTTCCTGAATTATTGATTAATAAGTGGTGAACTGAATTTGGTTTATTAGAACAAGGACATGTGAAACCCTGCAGACCAGAGAGATTCTCCGCATGTGGTGTTTATGTCGTGCTAGGTTTGGCAGTAAGGAGGAGTACATGTCCTTCATGAATCAGTTCTTGGAGCATGAGTGGACCAACATGCAGCGCTTCCTGCTGGAGATCTCCAACCCAGAGACCATCTCCAACACAGCAGGCTTTGAGGGATACATTGACCTGGGCCGAGAGCTCTCCACGCTTCACTCGCTGCTGTCTGAGGCTGTCGCTCAGCTTGACCAGGTGTGTGTGTGTGTGTGTTAGAAATCATAAGTGGTTAGCTATATAGTATAGTATACTTTTTTAATCAAACTGCATTGGCACTTGCCATTTTGGTGTTGTTTGCATTACTTTATCTTTTGTTAAATTAGTCACTCCTTTCCTCCTTTTGACTTAAGCCTTACAGGCTGTGGGGCTATTTATCTGAACAATGTCTGATAATTAAAAGAAGCAAATAAACACAGCTTCTTTTAGTATTTTAGCTGGTAGGATGCATATCACACCAAATAAAGAGGTTTATTAAAACACTTAATCTTAATTAATCCTGTTATCCTTTAGCCTGTTGTTAAATCTGCCGCATGCTGTGTTCAATGGCACCCTATATTTGTCTTCAGGGCACTGCGACTAAGCTGGGGCCTTTGGTACGGATCCTGAGGGATGTAAATGTGGCCCTGACTAACCCCACCGGAGTACCACTGTCCTCCCCGACAGAGCGTGTAGGTTCTCCCAGCATGCCCGGCTGCAGCGTTTCAACTGGTCTGCACAAGCTAGTCATGGACACAGAGCTCAGCGGGTAAGAAGCTAGTTGCTATATACTTAGCAATGGATGTATTGATCATGTCCTCATAGGCAGATCCTGTCAATCTGGATTCAATAAAAATACATTTGTTAAACTTTATATTATTAAATTATTATCAACAGATGAATTGCACATTTAAAGACATTTTGGGCAGCATAGAGGTGTAGGGGTTAGAATATCCACCTCACATCAGGAAGCTCAGGGTTCATGTCCTTTTGCATCCAGCTTTTATTTTATAAATAAAATAATTCTCTATTATTTTATTTTATAAATAAATAATTAGATATAATCTGTATTATGATTGTAATTTGTAATTACTGTAATAATTGAAATATTAAATTAAATAAAAAAAAATATATATATATATTTATACAACTAGAAGCTGTGTGTAAAGCTCTGTGTGTGGGATGTCCCAGGATGTCTCCTTATGCACCAACAGTATACAGTTTTTAATATAAATGACATTCGTGGCTGTAAAATGTCTTAGTTTTATATATGAGCAAAAATCAAGATGTTATGGGATATAGATTTTATATATACATATGCATGTGCATATATAGCACACACTCTCGGAGCACTGGGCAGCCATATTACGGTTGGGGATTATGGAAGGGGAAGCTCATTTCCCCCGCCATTACACTTCTATTTTGGGAGTCAAACCAGTGACCTTTCAGGCCCAATCTCACTTCTCTAGCCTTCAAGCCACGGCTGCCCCATGAATGAAGTGTGTAGTGTAGAGAGTGAAATAAAGAAAATTACATTTTTAAAAGCCTCTTTATGGAAATTAATCCACACTCAGTGTGAAGTGGTACTACAGAATTAAAGCTTTATTTTTTTATTAGAACTTTATTTGAAGCAATAAAAGACCTTTATTATCTCAGCAGCCCCCAAGCAGAGCCCTTTTCAAAACATTAAAGGGGTTCATTAAATCTGCTGATGGTGCATTGTTTGGTAAAGTGATTAGTGTGCACATTCTCCAGTTTTCACATTTCCTCACCTCTGTTGGTGGTCAAGAGGAATCAGCTGAAACGAGAGCTACATATAGCATCACCTTCTTGGCTGATAAATGAAAATAACCTGGTATACTTTAGGATAATTACAAAAGTACGGGTATTTTTTAGTAAAGGGATTGATAAGGGGATTGCTCACAAGCAGATTCATGAAGGTTACTACTGCTATAAACACAATACAATTTTATATAGTAGGTAGGCAATAGATGAAGAATTAATGTGGTAAAAGGTTCATGAGAAACTCTAAACTCAGACTCTTTTAATGAACATTACTACAAATGACTGTCAAGAAATGAGTGTCTCAAGACACGTGCCACCATTTGCTCATCTTTGCTAATTGCTACAGTGAACTATTGGGATAAACAGACACCTGTAGGAAGAGAGGAACCTTTTCAGCAGTGTAGTGAGTATTAAAGTAAACAAGAGTATAAAATTACTCCAAAAAACATTGGGTTTGGCCCATATCCATCCATTCATCCATCCATCCATCCCAGGAGGACCAGTTTCTACCTTGTACATCTGGAGTTTGAGTTTAATATTCCTCATGATCCTTTTATTGCACTGACTTTTAATGTACTTACAACCTCCAATATTCCACTACTGCACTGCGTTAAACTGATGCATAGTAGTAGCCTATATGGATTATCCTTTTCTCGATCCCAGTTCTGAAATAACCCTTTTATAAAAACATGTTATCCCTGCTTCAGGACTTATACAAGTCCTTTCCTGAATCAATATTGGCACGAAAACTCTACAGTGTGTGGGAATGGTGCGACCTAGATTGTTAACAATTGTCTAATTTATAAAGGTATTCTCATTAGCATATATAGCGATCAGCCATCACAATATGTATATATGTATATCAGCCATGCTAATGAATGCAGTCTGGATGTTCATAAGCTTATCTGTGACTTTATTCGTTTGTAGGTTGGTGGATTTCACCCGGCTGCCCTCTCCAACCCCCGAAAACAAGGATCTGTTCTTTGTTACTAGGGCCTCAGGGGTCCAGGCATCTCCAGCTCGCAGCTCTAGCTATTCAGAGGCCAATGAGCCAGACATGCAGATCTCCAATGGCAGCAAGAGCTTGTCCATGGTGGATCTACAGGACAGCAGAAGTGTTGAGAGCAGTGTCAATACAGTGTCCAGTGACCCTACTAATGACACCCAGGGCAGCGGGGCATGGGTTGCTCGTACACTGAAAGCTGGCACAGCTGTAGGCCCTACCCTTAGGAAGAGTGTTCAAGCACCTACTACACCAGGCATAGAGAGTGCGCCAGGCCGGGGACAGCTGCTAGCTCCTCTCTGCTTCCAGAACCCTGTGTACCAAATGGCCGCTGCTATGCCAGTGTCTCCACGTGGCACTGCTGATTCGGGTTCAGAATGCCAAAGCTCCACCGGCTCCCAGGGCAATCCCGAGGATGTGGCCACATTAGGGATCAAGCCCACGTTCATCACACAAGCTAGCATGGGCACAGGAACTGGAAGTGGAGGAGCAGGACCGAGTAATAGCGATGAATTTGCGAGACGCTCCGGTGAGTTTACACGAAGACAGATGTCCCTCACAGAGACCCAGCACCAATCCAATGTCCCAAGACAGAACAGCTCTGGCCCACAGAGGCGGATTGATCAGCCCCCTCCACCCACAGTCACTCGAGGACGCACTCCTCCCAGTATGCTCAACACTGCCCCATATCCAAGGCCCTCCAGTGGCAGCATGATGTCATCATCATCTCCTGATTGGCCAAGCAATGGAGCCAGGCCAAGGCAGCAGTCGTCGTCCTCTAAAGGAGACAGTCCCGAGACCAAACAACGTACACTGCACAAACAGGTAGACATGGCCAGCCTCATTCCTGTACTATATCAAAAGTATATATTGGGTCTTGGTTTGTCGTTCAGGGTGAACCTCTAGGAATTCTCCAGGGAATGATGCTACATAAATATATTTATAAGTGTAATGTTGTTACAATCTGACTTAGCTAGCTAATATTTGCAAAGATAACTGACTAGCTAACTTAGCCTAGTTAATGATTCTTTAAGCTATTAATAATATCAGATAAGCTAATTAAGTGTTTTCTTGTAATATTCAAAGGAATTAAATACATGAAATAATTATCAAGGTAAATGTAACCCCTACTTGCACCTTAAGACAGGGTCAAATATCAAATAGGAAATAAGGGTCAACCTCTAATCTAGATTTGACGAGGAGGTTGCCTGTAATTTACCTGTCCGACTGTTAAATTAGATTTGTAATGTCCACCCAATAACACGCTCAACAACGAACTGATCATTTTAAGAAAAATATATTAAACCAAATAAAGACACCAGTGTGACAGCATTCCAAAAGAGTAGTAACATTAAAGTGAATACCACATTAAAAAATCTATGAAACTGACACAAAGTTGGATTCACAATACAGTTTTATTAAATGTCTCCGTTTGAATACCAATTGGCCAACTGGATTTTTTGATAAAGTGTTATCTTTTGCCTCTCTACTTCCACCTTGTGGTTAACCTAAAACATTGTTTTACCCTGTGAAACCCTGACCTAAGAGCAGGGTGGTCCTTAAAAATCAAAAATCACAAAGTCTAAGCTCCAACCCCTGAAAATCATTGAAATAGCTGAAAAATCTCTCCTGGTGAATTTTTTTCTCAATCGGACAACATTTACGCCTCCCTCAACGACCTCGAAGTTTCACCCTGAGGATCCCCAAGAGGCGCTTTTTGTCTGGGAATAAACAGAGCATATAAGGATTAAAAAGAGAATGAAAATAAAAATTGTAACATGAGAATTAATAGAAAACAAATGAACCTATGAAAAGGAAATGTTGTCAATGCTAAAGAAAATCATAAGTGATAACAATATTAGACTTATGAACTAATACTCAAATCAACTTGAGATGTGTTCTAATGGATTCCTTGACCCAGAAATCCATAATTTATCACTTAAAATCCTTGAAAAATATTAATTAGTAGTCATAACTACTCATAAGTTATAGTACATAACTTTAAGGGGTATGTACAGGGGTTCGTTTTGAGTAAATGGATTTTCCCACTAAGTGAGACCAGTTACCTCATATTTTGAAATGGATAAATACATAATTAAAAATGTTACTGCTAACACCGACCCCTGTTTCCAAGAATAGAAAAGAAAGGAACATAAAAAATTTCATTTGTCATCCAATTCATAAAAAATTGGCACAAAGTAAAAGACATTACATTATTAGAAACATAAAGAATAATTTCAAACATGTAAACATAAATATTAGTACACCCGTGGGTAGTACGCCCACTCGCCAACAGTTGATATTCTTCATATAACGGATGTTTAGTATTGTTACAGTCACTTATCATTTTCTTTACTATTGACAACTTTTCCTTTTCATAGAATAATCTATTTATTTTCATTTTCTTTTTAATCCTTATATGCTCTGTTTATTCCCAGACAAAAAGCACCTCTTGGGGATCCCCAGGGTGAAACTTCGAGGTCGTTGAGGGAGGGGTAAATGTTGCCCAATTGAGAAAAAAATTCCAACGAATTTCAGGGGTTGGAGCTTAGACTTTCTGACTTTGGATTTTTACGGAGCACCCTAACATGGAGTGCAAGTTAATAATCATGTAGTAGAGAAATAATGTGGTGTTAAACTCTCCTGGTTACATAAATATTGTACATTCTTCAATATGAAAAGTATTTCCGCAGCACTTTTTGATTGTGTGGAAGATATCTTAGCATTTGTTTGATAATTTTTTTACCACTGTTTGCCTGGGGCATTAATTTTTTTCTTTTCTTTTCTTTTCTTTTTCTTTTTTTTTTTCTTTTTGGCTTAATGGAGTAATCACGCAACTTAAAGGTTTCAGCTGACTTAAATGTGTGGCATTTAGCTCTCAGCCGGACAACCGGGTGGGAATGAGGCAGACAGGCTGAATTAATAGCCCGAGCAGAGACACAGAGCACTGTTGATTAAATGACTGCACAGATTGGCCAAACTGTTCGTCTCAAGCCTGACAGAATGAATCTTCATTAAAAATTGATCAAGCGTCCCCCAGCTGGCCCGAGTGCTCTTGTCACCTTGAAAACTTTTAAGACAACATTCCATGCCTGTTTAAAAGTGAATGTACGGGTGCAGGTACGTGCTTGGAAACCGTGTGTAAAAATGAGAAAACAAAGGAAATGTTAATCAAACAAGCAGCACAGAGACACCGCAATTACGAAGATAAGTTTTTGTTCATGTTGTAGAGTTTATCTTGCTGTTTCCTGTCAGAGCAAAACCAGAGTGTACAAAGCATATTAATACTGTAGAACAGAAGCTTTGAAGTATAATAAATAGGCCCCACCAAAAAAAACAAGAAAACCTTGGTTCACTGTTTGATATAATTGTAATGGGCCCCCCATCTAACTATAAGTACTGGGTGTATATTATCTGGAATTTAAACAGGCCCCGTCTCCAGTGAATCCCAGCGCTCTGGACCGCACTGCTGCATGGTTGCTAAATATGAATGCGCAGTATCTGGAGCAGGAAGGAATTGACCCAGATTCCAAACACAGGGAAGACCTTCTCAACAAAGATGAGCTCAGCCAGGCTGAAAAGGTAACACCCACTACACTTATGCACATAATTTACCATGACGGCTGAACCTCTACAGTCCAGTCTTAGTGTATGTTTCACTTATTTGTCTTAACACGTAACTGTTGTAACTGTAGTGAAGTTAAGTACAATGTACTGTGTGGAGTTGAAAGGGTAAGGACTGAAATCTGGACACAGTGACAGGTCTTACATTAAACTCTATGTTCACACCTGCCAGTGACAAGTTGCTAGTGTAGCCAGTGGGCATGTAGCAACTGCGACTCTTGTTGCTTTTGAGGCCTGAGCTGTCCGGCATGGTTTTTAGTTCTGATGAGAAATGGTAGTGGCTCTATATGTTCTAAAGAAAACTAGCTTAAACATATGTTAAATAATGACCTAAATAATGGATTTAAATAAGCAAAGACATAGGAGCCATTTTTAGGTAATTACTGCAGTGATTAATGTGTTTCACCTGGCAACAATGCTTAAATAGAAACTGATGCAGTGAGTAGCTTCACATTTCTTAAACAACATTGGAAGACGTATCTGGAGGTCATGGAAACGATGATGCTGTGGTTCAGATAGGTCAAATTATTGGCCTGCATCAAGTAAAGAATACAATTAAGAAGATTGTTGACGTAACATGGAATTGGGTTTAATGCTGTCCAGCACATTATTAAAACCTGGAAGGATAATGCTGAACTGTCAACTTCGCAGAAGAAATGTGGTTGGAAAAAATCCTATCAAAATAAGAAGAAAAGCATATGAAGCTATGTACTTTTCATAAGGATGACAAAGCAATGACGTAGTGTATAACTGGGTACATACGCTCACCTAATACAGCAGCGATCTCTGCTACTTCTTTCCATGCTTTATGTTTCCCGGTAAAAAGTCTCTCTCCTCTTATCACTGTCGCTCAAATCGCAGCTCCGTGTCATATACTAATAAAATGAAAAGCCATCGGTCACTTTGTCACCTGCTCGAAAAAGTGTGAAAGTATTATAAGAGAGTAAGAGCACAGAAGGTACTGTAGGAACCTGGAGGTGCTAATGACTTACAGTAACGGTAATTTTAGTGTGTGAACTCTCATCGCTTGAGGGTCCAGTTGTCTCCTGATGCTGATATTATTAGTTCTATTCTGGAAGGAGCTGAGATAATTTTAGGGTCTTAAAATTCTAAATGAAGGCTAATGAGTTTACAAGTTAAGATTTGTAAAGAAAGCAGGCATGGTGGCATAGAGGTTAGCACATCCACCTCACTGCAAGAAGGTCCTGGGTTCAAGTTCTGGGCATGGGCGTTTCTGTGTGGAGTTTGCATGTTCTCCACATGCTTGTGCCGGTTTCCTACAGGTACTCTGGTTTCCTCCCATAGTCCAAAAACATGAACATTAGGCTAATTAGCTGTTCCAAATTGCCCCTAGGTATGAATTTGTAAAGAATCTTGATTTTTTTAGTACCTTTTCCCTACATATAACCCACATCTCCTGCTCATTTAAAACAGATCAGGTTTATTTTGTATACTACTAACCATCATCATCATCATCTTCTTCTTCCGCTTGATCTGGGGTCGGGTCGCAGGGGCACCAGCCTAAGCAGTGAGGTCCAGACGTCCCTCTCCCCAGCCACTTCCTCAAGCTCTTCTGGGTGGACACCGAGGCCAGCTGAGAGATAAAGTCCCTCCAGCGTGTTCTGGGTCGACCCCCGGGGTCTCTTCCCAGTTGGACAAACGCCACACCAGGAAGGCGTTCGGGAGGCATTCTAATCAGATGCCTGAGCCACCTCAACTGGCTGAGCTTCTCACCCTATCTCTAAAGGAGAGCCACACCACCCTGCGAAGGAAACTCATTTCAGCCGCCTGTATCCGCGATCTTGTTCTTTCGGTCACTACCCAAAGCTTGTGACCATAGGTGAGGGTTGAAACGTAGATTGACTGGTAAATTGAGAGCTTTGCTTTTTGGCTCAGCTCCCTTTTCACCACGACAGACCGGTACAAGCCCCGCTTTTTAGCAGAAGCTGCACTGATCCGCCTGTTGATCTCCCGTTCCATTCTTCCCTCACTCGTGAACAAGACCCTGAGATACTGGAACTCCTCCACTTGGGGCAAGACCTCATTCCAGACTCGGAGGGTGCATTCCACCCTTTCCCGGCTGAGAACCATGGCCTCGGACTTGGAGGGGCTGATTCTCATCCCGGCTGCTTCGCACTCAGCTGCGAATTGCTCCAATGAGAACTGAAGGTCCCGGCTCGATGAAGCCAAAAGGACAACATCATCTGCAAAAAAGCAGAGATCCTATGGCCACCAAACCCGAACCCCTCATCACCTCAGCTGTGCCTAGAAATGCTGTCTATAAAAATTATGAACAGAACTGGTGACAAACTACTACTAACCCAGGTCTATAAATCAGTGATGTCAAACTCATTTTCTCTGAGGGCCACATTGCTAAATTTAAAGTTGATTTAGGGCCGAATAATCACTGAACATCTATTCTAAAAGGGCTACCATGAAATCTTCATGGCGACATGACTCGTTTAGGCATTTGTCCCCTTTTCCTTTATTTGCTTGCATTTTCTGACAACACTTAACAGTGACAAGCTAACCTGCAGTCTTTCATGAGTCATGAATGACAAGCTGGAAATAGGCTGCCGCCACCTCGTGGAAGTATGATGGATTAGGCTTCATGGTAATGGTCGATGCAAAAAATGTATGATAGTCATAGTCTTTGAACACTCTTGTGGGCCACAGAAAATGATAGGCCTTGATTTTGACACCTGTGCTATATATATATATATATATATATATATATATATATATATATATATATATATATATATATATATATATATATATATA